>JARHVA010000110.1:6515000-6855000 GCA_037957365.1 Torreya grandis
TTAGTTCTTATCATCTTTGTTGAGACACAATTATGTGGAAATGCCTAAGGTGGCATGAGATTTGTTAGTTAAAATTGTTATGATAATAGGGAAGATGTATAATAGAGTGAAACATTAATATAATTCACGTAGTAATTATAATATAAAAATATAAATGTTTTCATTAAAGTATAATAAGAGTCATGATGCGACTTAGTACATGTTGCTTAGAGGAATGTTTAGACTGAAAGAGTTTTGAGACTTGTTTAGAGACGTATCAAAAAATTAGTTTTGATTGAAAAACATTATGACATTTGGTAGAGAAATCATTGGTTGGATAAATCATGGAACACTTTCCCTCAAGCTTTAACTTTATGGAGTTTGTGACTCTATGGTTAGTGTCGTTGTAACACATGTGGCTCAATTCCAGTGTCATGTACTTGGTCATTCTTCAAAATTATGTGAATCAAGTTTGCCTCTATGTGTATTATATTTGTTTTATTGTGTTTGAGGTCCATAAAATATGTGTGGCTTAGGTCAAAATGATAACACCAAATATGGATTGTTTAGCCACTATAACAACTTCCATGGATTAAAAAGGTATAGCAGGTGTATTTATTGAATTTTTGGGGGTCTAGAAAGATGATGTTTGAACTTGTAAAACATGATATTGTCATTATTTATAAATTTAATAGTTATGTGGTTCATGATATATCCACATAGAAAAAATTTGCATAAGCTAAGAATATGAAATATAAAATGGTAAAGATAAAGTGTATGTTTATGTTGTGCATTGCCTTTTTATAATACGCTACCCACTCATGATTCTACTCCAAATGAGGAAATAGGAAATATCTACATGAGAAAATAGACTCTTTGTTCCATCCCCATTTCCCTAGTTGATAAAGGGTTATGAATTTCTAAGACATACTACAACCGTGTCACTTTAAATATTATACCAATGTATATTTTATAAAACATAATGTTGTAAAGAAACACAAGGAAATATGATATATCCATGTGAGAAAATATACTTTCCACTCCATCCCCATCTCCATGGTTGATAAAGGGTTATAAATTTATAGTACATACTATAACTATGTCATTTTTAATATTTTACCAATGTATAATTTATAAATTATTTTTGTGTAATGTGAATGAGATGTGACAAATTTTGGGATGATATTTTAACATATATCTTTAAGATTGTTGGCCCCTAAGTTTTGACCAAGTATTGTTCCATTTTGGCACATGATGCAAAAGGAGCATTGTCCATTTTGATGAAAGTTCATCATGGTGCGGAAGGACCATGGTGTGGGAAGACCATGATGCATAGCTGCCAAGCACAGAAGGGTCATGGTGTAGAACTTGTCAGGCATGAAAGGACAATGGTGTAGGATACCCAACACAAGAGGACCCATTCAAGAGAGAATATGTCCTAAGGGACCTGAGAACAGAGGACTCAAAATAGAAGCATAAGACTAGGGGAGCATGTGGGAAGTGGAGTGTGAGGGACACGGGAGCATTTAGGAAGAATAAATCAAATGGGACACTTTGAACCGATTCATCAGAGAATTATAATAGCCTATGAGGAAAAGAACACTTAAACACCAGAATATAGTATAGAGAGAGGATTTAGGGGCATAGAGTCCCGATTCTACAAGAATAACCCATTGTAACAGCCATGAATCTTAGTTTGTTAGGAGTCTATGTGCCATCTATTCATGGTATTTATTATTTTGACACTTAGGGAAAATCAAGTATAAAAACCCCTATTGTAATCATTTGCATGATGGTCCTTTGGAGAATAGATATATCATTTTGTCTTGTAATTCAATAAGCAATTAATGAGAAATTAGTATTTTCCATATTATATTATGAGTGATAAGATATTCTCAGTGTTAGATGATGGATATGGGTCATTTCTAAATCATAGGTATCTTTTTATTTTCACTATTGTTAGATAGTAATGGTGATCCTAGTTATAGTGGTAGATAGGTCTAGGACAATAAGGATCATAGTAGTATATTAATGGTGTTGAATAATCTTTTAAGAACTATGTTATGAAAGATGAACAAACATATGACATTATGCTACAAAGCCTTCAAAATTTGGTTTTTTATTGTGTGTTTTGGGTGAGCATATGAGACTTACATCTCACATGATAGGGCCAACATATTGGCTTGTTGGGAGGAGGCTTCAATGCCAAAGTGGAACTAACTAAAAAAACCCAACATTTTGGTTATGTTACCGAGACCCAAAGCAATTGGATCACAATCATGGGAAAATGTTTGAGCATATTACATTAGAGACGATTGAAGAATGGGTTACTAGTGTTGAAGATAACTTTGTAGTTCCATATCTTCAACCAAGAGTCTCTGCACGATAGTTGGTAGAGCAGAATCTCTACAATTCTCTATATGAAACTTTTTTTTTAAGTCCCAACCCTCTTGCATGCTTGGATATTAGCATATGCTTAGGGATGATCCTAAAATGTTAGATAAAGGCAGCCTTGGACACTTGAATGGTAGAGGAATTTAGTATGACTTGGGGTTCCCTAGACGTGAGTAGTTAACTTTTGGTGGAGAGGTGTTTGGAATATCTACATTTTGGAGTATGTTGTGACCCCCTATTCATGTGCTAAGGAAGAAAAATTCTAATTTCTACAATAACTGAGGGAATACTATCTCTCATTATTTGTGTTTGAAATTAAGAATCTAATTATTGACCTTGGATTCGAGACTCTACCCATGGAGGGCTAAAATCCCCTGAGCATGAGCCACACATTTGGAAGGGGAGACTAGGGGTTGATTGAAGATTATGGGTTCAACATGGTAGCAAGATAATAAGCATTATGAAAATGGAAGTATGATGAATCTCAACATAAGATCATGGGAGTTAGTGGCATGGGTAGATATTAGGAAACATCGAGGAGTGTTTTGAAGAGCCGTAAGGAGGCAGACACACACAAGGGACCCATCACTTTCAAGCCATGTTCTTTTCCACTTATATCCTTTGAAGGAGAACTGAGTTGGACTTCAAGAATAAAATAAATAAGTCTAAATCAACCAGGCTCCCCCATTATAGTGCATGCTCATGCCTTTGAGTCAAACATAATACATATACAAAATTGGGATACGTATAGTTTAGAGTCAAAAACTAAACCAGTAAGGGAGACTAAAACTAGGCTATTAGATGATCATTCAAAATCTATTTTATCTTTCCCTCTTTAAGGAAATTCTATGGCATAGCTTGGGATGCCTGGTGGTTCTAGCTTGTAAGGCCAGAGTACATGCTTAAACCTAAGAAACCAACCCTCTATCAGACCTCTTCCCATGAGCACTGTTACTGGAGGTGCTAGAGGAGGATTAGGGGGAGGCACAGGTGGAAGCATACTCCCTCATGGAATTGGAGCTGGATCTTCCCAACAACCACCTACTCAATAACATACTATAGTCTACTATGACATGACATTACATTTACCTGAATATCGAGGGGTAGAGAATGTAATTGAGCATGCCCACAAATATGAATTTATATGGCAAGCATGCGACATCACATATTATAAATGAAAGGTTACATAGTTTTTAACCACACTTTTGGAGCATGCATATAAATGGTATAAAAAGTTTTACCCTCAAAAAGTAGTGGTCAACTATGACCAACTCAAAGCAACCTTCCTATAGGAATTTGACATTCCTGAGTTTGAGTAACAAAGTATAGAGACGTTAAAGGATATAAATCAAGGACTTACAAAGAGCGTGCATGAGTATGATGCATGATTCAAAAAATTGTTTTATAAATTGTCTTTTGAAATAAATCTGGCTCAGTATACACAATGGTTTGTGGGAGGATTATGGTTACCTTTCCAATGGAATCTATCACAAAGAACCTTCACCAGTACATGTGAGGCTCTATAAGCTGCCCTCCACGCTGAAGTAGTTGGAAGCATGGATATAGGAATTAGTCCTTTTATGGAGGTGTATATAGTGTCTATGGTGTCACAACTTGAAAATTTGATGACAAATAATGCACATGAGACATACAGTGGTGTCTGGTGTACCAACTATGAAACTAAAGGGCATACAAGGAATAATTACCTGTGTAAAAACATCAATGTAGTACTAAAACAAACCTATGAAATCTTTCATGAAGAACATGATGTCCACTCTTGTCCTCTTTTGTAATGGGATACAAAAAAATAAGGTGTCTGAGTATTGTAAGATTTGTGATGCCTATACCCATGACACTGATAAGTATCATTTGATTAGTGATATCTATGAAGCTCAAGCATATGGAACACACCAAACCTTAGTCACAAATACCTAAGACAATGGTGGATACCATGGGTGAGGGAGAGAATAAGGACAAGGTGGTGGTTAGTTTCTATTGAGAACCTATTACAAATGTGGTTATTTAAACCACTATCAAAGAGATTGCCCAGAGTACCTAACATGTGCATTTTGCAAAAAGGACCATCGACTAAAATATTGTCTTAATCTATATGTAGGCATCACTAAGGAGCATAATGAAAATGGGGATGAAATGATTCACATACATAAACCACAATGATGCATTCACCTAACCATCATAATAGTGAAACAAGTAAATATCACCACTCATAGTGGGGGATAGACTTAATCCACAACCAACCCAATCGAAAAGGTACATTGGGAATAACCAAGGGCAAGAAAGTACCCTAATGTTTAGCAACAAAAATATGTCCTTTAAGATACAATGGTACTTGTATGAGAGATCCAAGGTGAGATTTAATATGTCAAGGACAAAGATGTGACATAGCACACCACAATGCAAAGGGAAGCTGAACCTCAACTAGTGGTGTGGGATAATTTTTAAGAACTATGCAAGTGTATGTTCGATGAGGATATTGTTCCCTAGCTAAGCACTTGAATTAAAATCCAAGCCCACAGACCACATGAATTCCACCCTCACAGTCAATAAAGTGAAGACCGTAATTTAAATCATGCTCAACGATAAGAAACTCCCAGTTCCTCCACTTCCCTAGAGGATGGAGAGATACTGGTTAATGTTGTTATCAATGGGTGGGTAATCTAGGATATTCTAGTAGATACCAATGTGGAATTTAATGTTCTCACTAAAGATGTTTGGCACAAAATGTCTAGTCCACCCCTGTAGCCCTCTCCTCATGTCTTTTTTATGGCAAATAAGACTCAAGCACATCCTATTGGAGTCCTTAAGAATGCCACTGTTGACATACTTGGGGTTCCCTTTAAGGCAAATTTTGAGGTCTTAGAGTTAGTTGATGACTATCTAGCCCTACTGGGAAGGCCTTGGTGCTACGAGAACCATGCAGACTTGAGATTTAAAAACTGATACATTACTTTTGATAATTTTGATCAACGCATAGTAATACCTTTAGACCAAGCACAAGGACCTCCCTATATTGAACCCGTAAATGTTGATGAGGATATCAATAACTTGTATAATGTTACATCCTGAATTATTGAACAACATGATCTAACCTCATATGGTATTCTTTGATGGATGGACAACAAGTCTATCTCAGATACTACAAGCAATCTTTGCAACTATTGGGCCCATGGTGATTACAATCTCACTGGAAGGTTGTGCAACACTGTCAATAGAGGAGAAAGCATCCCACGCTAGCTTCCTAAACATCAAAATTTTGTGCACGTCATGGGTTTAGCAATGAGAGGAACATTGGTGGGACCACCATTGGAAAGACTTGATGAAGCCCCACAATTTCAAGTACAAATGGAGGTATGTGATTTTTTCTTGCATCTCTAAGAGTTATATGATACCAAGAATGATCGAATGAGATCATTAGATCACATTTTTTATGGCACCATCGCTAGATGGTGGTGTACTCATAAATAACACCTTTTATATTGGGACCAAGTGTGAGCTATTCTACACCATAGATTTCATCATGATAATAAGGTTATGAGAGCACTTAGTTACAATGGTGTACAAGCACTCAAACCTCACATTGAGGATTGTGAGATAATATGGTGAACTGAGGAAACATATCTACTATAGTACCTATGGGTTCATGCATTCTATGGGACTCTATGCACTTGGGCATGGGAATGGTATATTCATGAAGAGAGGTGCATGGGTACTAGGTTCTGGTAGTTGAGTATGACATCAGTGTTATCTTAATTTTCACCAAGGATGGACTTGCACCTCACTCGTTAGGCCATGTGTGAATCAGTCATTGGGGACCCAAGTCCCATGAAATACCACCTATGAAACATCCATCAAGAACTTGAGGAACCTTTACAGTTGTTCAATGAGCCTCTAACACCTGTAGGTTTTGTGCCTGTTCTAGTTCTTATTAAAGAATGTCATGAAGAGATCCACCTAGGAAAGCAAAAACTCATCTTCCAGGAAGATGAAGGTGAAAGATCTACTTTGATTAACTCCTTGACTAATCATCTAGATATCACTAAAAGTACTAGTTCACGAACTATCCAAGACACCAATTTTCTAATGGATAACCCTTATCACAGGCCCATTTAAACTATTCAATGTAAAATTGGCATAGAGTAAGAGCCAAAGATGGCTATAATTAGAAATTATTGGATCGACACAAAAATTTCAAAGATTTTTTAGTTGTTGAAAGAGGATCAGGATGTATTTTTAAATAATTATAGCTAAAGGAAAGGATTCCACCCCTCTCTGTGAAAGATGCACATAAAGCTAATCGATGGTGCTTGCCCCATGAAGAAACAACCATACAATATTAACCCCAATATTCGAGCATGATTGAAAGAAGAGATTAATAGTATGCTCCACATTGGAGTAATTACCCTTATTGATGAATTTGAATGGGTCAACCATGGTAATCAGTATCAATAAGGATGGGCATATCCATATCTATGTGGATTACCATGTCTTAAATGCATCCTTTGTGATGAATCCTTTCCCAACACTTTTTACAAAGGAGATCCTATAAGGTGTTGTTAATTGTAAAGTATACTATTTCACATACAATTTTTTGGGGTACCACCAAGTCCAGATAGCTAAAAAAGACCAATCCAATACTACTTTCACTACTAAATGGGGATCTTTTGCCTATACCATCGTGCCTTTCAGGTTGAAAAATACCTCGATAGTGTTTTCATAGATAGTAGTCGAGGCTTTTAAAGATTTCATTCACAAATTCTTCCAAGTTTACTTGGATGACTAGATGGTATATGGGTTATTCAAGGACCATTATGCTAACATGAGACTCAAGCTTGAGCACTATCAGGTGTTGAAAATTTCCTTAAATTTGAAAAGTGACTGTTTACAACACCTTTTGGCGTACTTCTTGGGCATATAATTTATAAGGAATGACTCTTGATGGACCCAGCCAAGATCTATGTGATTCTCCATCTACCAGTGCCTAAGACTTAGCATGAGGTGTGCACCTTCCTAGGACACATGGGCTATTACAAAAAGTTCATCTGAGGATATGTTAAAACTGTAACACCCCTAGAAGAGCTTTTAAAGCAAAATGAATCATTTATATGGACTAATTATTGTAAAGCAGCTTTTAAAACACTTAAAGAAAAATTATTTACCACTCCTATCTTATAATTCCTTGATTGGACACAACCTTTTCATGTCCATGTTGATGCATCTACAATGGCATTCAACATGATACTTACATAACCAAGAGATAGACACTTGGATCACCTGATTTATTTTGCCATTAGGAAGCTGACACTGGCTAAAAGAAACTATACTACAATGGAGCATAAAGCTTTGTATATGGTCTATGCTCTACAAAAGTTTAAGAAATATCTTCTTCCCACTCCATTTACATTCTATACAGATCATGAGGCCTTGAAATACCTTGTCAACAAACCAATCCTACATGAGATAATTTGTTAATGGATTGTCTTGTTTCAAGAATTCTAGTTTTTCATAGTAGTAAATCTAGGAAAGACCAACTGTGGACCTGATCATTTATCTCAAATTAAAAATGGAGAACCCCTACATGTCATAGAAGATGATCTTCTAGACATACAACTCTTTCAAGTTGCTTAGGTACCTGAAGAACTAGAGGATATTGCATCATTTATCAACATTGTATGCATGTCTGACTCTCTCACCTCATAGGAGAAAAATCAACTTGCGGTCCACACTGCACCTTATCAACTCATAATAGGAGATCTTTATAAAATGGATCATGATGAGGTGATTCGTTGATTTTTAATGTAACATGAGTTCCCTAAGGTGCTTCAAGAAGTCCATGAAGGTATTACTGAAGGAGACTATGCTAGAGAGGCTATTGTGTGCAAGGTCTTGCTCGCTGGACTTTAGTGGCCAACTTTAATCAAGGATGTATTGGTGTATGTGACTCAATGTGATGTCTGCCAGCACGTAGGAAATCCAAATAGGAGATATGTTATGCCTTTATGACCCATTCCTTCTCATAAATCTTTCAAAAATTGGGTTATTGATTTTATGGGACCCATAACTCCATCAAGACAATGAATGAGCTCTCAGTGATCACTGCAGCAACCGACTACCTCATGCATTATGCTGAAGTAAAACCAACAAAATATTGTACTGTAGCAACTACCACATGATTCATCTAGGAGAACATTATAACACTGTTTGGATGTCCCTTAAGCTTCACCAATGATTATGGAACCCACTTATTGAATGAGTTAATTTGTATCTTATTGTTGATTGGGTTCACGATCATGCACCATAAGATGACACCATACCACCCACAGGCCAATGGAATTGTAGAAGCTTTCAATAATATCCTAGACACTATGTTAACAAAAAATTGAAATGTTGATCGAATTGATTGAGATAATAGAGTATCTATAGTATTTTGGGCCTACCGAACTACATACAAGCGCCTCAATAAAAGTGCACCATTCAACCTAGTGTATGGCAAGGAAGCAGTCATGCCAGTAGAGTACTTGGTTCCATCTCTCTGAATAACATGTATGGTAAAATTAGATGATGAGACCTCTTTGAAGGCCTAACTATATTATTTGATGAAACTAGATGAAACCCAGTTTCTCACCCATTGGAGTCAGGATGTCGAGAAGTGCAAATAGAAAGCATGGCATGATCACCATCTAAAGAACAAAGTCCTTTCTCCAGGAATGAAGGTGTTGTTATATGACTCCAAGTTCACATTCCACCCTAAAAGTTCACATTCCACCCTAAAAAACTCCACATCCATTGAGATGATCAATTCATAATTTATAGCATTTGACCTATTGGGAACTTGTCAGTTAAAAAGAATGGATGATCAGTTCCTCCCAGGGCACTATAATGGGAGTCAGCTTCAGTCGTATTGTGATTCAGCTTAACTAAACTTTTGTAGTCAATAAGGCTCAAGGACATTAGATTAGGATTTACTACTTTCAATAAAAATTGCTACCCTTGAGGTGCGTGTTTCTTCTTTGATGTAATTTTGAGTTTTTATACTTTGTGTTTTCGTGGAGGACCACAAACCCTTTTAGTGTGGGGTAAGGAATCATGTAAATTTAATAATGATAAGTATGCAAGTTAACAAAGCATGTAAGACATGTGGGCATGAAATTACCAAAGGTTTAATAGTCACCTAAGGTACACAAGTGATTAAAGGCACTGAGTCATTCAATGCACTTCAAAATCACTTTGAAAGGTTCTCGTCATTTGAGTGATAGTTATCTTCCATTACACCAAAATAGTGAGACACAGTTATCATCCACTTCCCTGAAGAGGTGGAAGAAGGGATGGGCCATCAATGTGACAAGGTTAGTTATGTCAAGAAGCATGTGAATAGAATTATGGGACAAAATTGTTAAGGCATTAAATGCTTAATACAATATTTGAAGTACGATGATCGTTAAAAGATTTGCATTTATGGGTAAAAGTGATAAGGAGGGAACGAATAAATGAAGGTAACCCCCCCTGAAGGGCCTATAAATAAGAGGTTTAAAGTTATTTTTCACTTTACCTTGCGTAAATATTTGAAATGCTAGTGCAAAGAACAAGTGACGAACCAAAGAACCAGTGACCATGATGTATTCAAATTCCTTAAATCTTAAGTAAAGTAGAGTGTTTTCAAAGTTGGTGAACTCATGACGATTGTTTCTAACATAATAAGAGATGTTTCTAAGAATGGATTAGTGCATAGGAGTGGAAATCATTGAATTTACAGGTTATAGGTCTACCATTGTTGAAGCGTTAAGCTCGAGAGCTGAAGTAAGTTGGTCCACCACCACATTTTCATTTGGGAACATGGGATGACCATGGGTTAACCTTCGAGCACCATGAAGGGTAATGCAGCCAAAGAAAAAATCCAAAAGACTTGAGAAGCTTCCAATCATACCAGAGGAGGAAGAGGTGAGTGAGAAAAATTGGTTCCCTATTAGAGAAGAGGCTTTGAGAAACCAAAGAGAGGGACTAGAACAAGTGCAGTACATAAAAGGAGTCTTGATGGAAAGCATAGAAAGAGAAGTGAGAGAGACTATAAAAGAAGAAAATATGGTGAAGAAGGGAAAGCAAGTGCAGACCTCTTTAGCGTAGAACACCCTAGCATCTCCCCCTCCATAAATTGTGATAGAAGAGATGTAATACCCAGATTTAGTCTTGTGCGCGATGAACTGGGTCTCCAAGGTGTTAACTACCATAATTTTTTACTAAAACCACTATAAATTGGGGAATGAAGTAGGATATAAAATGAAAACCAAGTCCAGACCACCAACATAATGAATCAAGTGGTTTATGACTTGTTTATTAAGAACCAACTGGACAAAGAGGGCCTCTTCCAACATTTTGAGTTGCCATACTTCAGCAAGCCTATTGAGGCATTTTAGTTCCTCCTCTCATGCATCCATGAGGAATACATCCACTTCATGGGATGCAACATGAAGATCACACTATAAAGAATGCAAGGTCATAGGACTCTATGCTTGAGGATGA
The DNA here is from genome assembly GCA_037957365.1 of Torreya grandis. Classification (NCBI taxonomy): domain Eukaryota; kingdom Viridiplantae; phylum Streptophyta; class Pinopsida; order Cupressales; family Taxaceae; genus Torreya; species Torreya grandis. Next base: position 6,525,909 of record JARHVA010000110.1, read on the forward strand.
ATGTCCTAGATGACCTAGCAGATATAGAGGAAATTCAACAAACTACCATGGTGCTTATATACCAAAATCAAGGGCATGCAATGCACATTAAGAACCTATAAGATACTACCCTCATATTTTTAGCATGGATCATCTACACCAAGGTTAGAGGGACTAACTGATGGAAGGAGGAGGACATGGCCCACCTTCACATTGCTCACCAAGTTGATCAAGGAACAAAGTACAATTGAACATTGTATTTTTCCTAAAAAATAGCTAAGGATGTGGAGAAGGCCCACAAGATGCCCAAGTACAGGTTTCCTTGGGGCACAATCCTCTTACTACTAGTTTTTGATGAAATTAGGGTTCCTAATTATAGCTCAATTTCATTAAAGTGGGTGTACCCTCCCACTCACAGGTCCCCCGTCGAGTGCTTCAAAGCCTTCACTTGTCCACAACATATTACCCCAACATACAAGATGAAGATGAGGTACTGGTTTGATGGCATGAAGGAAAATTTTGGGAATGAATGGCACATACCAAAGGATTTTCCCCCCTTGGTTATAGACTAAGTAGAACTTTTTGTAAAGCAACATTACTCCTTAATGTACATTTGCATGAATCCTTTAGGAGAGCTTTTAGCATGGTTAAAACTACCATATGACTTCTCTACATGCTACCTTATCGATTTTGTCTACCAAATTTATGATGCATAACCAATAAATTTTTAGGTAGAATGAATTGACGTGAAGCACCACACCCTTCAAAAAATGTTTGTATATCTGGGCAAGAAGGCCTTTGTGGAGAGAGGGGAAACTGACTTAACCAATATCAAGGTTAAGAATATCCTGGTCAGGAAAGAAGTCCATAAGTTGTTTTATATGTTATGCCCTCGCTAGTATCCTCGAGATGGAGACCCTAAGGAGAGGCTCCCCTAGGTACCACATCCATAAAGGAAGCGGCTAGAGTTGCGTGCTAGTATAAGTAGGCAATAGGCCCAACAAAAATGATATAGGATGGTAGAGACACAACCCTCCATGCCCACTACTTATTTCCCTTCCACATTGCATCTACCTCTACCTCATCATTTACCTTTACCTCACCATTCACCCTATCCATATTTCCCTTTACCTTCACCACATCATTACTCTCCATCTCCTCACACTTCATCACCTCCTACTTCACCTTCCCCTACACATTCTACTCCTTCCCACTCACCTACCTCGAACCCTTAATCTCCTCAACCAACTCTACCACTTTCTCCACCTCCATGACCACCTTCATCTCCACCATCCCCAAATACTACCACTAGATTAGTGCCACAATAGCCTCCAAGATGAGTACCCCAGTAGGACCCCTCTCAGGTATAGATTCAAAGTTTGAGATCAGACTCCAAGAAGACTCCATCCCCAGTACAGGAGGCCCCATCTGGTGATCAACTTAATATTGATGAAATGGGAGCAAGTGAGATGGCCTCAAGAAGCCATCAAGAGGGTGAGCTTGAATGATATCTAGGGAGGGGGAAGGGGCCAGCTAAAGAATAGGAATAGAGAGAGCTATCTACTATGTGTGAACATTACCAATTTGGTATAGAGGACAAGGACCTTTATCTTTGGAAGCACTTCTACCCTAAGGATGCAATCCCAAAAATAAGGAAGTAGGTGTCATTCCTTTTGGAGATGTACATTGAGGAGCTCCAATATGATTTTCCTTTAGATTGTATTTTTCTAGCCTGGATGCTCTAGGATTGCCAAACCTTATGAGAATTGATCCACAGAAGCTCACTCCAATAATGGTAAGTGTTGCATTTTTGAAATTAGCCATGGAAATGATGTGCCAAAAAATAATTTCAGATTCTGATGCTTGCATTATAGAGAGAAAACATGTCAAGGTCATAGAGATGTACAATAAATTGATTGTAAAAAAATAAGCACTCACTAAAGAAGTGGCCTCCTTGAAGCAATAAATCCAAGAGGCCACTGAGGCTAAAGTAAAGGTTTTAAACCTTTGAAAAAAAAATTAAGGAAGATCCGACACTTGTAGATGGTATACCACTGAATAGGGATGCCATCAAGAAATTAGAAACCTTAGTGGAACTCTTGCTCAAGAAACACAAGGAGCACACCAAGCCAAGAGATGAGGGGGAAGAGATGATGGAACATTTCACCATGGTGGTATACATTTGTAAAAGTGCATTAGAGAGAGTCACAAAGGTTGTTCCCATTTTGGATGGCATTTTTATGTGCCTAGTGTACTCAAATAAGGGATTAGAAGCTTGGATCCACAATGAGGAGGTCCTGAGGCAACAAGCAGCTGATGTTGTCTTTCTAATAAAAGTCTACGCCAAGTGCATGAAGGCATTCAAGGATGTTGAAATTATATAAGATTCAATTAATAACCATTGTCAAAAAATAAATGAAAGTTTTTCCATACTCTGAGGACAAGTTAAGAAGGAGGTCTCTGAATTAGAAGACATTTAAAAGGAAGCCAACACAGCCCTAGATTTACAAGTAAAAAATACCAAGACTCCAACTCATCTTGAGGAGATGAAAGAATCAAAAGAGGCCATTGAAGGAATAACTACCAAAGTCTATGATGCATTGTCCAATTAGGATGGGATGAAGAAGGAACTTGAGCAGAAGGGGCCTGAGTTTTTGGAGGATGTTAGTGTTGCTTAATCTAGGATGGACTAAGAGCTTAGTGTGGGGTGATGTTGGCCCCTAAGTTTTGACCAAGTATTATTTCATTCTGGCATATGGCATGGAAGGAGCATTATCTATTTTAATGCAAGTCTATCACGGTGTGAAAGGACTATAGCATGGGAAGACCATGGTGCGTAGCTACCAGGCATAGAAGGGTCATGGCATGCAACTTTCCAAGCATGAAAGGACAATGGCTTAAGAGACCTAACATGAGAGGACCTAGTCAAGAAAGAACGTGTCATGAGGGACCCAAGAATAGAGGACTCAGAATAAAATCAAAAGACTAGGGGAGTGCATGGGAAGCAGAGTGTGAGGGACATGCGAGTAGTTAGGAAGAACAAATCAAATGGTACACTTTGACCCCATTCATCAGAGGTTTTATACCAGCCCATGAGGAATAGAACACTTCGCTGATAGAATATAGCATAAAGCGAGGATCTAGGGGTGTCGAGACTCGAGTCTATAGTAATAACCCATTGTAAGAGCCATGACTCTCAATTTGTTGGGAGTCCATGTGCCTTCTGTTTATGGTATTTATTATTTTTACACTTGGTCAGGGCTAAATAAGTATAAAAACCCATGTTTTAATCATTTGCATGATGGTCCTTTGGAGAATATATATAGCATTTTGTCTTATAATTCAATGAGAAATTAGTGTTTGCCATATTATATTATAAGTGATAAGATATTCTAAATATTGGATGATGGATATGGTTTATTTCTAAATCATAGTTATCTTTTTATTTTCACTACTGTTAGTAGTAATAGTGATCCTAGTTATAGTGGTAGATAGGTCTAAGATAATAAGGATCATAGTAGTATATTTATGGTGTTGAATAATCTTTTAATAACTGTGTTACAAAACATGAACAAACATATGACATTGTGCTACAAAGCCTCAAGAACCAGTCTTTTGTTGTGCACTTCAAGTGAGCACACGAGACTTACATCTCACGTGATAGGGCCAACACATTGGCTTGTTAGGGGAAGCTTCAACGCTAAATTAGAACTAACTGAAAGAACCCAACAAAGATTTGATTAAAATATTTTTGATATTTAGAAGTAAACAAGGAAAGAATCTTTTGGAGAAGATATGATGAATGAGTAACATCAGTCAAGTTAATAAATAATAAATAAATAGTATCAAGTTTCAGATTAATGTTGTACTGAGTAACATGAGTCCAGTTAATAAATAATAAAAAATAGTATCAAGTTTAAGATTAACGTTATATTGTACTTTTTTATGTCATAGGCACTTTTATTGACAAGCTCATACCATAGATTTATCTCACAACTTAGATTTTGAATAGATTCATCTTGTAATTAATGCAAATGTTGACGAGGTATTTTTTGTTAGAATTTCAAACATATACTTGGTCACACGAGGCATGTTGACTATCGACAATAACAAATAGAGAGTGGGAATCATGTGTAGACAACCAAGTTGTGCAAGCAATGGAAATAGTGCCATGCATTTGTACCAGCAGTCACTGATATCACAAAAATAATTTATTTCTTCTCTATTGAATATGGCCTCAATAAGCATAGGAAGCAAGAATTTGATGACAATGAGTTCAACTACTTGCCAATGCCTATTGAGGTTCCTATTATTCTGACAATTGGCTTGATTTTAGGGATTTTTATCTATATTAAATTGTTTATAAGAAGCTCCTTTACTTAATAGAGTTTGGTTTGTATAAGTGTTTTGCACCAAAATTTTATGGGTTTTTTTAAATGCTAGATATAGAGGCTCTTTCTATTCATTGCTTCTTAATAAAATAAATTGCCTCACCACTAGATTGCAGTATTGGTTGTAGATTATTAAGTAATTAAAAGCAATAATAAGAATTTCCAAACACATGGTAATAGACATATTGTTATTGTATTCAATAAACATGGTTGTGATGTTGTTCATTAGGCACCTAGGAGATCTAGAGCTGGTAGGCAGGTCATTCACGATTGGATTTACAAACATAATGGGTTATTCAATTGTATGTAGATTCACTATGCAAATGGAGCCTATATGCGGCCAAGCTTATAGAGTGAAACAATGGAACTTTTTGGGTATCATGATTTAGAGGAAAATAGTTATTCTCTTTTATGAGGGATTTGTGCCCATTTCCTCCCTCTAGCTTAACATTGAGTGAATCTTCCTCTGGTATGGATAAAAAAAAATATTACTAAAATGATTGGTGTTTATATGACATGTGACCATTAGAATATTTAAGGGTTATAGTGTTAATATTATAGAAGAGAAAAACTAAGAAAAAAAAATGGCTACACAAAGATAAAAAATAGTGAGTTATTCATCAAATGAGTAAACAAAAAAGTTGATGTGAAAATAACTTCTCTCAAAAGGCCATGTTTTCAATATCCGACGATTCAAAGAGCTCTTAGAATCAGAGTAAGGATCTTGTTGTTCATAGTTTTGATAGATATTGATTTAAAATGCATGTGTAAATCCTTGAATCATTATAAATCCCCATTTTCATAGCTAAAAGGGTTATTCAAAGGATACTCTCAACGACTCTCTCTTTTACCTTATTTCAACACAACTCTTTGACAAAGGTTCATAGGTTCTTTTAAAGCATTCAAAGATTTAAGGATTCATTTATTGTTTATAGGTTCTTATAATATTATCCATGCTTATGATATTCCTATTCGACCCCACATCCAACTCACAAAACCTCTCAATAAATATATCACCACTTACACAACTTCTTTGTCTTGAGCAGATAGTCCTTGTAGCCTTTTTTAGATTTTTCCTCATTGTACTGATAGGTACAATATTACATTGAGAAACTAGTGGGATTTTAAGACACCCTCTATCTTTTACTCTCTTTATATATGAAGTTTCAAGTCTTGGCTATTCTGGGAAGTTACTCTTTTGTCTCCTTTTAGGTCTCTGTTTAGGCCTAATTAGGCCTTCTTCACACCTAGTCACACACCGTCTTCTATAACTATACATTCTCATACATAATCAACTTAAAACCTTAAAAATATTTTTTTATACATCCCATACTACAAAATTACAAATTTTTATAAATTTTCACTAGTGGAAACCTCAGATAAATGAATTTTTATGTCAAAACCCTAGTTTAAGGTTCTAATTGTTTCCAGCGACCCGAGAGCAAATAACTTGAGGTTTAGGATTTCATAAAGGGTTTTAAATTAATGTGAAGGTTTATAAGGTTTTTTTACAACCCTTCTCACCTTTTCAAATAATTTTATGCCACCTTTAATACCTTTGCTCAACATTTGTGTCAAATTCTTGATCTATGTGATAAAATACAGTCTTTTGTAGGGTTGGAGAACAAGTGAAATGAATTGCAAGGATAAACGAATTGAAAACTTCACAAAGGCCCATAATATAATTTAAATAATAAATTCTCTCTTAGATATATGTGACTAAATCATTCTCCATAGAGTCTTTTCCATGCATAGTGGTTTCCTTCAGTACAGAGTGCTAAACACAAAATGTGCAGGTTGACATTTCACAAATACATTGAAGACCATTAAAAAAATGTTTGATAAATTTCATAAAACTCTTATCAAACTCAAAAAATATAATATTAACTTATAATAAAATCTTTATGAAATCTTTCTTATTTGAACATTCTAAACACAAACATTCTCTATGTACACATACAGGAAAATAGGGTATAAAGTCACCTTTTGCAAACATGAGGAATTTCCTTCTTGATTTATGGGACCTATTTTACTTCTCTCCCATTTGAATTAATCTCAAAAATAACTATTTCAACATCAAAATTGACAAGTTTTATAACAACTATAACTACTCTAACCAACTTTTGTCTCTCTAACGGTCATAAAGGCCTCTTAGAACATGGTAAGTTCATACCAAGTCTATTTCTTTCCATACATGTATGAATTACGACCCATGTATAGACACATGGTGTCTTTAATGAGTATCACCAATCATTTGGACCTTTGAAGGCTCCTTCAAATTCTCCTACAACACCTAGACTAGACCAAAACCATTCAAAAATTCAAATTATGAAAATTGGCAGGAAAATGCCAATTTGAAAATCTAGCCTACCTAGGCACTCCTAGACACTTGGATAACATTCAAAATTGTGATTTAAGACTCATAACACCCTTAAGACACTATAAACATGATTATTGACGATAAAACACACGATCAAACCAAAATTTCCTAGACAACACAAGTCAAGTAATGATGCTCCTGCATCTAAGGGCACTTATTGTTTGTACACAAAATGTAATGTTTACCCTTAATATGCTTGAGTTATGTGGTCCCTTTTATTTTTTATTTTATATATATATATATATATATATATATATATATATATATATATACCCTCACTATTCTTGAGTTAAGTGGTCCCTTTTCTTTTTTATTAGTATAAACTTATATATATATATATATATATATATATAATATTATATGTTATACATTTTAGATGATTATACTATGTGTATATAATAATTTAATAATAATATAATAAATAATTATTATATAATTATATTATATATGCAAAAATATATATTATATTCTATTATATAATATATACTAATATATATACACATGCACACACACTAACAGTCACCTGAAAGGTGCAAGTTACTCTAGAAGAATATAATTTTCTATTTTGGCAAAGCAGGTTTTTTTAAAACAAAAGAGTGTAATTCAATAGTCATGCCTCACTCTAAACCCATGACCACTGACCCAAACTTAACATTTGTGCACAAAGTGTTAAGAAACACTAATCTGGTATTCATTTTAATAATCTTTCTAGAACATATTTTTTCTTGACCAATGCTCCCTTGGATTTTGTGTTTTTTTTTTCAGCAAGGATAAATAAGATATTTATGAGGACATGGTCCAATTGTAGTTACCTTTTCTTTTAAGGGCTGAAGTATGGCATTTGTGTATGTTTTATGCCTGATGTAATTACTTCAAGGGTCAATATATTAGCAGTGTAGATGAATGTAAGCTATCTCCACATCAATGACATTATACTGTTGATTCGAGCCTCATGTTAAACGTCGAGCCCTGAGGAAATAAAATCATATCTCATGATGTCCTCATCCACCCTTGAAAATATAAAATGACCAAACAAAAATGTCACCACCCTATATATTGTAGACCCCTTTGCAATGGGTGCAGGTCATGTACATCCAATAATTGACCTAAATCTAGGTTTAGTGTACTATATGGTCCCTTTAGTGTATGATATATCCTAAAATACCTTGTCATTTCCCCTCACCATCACCACCCAATGCACTTTTAAATCTTTCACAACTTGCATGTTATGTATAGCCTTACCCTTCCACACCACTTCACCATTGCTCAAGCTCACCATGAAACGAAACATCTCCTTCATGTATAACTCATTTATTGTTGTATTAAGGAACACACAACCTAATTTTCCACCATCACCTCCACTAAAAATACAATATTTTTACATTCTTTCACTTTAGAAAACCCTTCTTTACCAAAACAAAAAATTACATCCCTTTTAACCTAACTTACACCTTTGGGGCAATTGCTACTTTTAATGTGTTGAAGGAGCCAATCATTTATAAGTGCTATTGACTTATTTTTTATTTTTAGGGTACCAACAATGAGGTTTTACATAACTCAAAAACACATAAACTATTTTTGCCTAAAAAGGGGTGTAAATTAAATAACTTGCATGTCCCACAAGGATTGCATGGTTCAAATTATTCTAGCCTTATGAGATTGGCTATATGTGCTCAACTTTATTGTTTCAGTCTTTCTCATATTATTGATGTGATTATGTTTTGCATAACAAAGGGGCCAAAATAAACTAGAGTAAATCAAAATTTGTAACTAGGGAGGAAAGAGAGATTTATGCCATACAATTATTAAAATGATTTTAGATAGTGATTTAATTATGTAGCCATGTTTTATGGAGCAACTGAGTCCTCAATTTACACTAATAATATTTGACTGATGCAATCATATTTATCTGATCCAATTAATATCATGTGTCACAACTTTTAATGACATGTGTCACGACTTCTACAACTCTTTGGACATTATAACTTGTAATTTCTAATCAACTCTTTTTTAGCCTTGAAATGAAATGGTTTTAGTTACGTCTACAAGACCGAACGATTTATGAAATCACCAAAAAGTAAAAATAAATAAATTAAGTTTATGCTTTATTAGTGTTGGCATATTCTAAAAAATAATTTCTTGCTATCAAGTTATTAATTGGTATACATTGGCATGACATAAATTGTACACGTCATATGTAATTTTTTTTAAATAAAAAAAACTTCACACTCCAATAATAAATTTTTTATGGTCAGATCGGTACCTTTAGCTAATATCATATAATATATATTATTTTTAATTTTTTTTACCAAAAAAACAAATATAAACATTTAAAACTTATTATTAATTAAAAAAATAATACTTTTACTATTGAAACAATTCATTAGATATAATATTAACTAGAATAATAAATTACAAAAGGTACATAGTAAGCAATTGGTAGGAATTCATATCTCACACTTGATGTTATGGAAGATACAGGCTCAAAACACGAAAGCATAAACCCTAGGAATAAGAAACGTTGGTCAAAACATGACAATTGACATAAAATTACAAAAATCACAGTCATTTAAGCATAGGGTGTTGCACTCAAAAGAGGAGCCAAAGGGTCATCCTTAGGTGGTAGAGGAATCCAAGTTGAAGGCTCTATTGAATGAGATTCTAGAGCCACTCATCCATCTGTGGGGTCCAGAGTCATGATAATAGTCATATCCCATCCATCAAGAGGCTGCATAACAATCCCAAAGGGACCCATTGGTGAGCCCCTCCATGAAGGTCCAACATAAATTTTTCCATGTGATAGTGGTGATATCCAATCACTCTATTGAATGTGAAGGGAGAAATGGATATTGCAACATGAACGAATATGATGTCTTCTAGGGGGCGTATATGGTAGACCTTAAGGTGTGCCATCTGGGGGGATGCAATCCACTATTCAAGGAACACTTCCCTAGTGCTCAAGAAACACTTGAAGATGATGAACCTCCATGGCACCCTTTTTAATTTGAACTTGAATTTGCATTTAGTCTAGAGATATTATAGTTACATTGTCATTAATATAAAAAAGATAAGAAAAAACTTAATCATTAAAGATAGCAACATTTTTGGCTTTCCATAATTGGAAAAGAATAACAACTCTAAAAAAATCCATAAGAAAGTTATATAAGCTGGCCAATTTACAGAATCCCCAAGGAGGGAAAGATTCCATGAGAATGGTTCATGATGGTAGGGCTAAAAAAAGCTATAGATTCACTGCTAGGCAAATGATCTTTTAGAGAAGAACAAAAGGTGTGTTTAAAATATTCATGACAATTGTAGGCTAGGCACCTGGGATGAGCAATTCCAATGTGTCAGAGATGCTCCCTAAGTAAAATGTCTTGATAAACCAAACACCAGAGGAAATATGCAAGCTTAGTTTCTAGCTTGGACTTTCAAATTTGATCAACTTAGGCAAGTTGGGTCATGAGAGAATAATTAAGGCTCCAACACCTGTGAAGCTTGCCAAGGGCTAAAGAAAAGTGGCTCATAACTTGATATAAGATACCTAGAGAATAATTATTGTAGCGAGTATCACAATTCTAGCTCCAATCTTTCCATCATGAATGTGGTGGTTAGAGCCCCAACTTATGCAACATAACATCTAGCATTAACTCTTGAATGCAAAGTATGGTAGGTAAGTCTATATTATTTAACTTGATTTTGCTCTTTAACACAGGCCAAGTATCCCAGTCATAAGTAAAAACTAGATCCTTTATAATCTGTATCCCCTTTTTGAAAATCCTCAATACTTTTATACTAGGAAATTTAGCCAACAATAGGCTAGTATAGGTCAAAATGGGGGACTGCCAAATTATGTTATGATCATTGAAAGAGAGACCACTAAAAAAACCATCACTGGCCTATTTCAGATGGGTCTTAATAGCCTCATAATATTTAGAAATACTTCTGATCACAAAAGAACCTACAATTTTAATAGGAACAAAAGTAACAATAAGAGTATGAAAGCTTATATTCTTCCAACTAGATTTGTCATATGGATATCCATAATAGATATAATGGTGTATAAGGATTTCCAAGATTATTACATTTAATGTCTATGACCACCTAATTAACACATAAGGAAATACTCTGTCTGTAAATGTCAATAATTTCCATACTCCTTTTTCATGAGGTAGATGATAGATGTCCTAGGAAACTCTATGAAATCCCCTATATTTCTTGGCATTAGACCACATGAAGTCTCATAGAATTTGATCAAGCTTATCATAGGATGATTTGGAGGGAGCCCAATAGGAATAATAATAGAGATGGGTGGCAATGAAAATTTTAGTGCACACTTGGAATTTCCTCGCTAGATAGGGGCATCGTAACCCAATACTATGCCTTTTTCCACTATGTTAATGACATATGACCATAACTCCATAGGGGAGCTATTAAAAGCAAATGGGATGACCATAAATTTGAATTTATCTCCTCTATGAATCCATTTCTATCTATTATAGAGCAACCAATTTGGCATGGGCATCATACTTTACCTCAAACATTGAGTTTTTCTCTATTGTAAATTAGGTCCAAAAGCAAGGTAGAAAGTGTCAAGACATTACATAGCTTATTTGAAGGGCTTTTCTTATTCTTCAAGTGTAAGTAAAGTTTCATTGGCAAAGTAGCCATTAATGAGCTAAGATGATTGGTTAGGAATAATAATACCCTTGACGAGACCCCACTCAACTTTATGAGCCAAGAGATAACCAAGAGATTCCACAAGGAGGACATACAGAGTTGGGGCAAGGGGGGCACCTTGGAGGATAGAGCCCTAGATGCCAATATGGTTAGAATTGAAATTATTGATGGTGAAGAAGGGAAATGCATCAATAATCAATGTTTGGACAACCAAAATAAAGAATTGGCCAAAGCCAAGGGCTTGTAACATTATTATAATGAATGGCCATTTTATCTTATCATAAGCTTTCAAGAAAGTCAAGTTTGAGAAATATGGCTCTCTGATGAGAGGCACATGCCCATTCCATACCTTCCCAAATAGTAATGAGATTATCAAGAATATATCTATTTTTGATAAAACCAATTTGTTTTGGTTTGATGATTGCAGGTGAAATAAGATGGAGGTAGTTCATTAGAGTTTTAAAATGGATCTTATAATACACATTAAATAGAGTGATAGGGTGCCAACTGATGATAAACTTGCAATCACCAACTTTAGTCATGAATTTGATATTACCCTGAATGATAATTGAGACCAATGACTTCTTATGGAGAGCTTATTTGTAGACTTGAAGTAGGATAGGTCCAATAAAATCCCAAGTGGCTTTATAGAATTGACAAGGGAAAACATTAATATTAGTGGCTTTGCCATTAATCATGTTATGAAGGGCTTCTAAGAGCTCATGAAGAGTCAAGGGCACATCATAGAGCCTTTGATATGTAGGTTTGAGTTTGTGAAGAACCACATTGAGCCACTCCTGCAAGGCATGAGTCCTCTCTACTATTTCCTCTTGAGCCTTAAATATCAATTTATAGTGGTCTAAAATGAGAGAGGAGATGTCAGGTAGAGTAATAAGTATCATATGAGTTGAATTTATGGCCTTGATATGATCTCAGGCTTGTTTGGTTCCAAGAGATTTGAAAAAATCCTTCAATGTTTTGTCTAAAATTTTAAGTCAATGGAGGTGAGCACACACTTATGCCTCCTTGGTAGCATGGTTATCTGCCAAATTAGTTTAGTGTTTGAGAGAGGCATCCTAGTTTTATAGGTGAATATAAAGGGGCTATATTCAAGAAGGGAGGAAATCCTTCAATACTCTTAGAGCACAACCTCATCGCCTCACTTTCAAACATGAGTAATTTATTTCACATAGTGGTAGAGAAAGGTGGTGGTTTACAAAATAACCCCATTCTACCACTTTATTTAACTAGCAACAAAAGGTGGCAGCGAGACACAGTTTCAGATATGAGTAATGAGTCAAATGGTTCCTTCATGGTTGAGAAGGTAGGTGTTAAAGATGAATTGGTTATGTGGCACTTTGAACTGATTGGTGCCCCATTCCACTATACAAGAGATGGGAGTGTGGTCTAAGAGAACTTGTTAAAAATGGATGATGACACACTTCCCATTAGAAGATTCAAAAGAGAAAATATTTTTTATGACAACATATAATGGTCTAATCTTTTAAGGACCCAATTAGTACTAGCATGATAGTTAGACCACGTAAACTAAGACATGGTATTAAAATTTTATCGTTAGAGGAGATGGTGAAAAAGGCCCCACTAGTTCTTAAAATAATACCATGCTTCACACTCTCCCATGCACCATCTCATGGGTAAATAACCAACCTTGTCCTCAGAGCTTTTGACCATATTAAAATATCTGCACACTAACAACATGGCAAGGTAAATATTGTCAGCCATATAATGCCATAAAGACAATATGTCAGGGCCATAATTTAGAGCGTAAATGTTAATAACTCCCAATAAATGTCCATCAATATGAGTAATCAATCAAATAACTCTTTGTGATGGATCTCCTCATGTGGCAATAATTAAGGAGTAAAACTTTGGTGAAACTAAAATATTGTCACCGTCACATCCCTCATCATATTGAGTGGAGATTTGGATGGCATTAGGCTGAAGACATTTCAAGATAGTTTGCAGAAGGAAACCAAAAACATTTACTTGTTATATATAAACAAAGGTGAAATGGCCCAAGTGCTGACAAATTATTTACATGAAGAATTTTTTAGAGGAATTTGTGAGACCCTGAACATTGAAGGAGAGAATATTCATTGGGAAACATCATCCATATGGAGCTCCCCTTGTCCATCCTCTATCTAAGGATGGAGAAGATATTATATTGGTTTAAAAGGAGATAGTCCCCAAATGAGATGGAGTGGCACTTAGCCCCATTATCTCCTCGGGGATAGTCACCACCACCATAAGGTGGGCTATGTAACCACCTAGAGAATGAGTCACTTATAATGGATATACCAATAAGCAAATAACTACCTTGAGGATGAGATACTTGATAAATGTGAATTTTTTAGGCCTTTTGAGTACTGTGAGGATTGAGTGTGGTATCAATAACTTCTAATGAGTACTTCATTACCAATAGATAAAGGACTAGGAGGAGAGCTTAGGTCCAACCAACAATTTATTATTGGAAACCATTATCTATCCATTTTATTTCCACCACCTTGGGCTTCTCAACATGTAGAAGGTTCAAGGATGGTTTCAACTGAGTCATGAGGGGACAATATTTGATTTGATGGTCAAGATATTGGTATGGAAAACATATGTTGGGGAGGCTAAAATAGACAACCTGATGTGCCCAATGCTCATGTTGACTTGGATATCAATGAATTAATTTAAATATTTAGTTAAATCAACCTCAATGTAAACTCACCAATTAGGGCATGTGGAATAAAATTTAGGAATATCATGGCATAAGACAATTTTTTGGAATAAAATTTGGGAATCTCATGGCATAAGACAAGCTTAATGGGTTGCACAATCTAGTTGAGGAAAGAGCACAATGGGGTTGGAAGGTTGAGGATTTAAATCTAGTCTGACACACACAAAGAGCCATGGTTGGTAACCTTGAATTCATGAGTCCTCTTGGATAGAATCAAGAGTGTGTTTCTGAGGAACCAACAACTTGATTTTTCTAAAAGAGCTTGGACCTCAGACAACTCTTTGAAAGAAAATAGAAATAAACCCTTAGTAAAGTTTCAGATACAAGTGAAATGGATGTCGAAAGGCTCCCACTAATGGTAAATATAGGTGTTGAATGACTCCTCTGAGGGGATGCAACTATCAAAACAAGCAATGAGTGAGTGATTCTCATATCATTTACAAAATGATTGACTACATTAGACATTAAACAAATCTCACATTGAGAGGGAAAGTCAGAAGGGTTACATAATTATAAACCTTTGGTACAAACTTCCTAGCTTATTTGGGTGCCATCCTTCCCATAATTATAACAACATTTGCAAAAAAAGGGGTGGATTCTATTAAATAACACAAATCTGCCCAAAGAACAGTGTGTGAAGCATAATAAATGCACATAGCGAACTAGAATCTTTTACAACAATTTTTGTATGAATAACAATAAGGCAAGACAACCAAGAAAAATAAGGATGTACAGAGACTAAATATTAATTATATAGCACCTCAATCTTATACACTTGGTAAATACCTATCATGGTTGTACCCTTCAATTCTAAAACCTTCATGTTGTCAAAAGGCTCATGTTAACTATCTCCTTGTACCAAATTCTTATCTCTTAGTCTGACCACTATCATTCTAATGACCAAGCCTTTTATACTATGAAAAATGCTACAGACCAAATTATTATCATTCTTTATAAGTTTTGGACATGTAATTATTTTCTAGCTTCTCACACACTTACATCCCATCTAGATACCTACATCAATACTAGTGTCCCTTTATAAACTCAATGTCTAGTGCCCAAAAGTCTTCAAATTCGCAAATTAAATGTATCCTAAAGGTTGGCCTAAGTGGTTTAGTGCAAGATATTTTTAAAATGGATTGGTATATATACAAGATCAACCCTCATTAATTCCCCACCTATCAAACCT
Organism: Torreya grandis; assembly: GCA_037957365.1. Lineage (NCBI taxonomy): Eukaryota > Viridiplantae > Streptophyta > Pinopsida > Cupressales > Taxaceae > Torreya > Torreya grandis. The sequence continues at coordinate 6,541,271 of JARHVA010000110.1, forward strand.
AGCAGCTCTTAAGGCAACTTACCAAAAACACTTAATCAAGCAATCAAGTGAGAAAATCTACCCTATTCATCCCTATTTCCATAATAGGCATAAGATAAGTATCCCCGTAGGTGTGAATTAATTCAAGAACATCCCATAAGCCACATTTTCTAAGTTATAATCTAGGTCATTCTATGTACTTAGTTATCACACATTGTATCCTTATGTACACAAGCCAATACATAGGGGGAACTACATAAGTCTGAGGCCCTCTTCAGAGTATTTTTTGTGTAGGCAATGCCCATTGACAAAGGGGTCTTTTGGGTAGCTTGACACTATGTGTCCACTAACCCTCTTTCCCTAAGTCACTTTAAGGGTGAGGAAGTTAGGGTTTGATCATTTTACAAAGAGAGACAACCTATGTGTGTAGACACCTAAAACTGATCACCGATAACCTTCAACCAGGCTTTTGACTAATTTTTGCCAAAGTGCACAATTTGGCTTAAAAAGATTCAAACACATTAAAAGAGTTGAAATTTTTATATTCAAGTGTCGATTTTTACCAGGGTATCATTAAATGGAGCAATGCAACTTATGAAGCAGCTAGCTTTGATCAGAATATTTCAAGTCAAAATGACATTTTCACACCTGAGTGCTCTAGATTGCTCTTTTATATCAAATTTTTTACACAAGACACGTGTCTTTGTTATTTTGTGTTGACAACATCCTAAATAGGAATACGGTTCCAACACATCTCACATTGACTTCCAATTCCAATCTAGTCAAATTTTGAGCCAATAACAAGACATTTTGACTAATTTCATTAATTTGTGCACTAAAGGGCCAAAATTTGGACCAAAGTGACTAATTATACTTAAATATAATTAATTCAAATCATGAGCCTAATTAATAATTCCATGGATCAATTTAAATATTTGTTTTTAGAAATGAATATTGAATAACTACATTATCAAGTGATATCATTTCTTGGAAATACATCCCTAGGCCATAAATACATAAAATATCTCATCAAGCCACCCCATGCCTTATTAAGACCCTCCATGCCTCTTTATTGCTCTCCTTTCCAAATATTTATGAAGGCATTTATTGATTTTTACCTCAAATTTTGAATGGATTCTTAGCACACATCTTCCTTTTGAGATGGATGGTTCAGGTTCATTCCGACCATTTTGCAAAATCTATAAATAGAAGGCCTTACCTATTGAATTTTAAGCTTGGATAATGCAAAGTTATAATACACAAATAATTCCAAAAGCCATTTCAATTAGTGTCATAATGCCAAATTGTTGAGCCAAGCAAAAGCCAAAGCCATCACAAATGTGCCAATGAGAAGAGAAGATAGCCAAGCCTCCTTTGATGAAGACTCATTGAGCACAAGCCGAGTAAGCCACTTCAACAAGATATTTGGAGCATCCAAGGAAGGTGAAGGATTTCTTTGTCTTTGCATTCTAGTTGTGTTTCTCATTTGGTTTTGTTAATATGATAGCATACTAATATGCCCCTATTGCAATCATATGTTCACGAATGACATGCTCGGTGGGATTATAACCTCACAAATTTGGTCATAAAGCACCTACAAGTAAACTACTAACCCTTGTCATGCAAGATCTTGGAGTGTGAAAGAAAAGAAGGTAAAAATTTGGCCAAAAGTCCATTTTTATGGAAGTAGCAGTTTTATCCCTATGGAGTCACGAATTTGTTCTCTTGACTACAATCCTGCAACTCACATAGTCATGATATTGCAATCTTGTAACTCCACAATTGCGATATTTAAATCCCACAACTCCATAGTCATGATATTGCAATCCCATGACTCTGTAGTCATAATATTACAATCCCATGACTGACTCAGTAAAGTTTTTGCACTGAGTCATGATATTACAGTGTACAAAATAGGCTATCTTTTGGAGCTTGGTTTGGGGTAATCCAGACTCTGTTTTTGATGTTTTTTTTAAACCATGTGTTTTTTTTTTTAATTTTTAGAATATGCCATTATTTTAACTTGAAGTTGCATAAATATTTCACAAAACCTCTTCAAACTTGAGTAGTGGGATTGTCAACCTGATTAGCAGGATTGTCAACCCGAGTAGTGGGATTATCAACCCAAATAGCGAGATTGTGGTCCCGAGTAGTGATATTATGTTTTATTTTAAATTAACTTGAGTGGAGATATTACTTGTCTGAGTCACATTTTTGTAGAGACGTGTAATTGCTCTTTGGAGTAACGAGATTGACTGTGTGAAACCTAAGAGCTTTTTTTTACAAATATATTTTGTTCAATCTTATAAGTGCTTCAAAGAAGACAATCCTAATCTTGTTTTTACAGGTTGAAACTCTGGTTTGGAAAGTAATTTGGTTGTTTTAACTAATCATATAATTCAATTTGGGTTTTAAAAAGAACTTGGTTAAAATCATACAAACTTCAAATTTGGTGCCTAAAACGAATCTTTAGCATGCTAAGTATAGAACATTTCAAACTTTGGGTTTAAAAGGAACTTAGGTGCTTATTGTTTCATTTAGTCTTTTTGGTGTACTCTTTACAAGTTTTTTACATCTTAAAGCCAAGGGGCTAAAGAACACCACCACACCTTTTCAATTAAGTGCTTTAAAATTGAACACATTTTCAAAATTTTGTATTCAATAGATCATTGATTACTTAGTTTTGTTTAGCCAAAAGAAATTCATGTGCGTATGCTCTCCCATCCGTCCCCTTTAGGGAAAATTTGGGATCAAAAGCATCATTTGTATTAGAAAGTGCCTTAGTCAAAGGTGTGAAAGAGAAGTTGTTAAGGTTTTCCTCAAGGACCAACATGGCTTGAGTGACCTAGAAATAACCTTTAAAGCTCTTTCACTTGTAATTTATTTTCATTGCATCTTAGCTTATGAGGGGGTCTTCATTACCTCCCATGAGTCCTTTAGGGAAGCTTTGACCTAGGGTTTCATCTTCCGACATCATCTTCAACCCCTCTCCACAAGGGTATATAAATTAGGATCCCCTCACTGGGATAATGGTTTGAGTGGTTAAATCATCTCCGTTAGTAGAGGCTAAGCTTGTAACGTTTGAGCATGTTGGACATCAAACTACACTGAGCAAGTGATAGATGTAGTGGTTATAAAAAGGGCAAGGCCTTTTTACAACAAGCCATATGACACGGACCCAAATGATTGTGCTTCTTTTGTATGTTAACATGAAATTCATATGCATTTGATCAATTTAGAACATTCAAAAAATAATTAGTTTAGTTAACCTCACTTTGCCATACCTTATCAGCTTAGGATTTAAGATGATTAATTAGTTGGTTTGTCTTTATCTTAGATTACTTGGTCTTGTTTGAGAGTCAAAACTTGGTGTTAACAAAATGACATAACTAAACACATTATCTCCAATTTCTTTGAACAAAGGAGGTGTTATGTTGTCCAAGTGAAAACATATTTTTCCTTGTTCAAAATCATCATCATAAACTTTGTGGGATATCTTCCAATTTGGCATAGTCATGCTGCCCATTTGAGTCTAGAACTTTTGTCACATTTTGTTTAAGTCCTTCATTGATAGTTTAAATTTAAAATTGAACTCTTCCAAGTTTTAAAGTTTGATGTGTTAAATTGGGCCCACCACTTTGCATTTGACTTGTTTTAATAGGAGTTCAATTCCCAATTTGAATTGAGGGTCATTTTTAGACTCAACATCATTATCATCATTCACTAAGACTCAAGTCATCTTGTATGTTTACTAATGTGATTCCTAGATTTTGGCTACCTATCCTATTTTGCCATTTGTCCATTTGATAACACTCTCATGCCTTAGAGAAATTTGTCTAATTTTGTGTGTAGGAATCATTTGAGTTGAGGAGGGTAGTCTTATGCTGACAAAATTATGTTAGAACCATTTTGCCTTAGAGTTTTTGAAGCAAGCATTTGCCACATCTTTTGAGTAGTTTAGTGTTGTTATGTTGCTCAAATTATTTTGAGACTTGTTTCATAGACATCTTTGCACAGAGTGCAAATTGTTTCAAAGTTTCAACCATTTCGAGTTTTTTTTTAGAGCCTTTATCTAACACAATTACATTATTCACTTTTGTCTAGTTTGTTCATAGAGTATATCCTCATCATTATTTGTGCCTTTGTTTGGAAGAACACAACCTTTTCCCTAGGTGCCTTTTCCCTTGTGCCTTATAATAATTGATCATGTTTATGTTTGATTCCATGTGTCGGGTCTATGTCAAAGTTATTTCCAAACATGTTAGATTAAATCAAATTCACATCATTGCCTTTGTTTTAAGCCTAGATTTTAATGTCATTTGGCCAAAATTCTTAGCATAGCCTATTTGAGCCTAGCTTTTGACTCCGAATTTGGATAAAAGACCTAGCAACTCTTTTTCCTTTCCTAGTTTAGACCTTATTTGGAACACTTTGGCCTAGACCTTTGACATGCCAGTTTTTATTCAGACGCTTGACCTTTTATGTGTATGACATTTGATGTTAGACATTTGGCATTAGACTATTTTATGTCAAATTTTAGCACAAATCATTTTCGAGATACAACTCCATTTTTAGACCATGTTGGAGATACAGCTCCACATTCGACCAAGTTAGACCAATTTTGAACCATTTGTCCTTTGGACATAGTATTTCCAAGTTATGATAAAATGGTTGCATAAATTGACTATAACCAAATGCATGCTTACAATCCAACTCAAGACCTGGATTGGTATGAAGAGGCTTGTGAAGAGGAATTTGTTGAAAACCTAACTACAGATAATGTTGTTTGGGATATGGATTCATACCCTCTTTACAATAATCATTACACAAAACATAGTCAAGAACCAGCTTATGATCCAACTCAATATTGGGATGATATGGTTTATAAGGAGGACTTAGATGCTTTTGATTGTGTGAGATACCAATCTCCACAATGCTCCAAACTTATCCTTCTAGGACCTCATCCTTTGGCTTGTGTGAGCAATCAGGCTCCATAATGCCATATCATTTCTATACTAGGACTTATTCCTTTGGCTTATGTGAATAACCAATCTCTAAATTGCCCTATCATTATCCAACCCCTGATCATTATTCTTCCATTGCCAATAGTTCCCCACTTTATAAAACCATGGCCAATCCAATCACAACCTCAATTGAACCAATCATTTGAATACCAAGTTTTGTTTAAAATTGGTATTTTCCAACTCATTCAAAACCAAGGCCAAAAGAACCAACCAAGCCAAGATGTTTTTATTAAACCAATCATTTATGATAAGTCAATCTATTATGACTCGCCTTTCAATCATATACCTATTGTCAAGAAGTCTCACTTTGACAAACCAGTCTTTATTGAGTCACTTCTTAATAATTATAATTGCCTTTGGGCAAATCATTACCTCAACCATATGCCTATTTTTTAAGGGCTTCCCTTTAACAATCTGATCTCTAAGGAGTTATCTCTTGACCTTTTTCCTACCATTAATGCATCCCACTTTGACAAACCAGTCTCTGTGGATCCCATTATACCATCACAGGCCATTACTTGTCCAATACCAAACATTCAACAACACATCACTGTCACAGAGTGCCCATCAAATGAAGAACCAACATTGGAGTCAGGTTATATTCTTGAATTAACATCAAATTTAGCATCAGTAGTGGAATCAAACTCAATCTTGACATCATATTTAGAGTCCTTTGAGTCTGAATCAGATTTAGAAATAGAATACATTTAAGATTGTTATAATATTGGTTATGCATGTCTCGTAGATTAGTTTGTATACATTTGTGATCCTTATAAGATTTTTTAGGATGATTAGTTTAGCATCACCATAATTTCTCCTAGTATCTTTTACGAGGATTGTGTATCCATCACCCATTCCATTACCATCAACCAACATAACCATATTATTGACATTCCATCTCCCATAAGTGTCGATTGGGACCAATAGAATCACACTTTGTTGAACTACATCCATGGTGACATAGCAGTTGAATAAGAGAAGGGATGTCGGGAACACATTCATGTAGAAAAATAACACTCTCCTAGTGAAACCTTTTTGAAGGCACTAAGGGACACACAAAGTTCAAACTTAGCATATTTTAGTGAAACTTTTTTGAAAGCGATAAAAGATAATCAAAGTCAAAAGCCAATGTTCATTAGTGACACCTTTTTGAAGGTGTTATGGGACAATCAAGACAACTTCGTTGGTGAAAACCTCATCGAGGCACTGATAACTAAGCATAAAAGTTCTTCACTGCTTAATGAAGACATTATTCAAAATCAAATCAAAATAGCTTCCAATCTATATTCTAATCAAATGGGAGCTACTCCCAAGATCAAGTAATAAAAAAATATGGTAGTCCTATCGAGAGCATCTTTAGAGGTCTTCGACCTCACGACATCTAAAGTTATGTTGAATCCAACATCAACAACATTATGTGTGATTGAAAGCCCTAATCTTTATTTGTTTCCCAACCACTACACATTCCATTATCATCTGCCATTCCATTTCACAATCAAACCTACCATCCATTATTTATCCTTATTTACCATTCATGGTTGCACTTTCCTTTATAGAGTCTATAATGATACCTTGTCTCAACACTTGAAGGAATTATAATAAATGACCAATGAAGATCACAACGTCATTTGCAACTAGTTCTTGATAGAAAAACTATTCAGATGAGGTGTGGGCTACCAATTAACATGATTGATTATTCTATTTATATCATTTCCTGATCATGACGTGCATTTCCACTTCAACAAGAATAATAAAATCCAAAACCACACCCAAGACACAAGCATATACCATGTCATTTCATTTGCCATATCCATTTACCATTATCGCATACCTAACCATTCACCCCATCACTTGGGGGTAACCCTCTTACCATTATATCCAATCAATCAAACCATCATTATCCTTAGCAAAACCATACCATCCGATCATTCCATTCCTATCTAGACCAAAGCCTATTTTTAGTCGTCCTACCCAAACCTGTTTTGATCTTGGTTCCTTTGGTTCTTTCCATAGTTTTCATGAGGGGATTTTGATTAAGTTTCAACTCTTATCAAATCCATGTTTAAATGATAGCATATGAAATTAGTGTGACAATTGATCTAGTAATATATCTTTCATTTTCCATTCTATATCAATTTTGTTCATGTGAGCCTAATTATAACCGCCTATGGGCAAATTAGTGTTCACCAATATTGCTATTAATTATAACTGCCTATGGGAAAATTAGTATCATTGATATAATCCATTGTATCCTAGTTATAACCACCTATGGACAAACTAAAGGCAACATTTGTTTATCATGCATTGCCATATCACCTTGCCATTATTATTTTGATTTGACCAACCATTTGCCAAATTTGAGAACTTGTTGGGACCTAGTTGGTTTTTACCTGTCGTTCATGTGGATGGAATTACTTTGAATTGAGATCATTTTGGGAATATGTAGGATATTCTCAACTCATGTTGAGGTCACCTCAGTCCCCCTAAGCCATGCTCTCACCATTTTGTGAGCAACCAAAATCCAAATACTCTCACCATTTTGTGAGTAGGTATCTTGTCATTCTCTAACGAGTTAAGATATCTCAAAATTCTAAAAACATTTAAATATTTCGAAACCCAAAACATTTATCAAGTCTAAACTTAGTTAGTTATCCTCGATCCACCTTACTGGGCCATGGCCATTGTTAGGATGCTTTCTTTTGCTTTTATTTTCAAGATTTTTATTTGCTTGTTTATTTCAAGTTATTTTTTTATTTGTGTGTTTTTTGTTTGTTTCTTTATTTATTTGCTTTCCTATTTATTTGCTTTTAATATTATTGCCTTGACTTAGTATATATGCATTCATTGGGTGATTCCTTGAGGATATTATTCTTGAGTCTATCCATATTCATATGCCAACATTGTCGTCATGGTTTTTATCATTGGTGTATTATTTTCAAGTGTTTATTAGATCGCGAGTCAGTCATCATGCATATTTCAAGAGAGTCTTCATGGTGTTCTATCATGATGCATATCATCACGTGCTACAATAAAAATTAGCTTTAATAAGGTCTACAAATAATGGAGATGCAGAAATTTCTCCTTGGCACCTTGGCAAATCCTTCCACCCATCTTGATCAAATCAACCTGATTGACCATTCTAGTTGTATCATTGCTAATCAGAATGACCATCTCCTCATTAGTAGTTACAACTAAATCTTTTCCCATTAATCAATTTTATTCTTCTATACATCTCTTTCATCATTTTGCACCCTCTATCTTTAATCGATACCCCTGATTATATCTTTGAGTTATGCTTATTAATCAGCCCTAACTGGGGCACAACCATATCAAACATCATCTTTAGCCAATCCAAGTCCTCTTAATGATTATAACCACCTATGGGCAAATAATTATTTTGACTTTTGTTCCTGATTATAACTGTTTTTGGGTAAATCAGTACCTTTTAAATTAATACATGCAAGCATTTTCTCATTTGGATTAATCTCAGCCATGGGTTAATTCCACCTTTCTCCTTATTTCTTTTTGAGGTACCATCCATCCACATATGTGATGGCCATTCCCTCAAGGGGGCATCATCATAGGCTTTCCAAACACTCTTTGGAGCTTTTTCTTCAACCATCATCTTCTTTTTGGCATGCAGGCCATTTATCATTATTTGAGAAGACATTGATATGCCTATGATTTGAAACATCTTCCCAAACAGGGGCAAGCTATAGACACTTAAAACTGGCAATTGAAAACCTTCAACCAAGATTTTGACCACTTTCTACCAAAGCGCACAATTTGGCTTTAAAATGTTGAAACACATTAAAAGAGTTGAAATTGTTATATTCAAGTACCGATTTTTGCTAAGGTATCGTTAAATGGGGTAATGCAATTTATGAAGCAACTAACTTTGATCAGATCATTTTGAGTACAAATGACATTTTCGCACCTGGGTGATCTGGATTGCTCTTTTATATCAAATTTCTTGCACAAGACATGTGCCTTTGTTATTTTTTGTTGACAACATCCTAAATAGGAATATAGTTCCAATGCATCTAAAATCAACTTCCAATTCTAATCTAGTCAAATTTTGAGCCAATAACAAGACATTTTGACCAATTTGATTAATTTGTGCATCAAATAGCTAAAATTTGCACCAAAGTGACTAATCATGCTTAAAGCTAATTAATTCAAATCATGAGCCTAATTAAAAATTCCATGGAACTTTTTGAATATTTGTTTTTAGAAATGAATATTAAATAACTACATCATCAAGTGACATTATTTCTTAGAAAGACATCCCTAGGCCATAAATGCATAAATCATCTCATCAAGCCACCCCATGCCTTTTTATCGCCTCTCTATCCCAAATAGTTATGAAGGCATTTATTAAATTTTGCCTCAAAATTTGAATGGATTCTTAGCCACACATCTTCAACTTGAGATGGATAATTCAAGTTCATTCTAACCATTTTGCAAAATCTATAAATAGGAGGCCTTGCCTATTGAATTTTAAGCTTGGATAATGCAAAGTTACAATGCACAAGTAATTCCAAAAGCCATTGCAATTAGTGTTATAATTCCAAATTATTGAGCCAACCAAAATACAAAGCCATCACAAAGGTGCCAAGAAAAATAAGAGATAGCCAAGCCTCCTTTGATGAAGACTCATTGAGCAAAAGCCAAGCAAGCCACTTCAACAAGCTATTTGGAGCATCCAAGGAAGGTGAAGGATTTCTTTGTCTTTGCATTCTAGTTGTGTTTCTCATTTGGTTTTTTTAATATGATCCCCCTTTGAGATAGGCTTAGGGTGTTATCTTAGTGTGTTCTTTGTTTGGATTTGATTTCATTCACTAACACCATACTAACTCCCCCTATTGCAATTCTATGTTCAAAATGTGCATAGTTTAAACACTCTAGAATAAAGGTGACACAAAATCCAAAAGGCTCCAAGCGATTGCATCTAGATCCAATCATTATTTTGTACTGGACACCTGCATCCAATTTAGACACTAGCATTGACACAATTTTTTGCATATGATGCAAGCATCCGAGGCCACATAATGCAAAACTCTAGAATTTGATGACTGTTCTATAATCTTGATTTAGTCCACTTTCACCCTATTTTAGCCATTATCTGCATGTGCATAACAAACTAGGCAAGTAATCTTATTTCTTATTTATTGTACTAACAATCAATAGTTATACTTCATATTTTTTGCATATCTTAGTATTTAAATTCATAGTATTGATTATCTAAGTTTGTAAATTAATTGGCTTGCTATAAATTTGTTTATCGCCCTTATGCTTATTCATTTCTATATTATTAACCCTAGATTATCTCATACATCTAGAATTAGGGTTAAACATTTAAATAACTTGATGTGTGGTCTCAAAACCTTATATGGCTTAGGGTTTTTTATGTTTCCTGTAAATTCTACATTCTGATCTTTCCAAGCTATCCAAAAATTTAAAAATCCTAATTTTTCCTTTTCTAAAAAATCATGTTCAATAGAGAAATATCTCTTAGTTAGTACATTTTTTAGTACATAATAATAATTACTACTTGTCATGTTTCATGCACATCTCAAATTACGTACATCTCTAATTCTACACATATCTTATTATTATAATCTTTACAATGAGCTCTTACCTGTTACCACAAAGTGCCAAAGGGAATGCATGAAACAACCATGTTCTCCCTCCCACAATATAACTTACTCTAATAATGTTACTGCTAAAACTTCACTCTTGGACTTATTACATCATTTTTCCCATTACAAGGATGTTCATTTAGATGCATTATGCATGACCATATTACCAAGTAATGCAGAGCCACCATATGTGGCCTTGGTGTTAAGCTTCATCAAATGGACAAAGCATAATATGTCCTTTGAACAAGAATATTTACCACCTCAATGTCTTATAAATTGTTGCTTACCATCATACATTTAGGGTTGTGTGTGTTATAAAATAGTCAAAAGAGTACTCATAGATAACAATTCGAGCTTTGATGTTTGTAATATATATTCTCTTTTCTTACTTGGTGTCGGGGCTAAAGTCTTATATTCTTCAAGTATGAGCATCAAGGGATTCAATAACATTTCATGCCAAGCATTAGGGAAAATAACATTGGATATTATTTTGGGCCCCCATACATTACCTACTTTATGCCAAGTCATGCCAAATGATTTAAATTACAACATACTTTTGGGATGACATTGTATACATGAAATGTATGTAGTCCCCTCTACTTTACATGCATGCCTAAAATTCAACCACCAAATATTTATTTACACATGTCCAATGGATAATGATTCCTTCAAACATTGTGTGATTGTCTAACAAACAAATTCTCCTACACCACAATTACATGACCATGAATTTGATTCTCATTTTTTTCTAAATTATGGGTACAAAGGAAAAGGGATGGGAAAAAATGAGCAAGGTATATCCCAACCCATCTCTCTTGAAAATAATACATATTGGGAAGGCTTGGGATTTTTAGAAAAATCTATAATTAATACAAAACTACTCGTAGTGAGCCTTTTTTTCTAAAGGCAAAATTAGAATGTATGCATGCACCTACTTCTACTACAAATCTGAAATTGGTAAACACTCATTTGATTGATGAAAATATTTCACCATAAATTTTGACATTAGAAGAATTCTCAAATGATAAGTCGTTGCTAGATTATTTGGGGGCATATGAAGATCCCCCTTCCTTTTATCCTAAAAATAAGTTTCCTCATGCCACCTTTGCTCATGCTTACTTTGGTGAGAATGATGTTACTAATGTCCAACATGATGCACCTAATACTATTCCCACTGCACCATTTATCATAAAATGATCCATTTTACTAAATGATGAAATAATACAATATAACTATGGAACAGATAAACATCCTCGACTAGTACTACTTGTTATAACGATGCAAATAGGATGAAGAAAAACTATCGACGTGTCTTACATGATTTCCTATAGTTTTTCGCTTGGGCTTACTCAAATATACCTAAGATAGACCCATCAATTTCAATGCACAACATTTTACTATATCAAGATGCAAAACATATGAAGAAAAATATTCATAAAATGCATCCTAAAGTTGCTTTATTAGTAAAAGATGAGATTTAAAAACTCTTAGATGCAAGATTCATAAGAGTTATTGCACATTTCGATTGGGTTTCTAACAATGTACTTGTTACCAAAAGATGACTTTTCAGTACCTAACATTGATATTATTGTCAATTCTACCATTGGATATGAAACATTTTTATTTATGGATGGCCTTGTCAGATATAACCAAATAAAAATTAACTTCGTGGATCAGGAAAACATGACATTTACTATTCCTTGGGGCATATTTTATTATATTGTCATGCCTTTAAGACTCAAAAATGTCAAAGCCACCTACCAAAGGGAAATGACACACATTTTTCATGATTTCATTCATAAAACCATCAAATATAATGTTTGTGATTTACTCAAAAAATCAAAACATCGACAAGATCATGCTACTGATTTCTGACAACTATTTGAAATATTATACATATTCAATGTGTGATTGAATTTAAAAACATGTTTTGGGGGTATCCTCTTGAAAGCTTCTAGGATACATAATTTCATAATGAGGCATCGAGGTTAATCTAAAAATAAATAAAATCTATGGTTGAAATGCCACTACCAACTAATCTAAAACAATTACGATGTTTACAAGGAAAAAGTCAAACAATTTGATGATTTGTTGCTTAATTGGCTGATAAAACAATTCCTTTCACATGTTTTCTAAAAAAGACACAAAATTCATATGGGATGACATTTGTCAGCAAAGCTTGGATAAAATCAAAGTATATTTAGTAAACCCATCAATGCTCATGCCACCTATACCAAATAGACCATTATTCCTTTTTATCTCAACCACTCATGAGGCCCTTGGGGCCCTACTAACACAATATGATGATGATCATAAAGAACGTACAGTCTATTATATCAATCATCAATTAATTGATTATGAATGCAAATATATAATAAAAAAAAAAATGTCTAGCATTGGTCTTTGTTAAACAAAAATTATGACACTACATACTCAACAATGAGGTCCATGTTATAAATAAAGAAGTTCCATTAAAGTTTATTATAAACAAAACCCACCTAACGGGCTGCATTGCCAAATGGGTGATGCAACTTATAAAAAATTGATCTCAAGTTTAAATCTCAAAAATTAATAAAAGGTCAAGTTGCAGCTGATTAATTAGCCCTAACTCCATTGCTTGATCCTTTTTTGATTACTGAAGCTTTTTATGATGAATTCGAGGTGTATAATCTATTTGCAATTCTATGCATAATATTTTTTGATGGATCTAGATGTAAGATATGAGTGAGTGTAGGTATCATATTTTGCACCCTCGAGGGTGAATATATGTCATTTTCTTATAGATTAACTTTCTCTCATATAAATAATATAGCAAAGTATGAGGCCTTAATAACTAGATTATCAATAGCACAAAAGCTTCATGTCAATAACCTTCAAGTCTTTAGTGACTCGCAGTTGATTGCTAATCAAGTTACAAATCATTACCAAACCAAAGAAGCACGTTTACTATCATATAAAGAAATGGTGAATAACCTAAAAGAAACATTTGATACTTTCTCTATTGACAATATTTCACACAAAGATAATTTCCATGCGAACGTAATGGCTAGTGTGACATCCGTAATACCTTTTGACATTGGTGATGATTCCATACAATTTACCACATGACAATTACAAAATCCTTCCATTTTTTAAGATCAAATGGATATCCTAGCAGTTTTTGCTATTACTTGTAACTCTATAAATACAAAATGGTACAATGACTTTTATAATTTCCTATATAGGGCTTACATACAAAATGATATATACAAATTACAATGAGAGGCACTTGGCTATGTTATTATTAAAAATGATTTATTCAAACGAGGTTTCGATAGGCAATTACTTTGATGTTTAAACAAAGAGGAAGCCCAAATCACACTCTTATAAATAAATGCATGATAGTGAGTGCGGTGGACATTTTAGTGTTAAGGCCACATCCCAAAAATTATTATGCCAAAGTTATTATTTACCTACCATGGAATAAAAATGTATTGAGCATGTCGATTTATGTTTACAATGCTAAAAATATAGTAATTTAAACCATGCACCATCTCATGAGTTACAAATGATTATTTTATCATGGCCTTACACTTTATGAGAATTTGATTTGATTGAGAAAATAAAACCCATATTAGCAGGTGGACATGAATTTATAATCATAGCTATGAAATATTTTACAAAGTGGGTAGAGGTAATTTTGCTTGAATTTACCACAAGGGATGACATATGTAGGTTTTTAATGACCAACATTATTTTCTGCTTTGGCATATTGTCAACTATTATTATTAATAATGGATCATCATTTAAAAATAAAATAGTGAAATGATTTTGCAGTAAATATAATATTAAACATAAATTTTCTACACTATATTACCCATAGGGTAATAGACAAGCACAGGCAACCAATAAAATTATTCTCAAAATACCTGGAAAAATGGTTGAATGATACAACACATATTGGTGCCAATAAATGGTGTATGCCTTATGGGCATACTGCACTAGTATTCGTACACCTACTTAGGCTACACCTTATTTTTTAGTTTATGGTACAGAGGCAGTTTTACTAATTGAACATGAAATGCCTTCCTTGTGTGTTTATCTCAAAATATTATAAAAGATAATGAATACCACAAAAAAAATTTGCATAAATTGAAATAGTTGAGTGCAAAACATACACAAGGTGTTAAACACTTACAGGTCTATCAAGATCAGGTTAGGTGAGCATATAACAAAAATGTTCGATCATGTGAATTCATTATGGGTGACCTAGTTGTTGACCAAATTTTGGCCCTTCTGGCTAAAATTGGGCACCCCTTTTTGAAAAAAACATCTGAGTCTATACCTTTGTCCAAGTCCAATATGCAGGCTTCATTTAGAATAAGTGTTCTTATATAAAGTTGAATTCTTTTTCATATAAAAAACCCAAGTGTTTTCCTTTTGAAAGCTTTGTTATTTAGTCTTTTGGCTAAGTCCTTTACAATGAATTATTTTGGCTTTTTGTTCTAAGCCTTTGCCAAATTCTTTTAGACTTTTCATCTGAGGCTTTTCTTTTGAGAAAATGGTCCATTCAACTTTCTCAAAGGGTTCTTTCTCACAAGAAATGGCCTAGACAAGTCTTCTGAAGGGTATGTTTTCTTTCAAAAGGGACACTTTAACTTTTTCGAAGGACACGTTGGCTCGGTTCAAAGTTCCAGAAAGGTATTTTTTCCTTTCAAAAAGGTCACGTGCAAAATCTTGAAGGGAAACTTTTCTAAAATAATTGTTTCAGACTTTTTGTTCGAAACAACTTTTTAGAAGGGTGCTTGTAACTTTTTTGAAAGGCACTTTAACTTTCTCGAAGGACTTTTTCAAAGCTAAAGGACCCTTTCTTTTTTCTGAAGGGTATGTTGCAATTTTTTCAAAGGGTATGTTTTGTTCGAAAAAGGACCATTTCAAAAATCTTGAAGGATACTTTCAATTTATCCAAAGGGTCACTTGCTTTCTTCAAAGGATCATTTCATTTTTTTTGAATGACACTTTCAGCTTCCTGAAGGGACTTTTTCAAAAAGTTCAAAGGATTGTTTCAGGGAAGAGGTGGAACATTTAAATTTTTTTGAAGGATCATTTTCAATCTTTCGAAGGATATGTGATAATTTTTTTGAAGGGTATCCACGGGAAAGTCGAAGAAAAATAGACCATTTCAAAAAGTCGAAGGGTTCTTTTCGAGAAGCCGAAGAGTTCTTTCCAAATAACCAAAGGACATTTTCACAAAGCCAAAGGATGTTTTTGAAGGAAAAGGCTCAAGTCTAAAAATAATAATTCATTTGAGCTTTTTGTCCAAGGAAAAGCTGAGAGGAAAGGAAGAAGAGCCTGAAAGAATTCTTTTTGACAAATTGTCCAAAAGAATGTCGAAGACAAGAAGTCTAAAGAAATACCTGAAGGTGATGGCCCACAAAATGTCAAGTTTAGATTATGGAAATTAGCTATTGGGATGCAAATAAAAGATTATGGTATATAAGAAGTCAATTTTAAACTATGAGGAATAGTCATTGCTATTCAAAAGACTTGACAGGAACTTGAGGACAAATATGGAAATGACAAATGACACGAATCTTAAGCTCTGATGCATAACAAGCATAATAGGTAGGTCGATAGTTCAATATTGTTACATCATTATACAACTTGATGAGCCAGTAAAGAATAACTTGCATCAAAATGATATTCCAACAAATGAACCCATCTATAGCAAAATGCAATTCAGAATATCTTGATTCTGCTAGTGTAATTGTAAAGGGAGCTTCTTACAGAATGTAGTGTAACTATTTATTTTCTTAGGGTGACACATGTCCAAGTGACCCTTGAACCTCCTTAGCTCAACCTCTCTCTCAGAGGCTATATATATGCATTTTCTTGGCTCATTTTTAAAAAAAAACCTCCACTAGTTATAGTGAAACTCTGGTCAGATTTGTACTGGTAACTCTTGAAGAAATATACAAGTGATTTTGGCATTCACATAGTGCACTATTAAGTATAAGTTCAAATCTTGTTGATCATGACAAGTGAAAAGGTTATTTTCTATCTATGGTCACTTACTAATGTGCAAAAAGGATGATGTTGTAGGTCTCTGTTAGCACTCTTTACTAAGTGTATAAACATTTTAGAAGTGGTATATGTGTATTCTCTTTGTAGAATCATTCATCATCCTCCTAAACATTAAGTACCTTCTTGAATCTAACTTATGAAATACTTATGAAATAATGTCTTTGTTGTGACTTTGTGTGAAACATCCTTGTTTACCCTTAAGTAGTGGTTTCAGTCATTTAGGAGGATACCAAATATTGGTGCATCACCGCTTGTTTTCTCAGTTGTTTTCCTTCTCCCTTTTCATACACAGTGTGTAGTTTAAAAGAGCTTCAAAGGTGCATCAAGGGGATCCAACCCCTAATCTATAGATTCATCTCGACATAATTGTCACCCATAGTAAGAGAGATGAGCATCTTATCAAGGGTGCAAATCCAAGCGTCAACAGTTTTTGGCATGCCTGGTGGGACATCTAAGTCCTAGAAGATTATTCAAGATTGGTGCTGGTATTGATAAAATTGCAAAAAAAGAAACATCTACATTCAGTACCTACCGACTCCATTAAAAAATTCAAAGTCTTTGGTTGATGATCAGTCCTTCTTTCCATGCCAAAGGTGACCACTAGGTCTGTAGCTAAAGGTGTACCCTTTGAGTTTGTGGAATTAGCTCCATATTTCACCAAAAGGTCCAGGTTTATCAACACTCATCCTTACAAAAGAGATTTTGTGTTTAAACCTCTAAATTTGTGTTGCATATTGTTCCTAATGTCTATAGTAATATTCCCAATATGGCTAGAAGAAAACCTTTTGTTCCTTTTTAGGGCGCATCTCCCTTGCAGCTTGCCCAATATGATCAAATTCTAGGAGCTACTCTCAAAAGTGTCCCATCTTTTAGTGGGGATGGTCCTATTATTGCCACTAAACATATCAAGAATATAAAAAACTTTTGCAATATCCACAATATCAACCAAGAAAATGTAACTATTAGGTCGTTGGCCTTGTCTTTCAAAGGAAAAGTTTTGGACTAGTATGGGACCCTACCTATAAATTCTATTGGCTCATGGAATGAGTTAGGGACCCTATTGACTGATAAGTTTGGGGAAAAAAGTGATCACCCATCTCTTGCTGAGCAATTAACCACAATCAAGAGGGCACCACATGAATTCATGCAGGATTTCAATACTAGATTTCAAAAAACTTGGGATAGAATCCCAATTCTTATGAGACCTACCCCAAATTATGCATTTTTGTACTACTTGAAAACATTGAATAGTGACATTGCCATGATGATTCAATATATGAGTGGAAAAACATTTCTTGTTGCATATGAATAGCCATAAATGCTAAGAATTATCTTGTCCAAGTGAGAAAAATAGCTCCTAAACCTCCTATGCCACTATTCCCTGATTTGCATTCTCCTAGTCAAAGTGCATTACCCACTTTAACTCATTTGCCTAGTCAATAAAAATCTTTCATTGCCCCTAAAAATTAAATGCATGAAGTAAAAAGCCTACTTCAAAGTGTTATTAATGAATTGGTTGCTCTCAAAAGGCAACAAGCCCAAAGCTATAGGGCTTATCAGTCTTACAACCGATTTGTACAAACAAATAGACCTCCTTTTCAGGGTAATAATCAAGGACAAGGCCAAATCACTCATGTTAAGCCTTATCAAAATTATAATTCTAATGATCCATCATACTATAAAGCCTCTTTTCCCACTCAAGATAATTTGGTCTAGGAATAGCCTAACTACCCTTCTTTTGAGCAAGGTCATGAACAGGTTGCTTATACCAATGAGATGCAAAATCAAGGCATGATTACATAAGTTGATCAAACATCTCAATTTTCAAATTTTGAGATGCCGACACAATTAGGGATGGAGATTAGATAGTTTCAATCTAATTACACTCTCATGAATCATTTAGAGGGTGAGTTTTGTGCCATTAATTACATGGGGAATACAAGCAATCAGAATGCTAGTGTGGTTGCCAATACTAGATCAGAGAAAAGGGCCATTGAAGAAGTTCAAGGAAAGAATAAAGGACCTATTTTGACTCCTACATCATCTCAAATTGGAGGAGGGCCTAATTAAACTCCTAAATCACAATAAAATTAGAGGATTCCAAATTTTAGGGCAGCTGCTACAACCCTACCTCCACAAGCTACATCACAAGGTGCAAATGTTCATAAAGAGAACCCCAAGGTAAGTAATACTTCCATTAATGTTGTAGACCAGATGAAGAAGCTTTATATGAACATCTCATTATGGTATTCTTTAACATCACTAGGGTAGAAAGATATACTCTAAAAGGAATTACATGGACTGAGTGCAGAAGTTGACCCATCTAGAAGTGATAATGTGGTTTTGGTCAATGGAACTCAATATATAGATGGTCAACTGAAGAAAGATGAAAATACTCATCCTTTGTACCTATCTTTAATTATTTGTGATTTATTGATTCATAATTTCATCATAGATAGTGAATCAAGCACATCAATTATGACCAAATGCATAGCAGATAATCTAGGCATCAAATATGAGCCAATCACTAAAGGAGTTTTGCAATTGGATGGATCACCAACCAAGACTTTGGGGGTTGTGAAAGGTTTTAACTTTATCCTTCATGTTTGTCCTAACTTTTCAATCCCTCATGATGTGGTGGTAGCATATTTACCTCCCTATTTTGCTCTTTGATTATCAAGAGACTTTACATCCAAGATAGGTAGATACTTGGTAGCTAATTCGTCCTACATGGTTTTTAGAACAAAATATGGTACTAAGGTGAAGATCGAGTCAAAACTTATTCATAAAGATCACTTGGAACCATATTCACCTAAGGTAGCAAATGTTAACTATGCTATCATTGATGAAGAGGAGTTTCACATTGATCAATCCCCATCATCCTCCCTTGAAGGAGTTTCTGATTTGTTCCTAGATGAGTGGGGAGATGACAACTATGTGCATGATCCTTACAAATTTATTGAGGAATCTAGTCTTGGAGTATATTATATGCATGAGAAGAATTATTTCATGCCCAATTTGATGAATTCAAATGAAGATGTGAATGGCTTGTGGTAGCTTTTCTTTGATGGGTCTAGAAGCAAGATTGGGGCAGGTGGTGGAGCGATGTTAATTTCACCTTCAAAGGAAAGGTATTTTTCAACTTTCAAATTTTAGTTTTCTTGTTCTTGTCATGTAGTAGAATATGAGGCCCTCATTCATGGTCTCGAGTGGGCAAGGAAAAGAGGTTTCAAAGAATTGTAAGTGTTTGGTGATAGCGAGCTCATTGTCAATCAAGTTAGAGGGCAGAATTTGACTAAGAAATCCTTGCTCAAGTCCTTGTTAAGCATGAAATATAATGAGAGGGGGGGTGAATCAATATATTATATATCTTTTATTTAATTTAATTTCTTTTCTTTAACTACTCAATCATACATTCAAGATATGTAATAAAACTTAAATAATAATTTGCACCACACAAGAGAGAGAGGGACACCAAATTTTTACGTGGAACCCAAAGTGGGAAAAACCACATAGAACAATCTCAAGTATATGAATGAGCACCAACTCAAAATACAAAGTTCACAAGCACCAACTTGCAGGAGCACCAACCCCTTTGCTGAGCACCAACACAATAACTATTTATGAGCACCAACCCCTTACAAAATTCGTGAGCACCAACCCCTCTTGTGTATAAAACACAACTATCTCTCAATGTTGCTTACTCAACAAATGATAGAACTCTACAATATCTTCTGTTTTTCTCTCTTTGAAAACAAATATAAACTGTGCACTCTCTTACATATCACAAATGACTTCTCAAGCCTTTATTTATAGCTTTCCAAATGACCTTTGGCCTTCACCCTTTGTGACCCTTCAACCCTCATGGAAAATGGTGCCAAACTTGCATGACCCTTCATATCCTTGAATTTGAAAAGTCATATGGTGACCCTTCATAAGCAAAAGCGTCTTTTCCTCTTTTGTCTTTATCTTGGTGACTTTTCATATTCTCCAAAGTGTCCATGAGAAATTGTGCCCTTCCTCTTTTGTCTTCACTTGGTGACTCTTGTAATTCCTCAAGATGACTCTTCATAGAAAAATGCATCCCATTCTTATTTTGTCTTTACCCCATGACTCTTTGACTTCTCCAAGGGCCCTCTTTTAACTTATATGCAACTAAAAATATATTCATTAATATTAAATAACTATTAACACACATTAGCTAAGATATGAATATTAAAAACACTATTAAATGTAATGGGGCCTCTATCACCAATAATGCTAGACCTTTGACATCAATGATAATATTTCCAACAATCTCTCCCTTTGTCATTGATGACAACCTCAAATTGAAACTGCCATATCTTGAAATCTACACATACTGCCATATGAAAAACATACAGTAACTCCCCCTTACTGTAGTAACCTATATCTGTTCCCTGTACCTATTTTTGCACATGTACCTGTACCTATTATTCTCCCCTTTGACATCAATGGCAAAGGGCCTAATTAGAGTTAACATTTAGCTCCCCCTTAACTGATACTAAACCTCAATGGTAGGAAGTAAAAGAAATTACTCCCAACTTCTCTCATAGATACTCAAATATGTTTTTTGGTAGTGCCTTTGTGAAAATATCTGCAATCTGCTTTGCAGTACTGATATATTTCATCTTAACCTATTGATCTGCAACCTACTCTCTCAAGAAGTGATATATAATGAAAATAAGTTTTGTTCTTGAATGCATCACTGGATTCTTTGAAATATGTATAGCACTTGTGTTATCACAAAAAATAGAAATAGGTTCATCATACTTTACCTTGATATCTTCTAAATTTTGCTTCATCCAAAGCACTTGAGCACAACACAATATTACTATAATATATTATGCTTCAACTGTAGAAGGTGATATTGAATTTTGTTTCTTGCTTAGCCATGATACTAAGCTATCACCAAGGAAGAAAGCTCCTCCACTTGTACTCTTTCTATCATCCAAGCATCTTGCCCAATCTGAATCTGTATAAATAACCAAAGTGAAATCTCTACTTGTGGGATACCATAATCCATAATCTAATGTCCCCTTGATATATCTAAATATTCTCTTCACTAACTAAACATGACTATCTTTTGGAGATGATTGATATCTTGTAACCATACCTACTGCATGCATGATTTCTGGCCTTGATGCTATCAAATATAAAAAACAACTAATCATAGATTTATACAAAGATTGATTTGTAACAGGTGAATCTTCATCCTTACCTTATTTATTGTACACATTGGTGTGCCAACTGGTGCACAATCCTCAAAACCAAATTTAATCAACATTTCCTTGACATATTTACTTTGAGATATGAAAATTCATTTATCTGACTGAAATACTTGCAATCCTAAGAAAAATGACAATTCTCCAAGCATAGACATCTCAAATTCTTTTTGCATTCTATCAGAAAATTCTTTTATCATATTTCCAATATTTCCTCTAAAAATGATATCATCAACATGTTGAGTGAATATTTTATCACCAGCTAACTAATGGGCAAAATAGGTTACTTCAACCACAGCATAGAGAGATTGGTCAGCCAAATGTGCGGGTTTACCACATCAGAAGGGGACAAATCTCTCCTCTCATCAAGGGGAAGTTCCCTATAACTATGAGGGGCTATATACTATATATATGCAGAAAATAACACTCAGTGGTAGGACAACACCATCCATCTCTCTTTTTTAAGAGATGATGTTCACAAACAAAAGAGAAATTCAGGTAAAAACACTGAAGGCACTTCTCTTCTTTCAAAAGTGGTCTTGCAGCAAACAACAAGAGTTCTTTCTAATAGATAACTGATAAGTAAATGTAATAAAGGTGCAGTAACCAGTAGAATGAGGTGTAGCACAAAGTCTCCACCTCAACTGCCTAAGAGTGAAATATGAGAGACAATGAGGGCACAAAGTCATCCCAAGGTCCTTTACATGGAAACAGTAAATAGACAAACACACTAAAGGCAATTGTAATAACACAAAGTCTTCCCACAGTTGGCTTCAGGACACCTTCCTGATTACTTCTACTAGTTTTGTTTATTTCATTAAAATGGACAAGAACACATTTAGAAAATAGACATAAGAACAATCTCTTAAATGACACGAGCTATTACAACACAAAGTCTGAAAGTAACCTACTTTCTCATTCAAATAAAGAAATATGATTAAAAAATTGAGCTCGAAGTCTCAGCAGTCGCCTCTCAATTTTGGCAGAATTTTGCTTCTATATCCAAAAAGATCTCTCTAGTGTAAAATAAGAGATTATAATATATAGCCACCAAGAAAGACTTGGCACTTTGTTTCATGGAATAACCCATGCTGCATTCAATGCCTTGAATGCATTTTCAATTTTGTCAAGGGGCCATGCTGGAACAAGACGTCTGTTTTAACTGTGGCATGTTAATTCATCTCAAATATCTTCTCTTTAGCATGGGTTGTCTAGTCTTTCTCCAAATATATACACAGTTGTTCCCTCACTTTTATTCTAAGGGAGAAAAATAGGCCACATCTTTTAATTCTTACGAGCTCAGATGTCTACTTGGTGGACTGTTCCACCTACTAGAAATAACTTCTACGTAGATATTTTTGGTCTTTCCCTCTTTCCTGTTGTAATTTGAGCTCTTGGGCTATCTTTTCCCTTTTTGTTGGCTCTTTCGGCTCCCTCTTCATTTGGTCACTAAGTTTGTTTTCTGGTTCCTTACCACATTTGAAAATCAACAGATATTTCATTACCCTAAATTTGACGTCTGTAGGGACGTCATTGGTTGCTTGTTGCTTGAACCATTTTGAACCATGAACTTTTGAAGCTTTGAAAGTTCATGGGTTCACTGGTTCAATGGTTCGGACGGCCTTCTCAGTTCCTTGGTTCCATCGCTTCTTTGGTTCAATCACTTCTTTGCTCGTCAATTAAACCATCTCTTTGAATTGGTCTCTGGAATCTTTCGCTTCTTTTATTTGCTCAGAGATTTCATTAAACCATTGAACCTGTTGAACCAATGAACCATTTTAGTTCAAGGTTCAACGGTTCATCCTCTTTCTTAGAAGCCTTTATTTTCTCTAAGTCTTTCGAAGCTTTAAAATTCTTTCAACTTTATCAGCCTGTAGAGTTCATAGAAATCAGCCTGTAGAGTTCGTAAAAATCAGCCTATAGAGTTCATAAAAATCAACCTGTAGAGTTCATAGAAATCAGCCTCCAGAGTTCATAGAATCGAGCCTACATAGTCTATAGAAACCAAGCCTACAGAGTCTCTAGAAATCAGCCTAAAGAGTTCATAGAAACTAGGCCTGCAGAGTTCATAGAAACTAGGCCTGCAGAGTTCATAGAAATCAGCCTACAGAGTTCGTAGAAATCAGCCTATAGAGTTCATAGAATTGAGCTTGCAGAGTCCATAGAAATCAGCCTACAGAATTCGTAGAAACCAGGCCTGTAGAGTCTATAGAAATTAGGCCTACAAGCATTTGATCATGCCTTCAGATTTATATCTTTGGAACCCCCCGAAGGGAAGGTGTCCCTTCAGGCCTTGAGAACGGTCCATTTTTTAGTCACCGAGAGCCTCCTACAAGGGTACATGCCCTTCGGGGTCCTTCAGGCGGCCTTCTTCTTCAATTTCTTTGGACAAAAAGTCCAAAGGAATTCCTTCAGACAAAATTTTTGAAGGAAATCTTTCATTTTAATACTCATCCCTTTCTTTCGGGTGAATTCTTTCAGACAAAACTCTGAAGGAATTCCTTCGGACTTCTGTCCAAAAGAATTCATCTTGTCTTTTGCTGCAGGATTTTCTTCCGAAAGGATTTCTTCGGACAAAATGTCCGAAGGAATTCCTTTTGACATTTTATCTAAAGAAATTATGCCTTTACTTTTTCTTCTATCCTTGCCTTAAAGAAATTTTCTTCAGACAGAAAGTCCGAAGGAATACTTTGCCTTGGTCTTTCTTCCCTTTAAGTGCTTTCCTGCCCTCTGCAAGGGCTTTTTAAGCTCAAAGCTACCCTTCGAACTTTTGCAATGGTCCATTTTGTTCATCACCTGCCCTCTGCAAGGTTATTTGGTCTCCAAACTTGCTTTTCAAAAAAGTTATCAAGGTCCTTTTGTCGCCTAAGTGCCCTCTACAGCCTGCTAGAATGGTCCAGTTTGTGTCTAACTACCCTCTGCAAGGGCAATTATCCTTCGGGCTTTTGAAAGACTCCTTTGATCTTTATAATTGAACCATTTCTTGAACCATCCCTTTTGTTCACTGCCCTCCGCAAGGGCACTTGGCCTTTGGTTCATTGCCCTCTGCAAGGGCACTTTACCTTTGGGCTTTGGAGGACTCCTTTGAACCTTTCGATTGAACCAACCAACGATTTAACAGTTCAATCTTTTGTTTGAAGCCTTCTTTCGTTTAAGTCTTTTAATTTTCTTAAACTCGTTGAACCTTTGAATTTGTTGAGCCATTTTGGTTCAAGGTTCAATGGTTCAATGGTTCATTCCTTTGCTCTTTGAAGCCTTCTTTGCTTCTAAGTCTTTCAAAGCTGTTGAACTTGCTGAAGTGATTGAACTTTGAACTTTTGCTGAAATCGTTGACCTTTGAACTTTTGCCGAAGTCATTGAACCTTTGAACCCATTGGAGGCAGGGTTCAATGGTTCAATGGTTCAATGATTTAATCCTTTGTTTGAAGCTTGTCGACAGACCTTTTGGTTGAACCTCGATGTTAAACCAACCTTGAAATTACCTAAGTGTTAGAAATTTGATTCTTTGTGAGAGCTCACCTATTGAAGTCATTGAACCTATTGAACTTGTGAGTCCCTTAGCTAAAAAAGCTTAAATAATGAAGAATTTGAATACTCATAATAATTTTTTAGAAGGGAAGAGAGAATTTTGGCCTGCAGGACCAAAATAGTTCATATGTTGTCCCAAAAATGAGTGACAGATTTTGAGAAAAATAGCTGGCTCTAGTTGGGGAACTTCCTTCAGTTGAAATTTTAAAATAGCTCAGAGGAGTAGAAACTAGAATCTCCAATGCCTTTAAGTATGTCATTGGGCTACGGAGTCATGCTAACCAAAAAAGAAAGGCACTAAAAATGAAAATGAAAAGCACAAAATAGAACTAAAGACTATATAAATATGCATATGTATAGATGATCTTATGTAATACTTCAAGAATTGAAGGGCTTCAAATGCTGCCTATTGTGAGGTAGAGAAAAAGGTGTGCCATCTTGATACTTCAACAGGAAATTATTTTCACCATTGAGCTGATGGATAGTAAATGGGCCTCTCCATAGGGAATCAAATTTTCCATGCATTCCCTTTGGTTCTCTTCTCTTGTCCCATAACAGAACTTGATCTCCAATCTAGAAATCATAGGTTTTGGTTTTTTGGTCGAAGATATTCTCGACCAGACTTTGGTGTGCAGCAATTCAGTTCACCACCATAGTTCACTGTTCATCTAGCTCAGTTAAGCACATGATCCTCTTATCGATAGGGCTTTTATATGTCTGATCTTCGACTGCCTTAGCCAATTTTAGTGCTGGTAATTCTAAGGTGATTGATATCTCTACATTGAGACCATACAAAAGTTAGAACTGTGACATACCTATCACCCTTTTGGGTGTAATTCTATCTGCGCATAAAGCATCAACCAATGATTTATGCCAAGTTCGTTGGTTGTCATCCACCAACTTCCTGATGATGGTCACCAGGTTCTTGTTGCTCGATTCCGCTTGGCCATTTCTTTATAAAAAATAATCAAAGGAGTGGGAGAGGGTAATCTCATAATAAAAATAGAACTGAGTGATCTCATGAGAAGAGAAACAGGCTGCATTATCTGTCACAATCTTGGTTGAGACCCCAAACCTGGAAATGATGTTTTTTTTAAGAAATCGCATACCACCTCTGAAGTAGCATGCTTGGTTGGAATTGCTTCCACCTATTTTGTGAAGTAATATATGGTTATGAGGACATAATCATGTCCAACACTTAAAAATGGGTTTACAGTACCAATGAAATCGATTCCCTATTATTGAAATGGCTCTTCTATTACCACTGCCTTGAGAGGCAAAGCAGCTAACTTGGGTCTTCCAATAAACTGTTAGCACAGTTCACACCTTCGTACCCATTTGTATGCATCTTAAAACAAATTAGGCTAGTAATACCTAGCTTGCAGAATTTTATGGGTACTTACAAGAGCAAAAAAATGTCCTCCACATGTGAGATTATGGAAAGACTTCAAAAGTGGGTTTTGTTGTTCTTTATCCACGCAACGAAGGAACACTTCATCAAGACTCCTCTTATACAAGCCGTTGTCTTAGAGGATAAAATTGGCAACTTTCAATTTAATAGTCCTCCTTTCTTTACGAGACAAGTGAGCAGATCACTCACCATAGGTAAGAAAATGAGTAATATTCGAATACCACTCATTCGTGGTGGAGACAAAGAGGACTGTTGTTGTGTCTTCAATCTCTGCTTCTTCGGTTCTGTCAGCAATCAATTGGTAGAGACCCCTTCTTTATATAAACTGTGTTGGTTTGATAATGAGATCAAACTCTTAGATTTTAGTAATCCAATTGCCCCTTTTGGTTCCAAACTTCTGATGAGTTAATATGAATTTAACTATGGTATCACGAACCAGGGCAATAACTTGTGAATTCAAGATGTAAAAATAGAAGTGTTTTACTGCCTTTACCACTGTATAAGCATGCTTCTCTATGTTTGAATACTTCAATTCATGAGCTTTGAGAGGACAACTCATGAAGGATATGAGAGATTCCACACCTTTTTTATTCTATTGAACTAGAATTACTGAAAGTGTGTGCTCAAAAGCATAATTGTATATTGTGAAATCTTTGATATAATTTAGACAAACCAAAATTGTGGCATGGGCATTAGCTATTTTGATGTCTCAGAATGCCAATTTGCCTTCTTCAGTCCAGCTGAAAGTGATCTTTCCCTTCATCATGTTTACAATATGGCAAGTCTTCTCTGCAAACTCAGGGATAAACCTTCGTAAAAAATTTACTTTTAAAAAAAAAAAGTGAACTACAGTCTTACTTGTGGGCAGGGTAAGTTCCTAAATGGACTTGACTCTTTTTGAGTCAATATTTATGCCTTCTCAAAATACAATGTGTCTGAGAAGCTTCCCTTCTGTTACTCTAAAAATAGACTTCTTAGGATTTAGAGAAATGTCATTTTGGCAGCATCATTCTAGCACTTGTTACAAATAGCACACATGATCAGGATGATGCTTGGAAAAGATTGTTAAATCATTAAGGTACACCATAATAAACTTACCCATTTCATTTTTGAAAGCAAGGTCCATTGCTCTCTGGAAAGTGGCACCAGCGTTTATCATGCCAAATGGCATTCTTCAATACGTAAAAGTGCCCCAAGGCATAATGAAGGTAGTTTTATGCTGGTCTGCTTCACCAACTTCAACTTGATTGTACCCTGAGAAGCCGTCTAGCATTGATAACATCTCTGAACCAGTCACTATCTGAAGAACTTGATCCATGATGGGCAAAGGGTAGTTACCCTTTAAGGATGACTGATTCAAATTTTTAAAGTCTACACAGAGGTGAATTTTGCCACTCTTCTTCCTCATAAGTACTATATTTGTAATCCATGTGGAATGATGGATTGGAAAAATTATCCTAGCATTCAATATTTTTTGTATTTTAGATAGAATAGTACATGATATCTTCAGATTATACTGCCTAAATTTTTACTTGTAAGGCATCGAATCACTCTTGAGAGAAATTTCATGGCAAACTTCTTAAAGCCTAAGTGACTTCAGATCATCATAGGAGTATGCTAGGACATCCATGCACTGGTGAAGTAGGGCAGTAAATTTGAGTTTCTCCTACGCAGTGCAACATTTTTCAATGTTCACCATCTTGGGATTTTCTTTGGTACCTAGATTTATTTGATCAAACTCTTGAGAGGAGCTTGAATCTATATGTTACTATTTGATGAACCTATCATGCTTGTCAAACAGTTTTTCAAGGGAAACTAATTCTTTAAGAATTTTATTCTCTTTCAGCTATAGAAATTTTTCACCTATGTTTGAACTTGATTCAGGAGCTAGTTCATATTTTTTAGGCTCACTGCCTCCGAAGTGAAGCTGTTCAAAATTGTTTTTTTGTTCTAAGAAGGCAATGATTTGGTTGTCACCATTGAACACTTGTCAATGATTAGCATTTTCAAGCACATTTGTTCAAAAAACTAGTTCGATAGTGTACTTATCTCCTTTAAAATTTGGGTGAGGAACCAAAAGAGTTGCTAAAACATCCAATGTATTAGCTCTGTAATTAAATTATTTGGGTACTACAGAGATGCTGAAAGCATCAAAGCTTTCAAGTTGATCCCAAACCAAATTACGGTAGTGGCACAATTTCTTGTTTTTGGTTTGGTACAAGTTTCTCACTTGACAAACTACTAGCTCAACATCTCCTTTGGCATGAAGGAGTTTGATGCCCATGTCTTGAGCGGCCTTCAATCTAAGCAGCAGTGATTCATATTTAGCAGTATTATTGGTATTATTGAACTATAATTTGTATGAAGAAAGAAAAATATCTCTTTGAAGAGATATTAACATAATTCTAACTCTTGAACTGGTAAAGGAACATCTGCCATCTAATTTTAGTATCCATACGTTATCAAAAACTATTTTTACCTTAGATTCCTCTTTGTGTGGAGTGGAGAGTTATTTTGGGCTTGCACTGTGCTCTCTCATGTCTTTTACTATTTTATCTGAGCCAATCTTTAGATTGTCATTTTTAGAGTTTTCATCAGCTAAGACGGCAACATCCTCTGTAGTCAGGAAGTAGATACCCATGCCTGAAGACTCAAATAAAATTTGAGCTTCAGGTGTTGATATTTGAGTGACCACATATTTTGCTTCTTTCTCAGAGAGTAATCTCTACATAATGCCTTTGACTGGGATCTTTGCTTCAAACAGGTCCATGCTCAATTTGCCACCAACATCTTTACAAAAATTTTGCCCAAAAAGGATGAAGTATGAGGCTAGAACGTCAGCCACCAAGACTATCATCTTAATCCTCTTATCCAAGAATGTTGTAAAAGTAAATTGGGTGTCCTTGATTTGTCCCAGCAATGGCACTTATTTGTTCTCCATGGAAAAACATCTCCCAAATGTCTTGGTCAGTGTGAGACCAAGAAATTCTACCACTTTGGCAGGCATGACATTATCTGACACCCCTAAGTCTATGATGCAATTGTTCAGCTAGTGTCTGTTTATCATCATAGAGATATAAAAAAGTTTTGTCTTTCTAAGAGTAGAAA
Source organism: Torreya grandis (assembly GCA_037957365.1). NCBI lineage: Eukaryota > Viridiplantae > Streptophyta > Pinopsida > Cupressales > Taxaceae > Torreya > Torreya grandis. The sequence continues at coordinate 6,571,269 of JARHVA010000110.1, forward strand.
AAGGAGTAATGAAAAGATTGTTTAGGGTGGACATGTTCTTTGGGAGATCATGAGTTGCCTTTCTAACATCTTGTCCTATAGGGACGGTTTGGTTCTTCACATATTGGACCAACTTATCTAACTACTCAGGGTTAGATTGTAGAAATTCAAATTCAGACATTTGAATTTTAGTTTTTTTGACATGGTCAACTATGTCAAATGTCTGAAATGAATTAGGAATGGGGAAAGATAGTTCATCCTTTTAGTTTTTAGGGGGAAAAGACTGATCTATGAAATTGAAGTTGAAGGTGCAGAAATGTTTAGGGTTCTTACTTTTTTAGCAATCACCGAGTCTTTTGGCTGGAAAGGCAGAGAAGTTCCTTATTTAGAAATTGAAATTACAGGCTGAGCTCGCTCTTCTATTTTTTCTTTATCAGCTTGCTGGGCTAACGGGTTCTTAGATCGGGTGAATACGGTGTATGATCTATCAACTACTTTATTTTCACTTCTGGGTTCATCTTAATAATTTAAGAAACCAATGTTGGAGTCACCAGCTAATTCTTCTTCTCCCTCTGAAGAGATTAGCATCATCTTCTAGGTTTAACTTAGGCTGGAAGGAGAAATTTGATTTTGCTTTAAGATATCTAACTACTGAATTGGTTGGAGGTGATTTAATAGCCAATTTTTCTTGAGGTGAAGGAAGATGATTTGGCTGCCCTTGATTCCTGGCAACATTGCCTTGATATGATTGATTGGAGAATGTCCTCCTGAATCTGACTGTGAGATCTTGATGCCAAGGAAGTAGTGCAACAAACCCAAGTCTGTCATGTCAAATTTATCTTAGAGAGATGCCTTCACCACTGCAATAGCCGATGAAGAACTCCCGATGATCAAAAGGTCATCAACATATAGAACCAAAATCAAGAGCGAATCATCTTGCCGCAAGAAGTAGACATTGGGGTCAGAATGACACCTAGTGAAACCCGTTGTGAGAAGGAAGGAATCCATCTTGGTGTACCATGCTCGAGGGGTCTGTTTGAGGCCATAGATAGATTTTCTAAGTCTACATACTAAGGAAGAATCTTGAACAAATTCTAATGGCTACTCCATGTAAATCTCCTCCTCTAGGTCTCCGTGAAGAAAGGCACTCTTCACATCCATTTGGTGCACATCCCAACCATGTGCTATGACAATAGCCAAGGTGAGTAGATAGAAGTCATCTTTGCAATGGGTGTAAAGGTCTTTGAGTAGTCAAAGCCTGCCACATGTGAGAAACCCTTGGCAACCAATCACACCTTGTACTTATCAATTGACCCATCTACTACAAACTTGGTCTGATATATCCACCTACATCGAACCATCTTTCTTCTCTTAGGAAGTGAAGTTAAATCCCAAGTGTGATTTTTGATTTAAAAAAATATTCTTTCTCCATAGCATTATCCCACTCAGGTACCCCTGATGCTTCTCAAAAAGTCTATAGATCTGAAACTGAAGCAAAGAAGGCATGTGGATCTCTCTGAAAATCCCCGTAGTGTGTCTATCATCTACAGGATCTCCTACCCAAGTGCCATCACTCTCAAGTGTCTGTCTAGCCCAAAGTGGCCCAAAAGTGGGCGAGTTAGGTGCTAACTCCTCATCCTCTGACTGACTAAAGGTGGATGACCCTGCATCACTATCCTCAGTGTCTAAACTCGAAGAAGAAGATGTCTTTAGCTCGAGAACCTAATATGACTGATCTGAATCTGATGAGGAATCATCATGAAGAAGTAGATCCAATGAGGGAGAATAAGTGTCAAGTGTTGAGTCTTTAGGACTCTCCTAAAAATGGACACTTCTCTTGATGAACAGCTCATGAGTGGAGGGATCTTGAAGGCGATACCCCTTAATACCATCCAGATATCCTACAAAGATGCAAGGCTTGGACTGACATTCCATAGCTTTGCATTTCTTCTTCGGTATGTGGGCCATGGCTGGGGATCCAAAAACCTTAAGGTGCTCAACATCAGGTTTCCTTTTATGCCAAGCTTCAAATGGTGTTATCACTTTTAAAGCTTTGTGAGGAACCCTGTTTTGAATGTAGCAAGCACAATTGATGGCTTCGACCCGGTACTGTGGTGCTAAGGATATGAAGTGAATCATACAGCTATCCATCTCTTTCAAGAACCTATTTTTCTGTTCTGCAACCCCATTCTGTGAAGGACTGTAAGTGACTGTGCGCTACAAATCAATCCCCTCTGTGGTGCAAAACTACTCAAACTTGTTGCTAACATACTCCCCTCCATTATCAGTTTGAAGAACCTTGATGGATTTCTCACTCTGTTTCTCAATAAGAGCTTTAAAATCTAAAAAAATTTCAAACACTTCAGACTTTTGTTTGAGAAAATATATCCAAGTGTACCTAGAGAAATCATCAATGAAAGTGAGGATGTACTTGGCCCTTGTGAAAGATGGTTGGAAAAGGGTCCCGATACATCACTGTGGACTAACTCCAAAGGTTGTGAAGCCCTCCAAGCTTTGCTTTTGTCAATTTTTGCTTCAAGATGCTTTCCAAGGGAGCACCCCTCGCAAAGTCCTTTTGAGAATTGGACACGACGCAAGCCAATTACCATGTCATGTTTGCAAAGTTGCTCAAGGTAGTGGTAGTTAAGGTGGCCAAACCGCTCATGCCATAATTTGCTAACTCCATCTAAAAGAGTCAGCAATGCTGTTGGAGAAGAATCAAGTGCAAAATGTGAGAAGGTGTATAACCTTGCTTGGTGATCTACCCTACCTACTGCCATTGTAGTATCACTATGCAACGCCTTGATAGCCACTGAATCTGGTGAAAACTCAACTCTCATGCCCTGACCAATGTGAGTGATTTGGTACATTGATAGGAGATTGGTTGAAAGAGAAGGAACACTTATATCATTATTGAATGTTCCTCCTTCCATTTCAACTGACCCTTTCTCTGCAACAGAAACTGATGTGTCATCACCCAAACTAATTGAAGTCATGCTACAAGGCTCTAAAAATAAAAACTCAACTAGTGAAGAGCCCATGTGGTGAGAAGCACCGAAATTAATGACCCATGATGTTGAAGAAGCTACAGTAGCTACAAGGGCATTGCCCTTTTCTTTCTCCTTACCCTTGCCTTTTGCCTTGGTAGAATCTTGGGTAGATGAATTATGCTTGATGGACTCAGGAACACCTATGTTGTGCTTCTCTAGAAAATGAGTTAGGTGATCTATTTGTTTATTCATGCATTTATGTTCATTATGCCCTATCTTTTTACAATATGCACACTTAACCTTCTCCTTTTTAGGTTTAGCATTGGAGGAGGAAGACTCAGTGTTGTTTTTGGCAGGATTGTTGTTTTCTTTCTTCTTCTCCTGGTCTTTATTCTTTTTCTTCTTCTCCTTTGTTGAAGTCTTATCCTTACCATTTCCAGCTATCAAAGCTTGGGGTTGAGTAGACTTCATTATGCCCATTTGAATTAGCTTATCTTGCTCCCTAGTCAAGTCGGCAATGAATGAATCCAAAGAAGGCAATTTCCATGTAGTGCCAAGGGCACTTTTTGTGGCATGGAAAGTGGAGACAAAGACTGAATAGCTTGGACCTAACTTTGTGAGAATAGAAAGGATAAGTTGATCATCTTTCTTCTCTATCCCGCATTCTTTTAGTTGCAATCTAAGGGCCTTAAACTTAGTGAAGAAGTCTTGTAAGGTGTCAAAGTTGCTAGGACTTAGACTTATGAGTTCGTTTTCGAGCTCATGACCTCTCATCTCATCAAGCTTCTTAAATAAGAGTTCTAAGGTGTCCCATATGTCTTTAGGAGTCTCGGACGTTTCTAAATGGAAGAGAAGTTCTCGAGTCACAGACAAGCTCAGTAATTCATAGGATTCATCACAACGGTTGTACCACTTGACCTTTTTAGCATCAGTGCTAGGTTCTACTTTAGTACCCATGGTGATCCTATACAACCCTTTGCTTCTAAGAACGATTGACATTTTAACCTTCCATTCATGATAGTTGAAGGGTGTTAGGGGTTTAAGTTGAAAAGAGTCTATTTTAAGCTAAATTTAGGTGAAGTTGTGTTGATTGCAAGTTATGAAATTATGCAGAAAGGAGAATGAAAGCAAAGATTTGCAAGTTGTGAAAAACAATCACACCCCCCCTAAATGTTGAGCCCCCCCCCAAATATGCAAGTGCACTCTCAAAAGACATCAGGCTCAGCTGAGAATGCGTCTTAGAGCAATCAGTGCAAGGCTTTAAGCAAACAGGATGTCGAACCCAGCCGAAAATGTGTTTTGGGAGACCCAAATTTTAGGCACTTTATAAATTAGTGCATTTTTGACAAATAACAAGCATACACTGTGGAGAAATAAATTACAAACACTTTTACAAAAAATGGCACCCAAATCCGAGCTACCATTTGCAAGATATTAAAGGTTCAATTTCCCGTAAACTAGTGTTTTTACAAAAAAATAGCACTAAAACATTAAAAAATGCCTATTTTGAGAGAGAAAGTGGCCTTCCAACCACTCATTGGATTCAGCACGGAGCGAGGAATCCAAAGAAGGTCTTTGTGAGGAGGAATTGGCCTCCTGACAACTCGGGCCTCACCTTTCGTCTTCGACAAGGGAAGATACAAGTTTAAATGTAAACACCCAAATTATCAAACTATCTAAAAAACTTAATATTCAGTCAAATTGACTGATTTTTTTTAACAAGTCAATTTTAACTAAAAAATTAAAGTAACAGACAGAATGAAACTGTTGGCCAAATATCTAAGGGCCCACATGGGACGCCAAACAAGGAGAGGGCACCATTTTCAAGAAAAACAACAGGGGTGGCAAAATATTCTCACCAAAAATAAGGGTGCACTTCTAATTTCTTGATAGCAAAAAAATTGCAGGCAGTGGAGCCGCAATTTATCTTGCAACTGTTCAAAAAAGGCGCAGTTCTGATTTCTTGTTTGCAGTCACCGTTGAAAGAGAGATGGCGTGGACAAACAAGGGGGAAGGCCGCACGCAAGCAGCTCACAGCAGAGGCGGTGCACAAGTCAGCGGTATGAAGAAGCTCGCAACAAGGGCAGCCCCTGCAGCTTGTAACAAAGGCAATGCGTAAGTCAGTGGTGTGAAGAAGCTCGCAACAAAGGCGGCCCCTGCAGCTTGCAACAAAGTCAGCCCCTGCAACGTCCAATAAGTAGAACCAGATTTGCAGAGATTTTTTTCTGCAAAATGACCAGAAAAAAAGAAATTCCACTGTCTTGCTAAAGCCACAACAGATCTATACAAGATGTCTTGGCAAATTTTAACTCAGATATCTAAAGGGAGATATGAATGAAACTCAACAAAAGTAAATTTTTTAACAAACTCAAGAAACTCTACCAAAACTCTCAAATGCAATCGAGTTAAAAAAACTACTAAAAAAGCAAAGTAAGAATTTTAGAATAAACTAATAGCATAACCAGACACACGATTATCGGAGTGGCTCTAATACCATATCAGAGTTGTTGCCAGAATCTAGATAATGCGAATGCAATGAAGACATGATCACACAAGATGAAGCAAGTGCACACCACATAAATGCTAAAGCAATTTGAAATTATATAAGAAGATAAATTGCACAAGACAAAATAGAAGAAAACCCAATATCTGATTAACATGAGATGGCCAAAATGAAGAATACATATAGGAGAGCACGTAAGTAATTCCTCCACAAAAAGTGGTCAAGGCACCCCAAGAATAGACTGTAACTCCTCCATGAAAGGTGGTGACAAGGTGCTAAGAATAGAGAAGTAACTCCCATCAAGGGAGTTACTTATGACACCTATGACACATCTATGACACACATCTCCACATAAGCTAGCCTATCCCACAAATGTAAAAAAACTCCATGTGTGCACAAATATAATTTTTCTAATTAATAAATAAGGAAAAATAAAAACCTACACTAATAGTTCCCTAGAACTATGAGGGGCTATATATTATATATATACAAAAAATAACACTCAAGGGTAGGATAACACCATTCATCTCTCTTTTTTAGAGATGATGTCCACAAACAAAGGAGAAATCTAAGTGAAAACACTGAAGGCACTTTTCTTCTTTCAGAAGTGGTCTTACAGTAGACAGCAAGAGTTCTTTCTGATAGGTAACTGATAAGGAAATGTAACAAGGGCACAGTAACTAGTAGAATGAGGTGTAGCACAAAGTCTCCACCTCAACTGTCCAAGAGTGAAATACAGAAGACAATGAAGGCACAAAATCGTCTCAAAGTCCTTTACATGGAAACAAAAAATAGACAAACACACTAAGGCAATTATGGCAGCACAAAGTCTTCCCACATTTGGCTTTAGGACACCTTCCTGATTACTTCTACTAGTTCTACTTATTTCATTAAAATAGATAAGAACACATTCAGGAAACAGACATAAGAACAATCTCCTAAATGACATAAGCTATTACAGCATAAAGTCTAAAAGTAACTTGCTTTCTCATTCAAACAAAGAAATATAATTAAAAAACTGAGCTCAAAGTCTTAGTAATCACCTCTCAATTTTGGCAAAATTTTGCTTCTATATCTAAAAAGATCTCTCTGGCCTAAAATAAGAGATTACAATATATAGCCGCCAAGGAAGACTTGGTGCTTTGTTTCATGGAATGGCCCATGCTGCATTCAATGCCTTGAATGCGTTTTTAATTTTGTCAAGGGGCCATGCTGGAACAAGTCATCTGCCTTAATTGTGGCATGTCAATTCATCTCAAATATCTTCTCTTCAGCATGGGTTGTCTAGTCTTTCTCCAAATATGTACACGACTGTCCCCTCACTTTTATTCCAAGGGAGAAAAATAGGCCGCATCTTTTAATACTTGCAAGCTCGAATGTCTACTTGGTGGACTGTTCCACCTACTGAAAATAACTTCTATGTGAATATTTCTGGTCTTTTCCTCTTTCCTGTTGCAATTTGAGCTCTCAGGCTATTTTTTCTTTTTCTACTGGCTCTTTCAGTGCCCTCTTCAGCTGGTCATTGAGTTTGTTTTCTGGTTCTTTGCCACATTTGAAAATCAATGGATATTTCATTACCTTGAATTTGACGTCTGCGGGGACGCCATTGGTCGTCGATTGCTTAAACCATTTTGAACCATGAACTTTTGAAGCTTTGAAAGTTCATGGGTTCACTGGTTCAACGATTTAGGTGGCCTTTTCAGCTCCTTGTTTTCATCGCTTCTTTGGTTCATTCGCTTCTTTGCTCGTCAGTTGAACCATCTCTTTAAACTAGTCTCTAAAATCTTCCGTTTCTTTCCTTTGCTCGAAGCTTTCATTGAACCGTTGAACCCGTTGAACCAATAAAACATTTTGGTTCAAGGTTCAACAGTTCATCCTCTTTCTTAGAAGCCTTTGTTTTCTCTAAGTCTTTCGAAGCTTTGAAATTCCTTCAGCTTTATTAGCCTACAGAGTTCGTAGAAATCAACCTACAGAGTTCATAGAAATTAGCCTGCAGAGTTCGTAGAAATCAGCCTGTAGAGTCTGTAGAAACTAAGCCTATAGAGTCCATAGAAATCAGCCTGCAGAGTTCATATAAACTAGGCCTGCAGAGTTCATAGAAATCAACCTACAAAGTTTGTAGAAATCATCCTATAGAGTTCATAGAATCGAGCCTACAGAGTCTGTAGAAATCAGCCTGTAGAGTTCGTAGAAACTAGACCTGCGAAGTATGTAGAAATCAAGCCTATGAGAATTTGATAATTCCTTCGACTTTATATCTTTGGAACCCTCTGAAGGAAATGTGTCCCTTCAAGCCTTGAGAAAGGTCCATTTCCTGGTCACTGAGAGCCCCTCGCAAGGGTACATGCCCTTCGGGGTCCTTCGAGTGGCCTTCTTCTTCAATTCCTTCAGACAAGACAAAATGTCTGAAAGAAATCTTTCCTTTTAATACTCGGCCCTTTCTTTCAAGCTAATTCTTTCAGACAAAAGTCTGAAGGAATTCCTTCAGACTTCTATCTAAAAGAATTCATCTTGTATTTTGCCTCAGGATTTTCCTCTAAAAGGATTTCTTCGGACAAAATGTCCGAAGGAATTCCTTCGGACATTTTGTCTGAAGAAATTATACCTTTGTTTTTTCTTCTATCCTTACCTTGCGAAAATTTTCTTCAGACAGAAAGTCTGAAGGAATACTTTGCCTTGGTCTTTCTTCCCTTTAAGTGCTTTCCTGCCCTCCGCAAGGGCACTTTAAGCTCAAAGCTACCCTTCAAACTTTTGCAATGGTCCATTTTGTTCATCACCTGCCCTCTGCAAGGTTGTTTGGTCTCCAAACTTGCTTTTTGAAAAAGTTACCAAGGTCCATTTGTCGCCTAAGTGCCCTTCGCAGCCTATTGGAATGGTCTAGTTTGTGCCTGACTACCCTCCGCAAGGGCAATTATCCTTCAAGCTTTTGGAAGACTCCTTTGAACTTTCTGATTAAACCATTTCTTAAACCATCCCTTTTGTTCACTGCCCTCTGCAAAGGCACTTGGCCTTTGGTTCATTTCCCTCCGCAAGATCACTTTACCTTTGGGCTTTGGGGGACTCCTTTGAATCTTTTGATTGAACGGACCAATGGCTCAATGGTTCAATCTTTTGTTTGAAGCCTTCTTTCATTTAAGTCTTTTGATTTTATTAGACTCATTGAACATTTGAACCCGTTGAACCATTTTGGTTCAAGGTTCAATGGTTCATTTGTTTGCTCTTCGAAGCCTTCTTTTCTTCTAAGTATTTCAAAGCCGTTGAACTTGCCGAAGTGATTAAACTTTGAACTTTTGCCGAAGTCGTTGAACCTTAAACTTTTGCCGAAGTCGTTGAACCTTTGAACCCGTTGAACCTTTGAACCCATTGGAAGCGGGGTTCAATGGTTTAATGGTTCATATCATTTGTTTGAAGGTTGTCGATGGACCTTTTGGTTGAACCTCGGCGTTGAACCAACCTTGAAATTGCCTAAGTGTTGGGAACTTGTTTCTTCTTGAGAGCTCACTTGTTAAAGTCATTGAACCTGCGAGTCCCCCAGCTGAAAAAGCTTGAATAATGAAGAATTTAAATACTCAAAACAATTTTTGAGAAGGGAAGAGAGAATTTTGGCCTGCAAGACCAAAATAGTTCATATGTTGTCCCAAAAATGAGTGACAGTTTTTGGAAACAACACAACATATATCACAACAATCAATTGATGCTCACCTTTTGTTTTGATGTAGAGATTACTATTAACAAATTCTCTCTTGAAACCTTGATCTTGCAGGTACTTATCAAGTCTTGCATACCAAGCTCTAAGAGCTTGTTTCAATCCATACAATGTTTTTTTCAATTTACATATATGGTTATTAATATTTGAGAGAATAAATCCATCAGGGTGCTCAATGTAGACCTCTTCTTCAAGATTTCCATTCAAGAAGGCAGATTTGACATCCATTTGAAACACTTTGAAAATTTTAAACACTGCATATGTAAGAAACATTCTAATAGCCTCTAACCTTGCCACTGATGTAAATTTTTTTTCAAAGACTATTCCCTCAATTTGAGCATATCCTTTACATACTAATCCTGCTTTATTTCTGGTCACTTCTCCATTTTCATTCAACTTATTTCTATAAACCTATTTTGTTCATATCATATTGTGATATTTTGGTCGAGGCACTAATTCCCAAGTATCATTATTTTTTATTTGATTTAATTCTTCATCCATAGCCTTAACTCAATGCTTATCATGTCTAACTTCTAAAAAAGTTATAGGCTGAATTTTGAATAACAAAAAGAAATTAACTTACTCAGATTCACTTACCATCATTCTTCTGGTGCAAATTCCTTCATTTATGTCCCTGATAATGTCACTTTCATTATGATTTCTTTAAACATATTTGGATGGAGTTTTGGTTCTCTTTTTCTCCTTCTCCTCATCTTCATTTGATTCTTTAAAACCTTCATCTTCGATGATTTCAAGAATGTTTACTGGATCACTTATTCTTTGTGTTCTATCTTCTTCTATCCTGACACTTGCACTTTCAACAATTTTTTTGGTTCTTTTGTTATAACATTTATAAGCTTTACTTTTGCAAGAATAACCAAGAAATATACCTTCATCTGCTCTAGATTCAAACTTACCAATTTTTTCATTCGTTTTCTTTATGAAGCATCTGCTGCCAAAAACTCTTAAATAATCAATTGTTAATGGTTTGTCTTTCCATAACTCATAAAGAGTCTTGTCACTATTGACTCTCAATAATGCTCTATTCTGAATATGCACTATTGTAGCAACTACCTCTCTCCAATATTTATCTGCTATCTTGGATTTATTTAGCATTGTCCTCGCCATCTCTTAAACTGTTCTATTTTTCTATTCAACTGCTCTATTTTGTTGTGGAGTTCTTGTTGTTGAATAATGTCTCTTTATTCCATGATCTTCATAAAACTCAATAAATTGATCTAACATGAATTCTCTTCCTTGATCTGATCTTAAACACTTAATCTTCAAACTAGTTTCATTCTCAACTAATGCTTTGAATGCTTTGAAATGTCTAAAAGCTTATGTTTTTTTCTTTAAAAACATTACCCAAGTCATACATAAAAAATCATCAATAAGCAACATAAAATATTTCTCACTTTGAGTAATTTGAGTTTTCATAGGTCCACATAGGTCAGTGTTAACAAGCTCTAACATCTGAGTGGTCGAGTACTCTTTTGTTTTGAACCGCCTTCTAGCATGCTTCTTATACTAACAAGGTTCACAAAGCATGTCGGATGGCCCCGTAATCTTTGGAAGATTTTTGACTTCTTAACTTTTGTTGATGTTGACAAGATTATCAAAATTTATGTGCCCCATTCTCTTGTGCCATAACCAACTTTCTTCAATCTGACTCAATCAACATCTTTGACCTTTGATGTCTGATAACATATACAAGTTTCCCTTTGGAATTCTGGGATGAAAAAATCTTCACAGCCATTGGCAATTCTATTGGTCAATATGTCACCTCAGATCATATAACCAGAACTAAGTCCAGATGTGTGTATGCTAGACTCTGTGTTAATGTTGAAATAAATAAGACTCTCCCTATGTCCATTGAGCTAAACTCTAAAGATGGAACCTGGACTCAGCCAATTACTTATGAGAATGCTACCACTTTATGTCAAATATGTAAGAGGAAGGGACATCTAATGACACAATGCAAAGTGAAGCAAAGGGGGATGAAAGAGGATTCCCAGAATGTAGAGGAGGAGCAAGCGAACAACAAGCAAGAAATAGAGAATAATGTGGAAATTCTTGACAATACAAGAAAAGGAGAGGAGGGGAAGGGAAAGGAGGCTACCCCTAGCAATGAAGGTGAAGTTGTCCCAAAGAAAAATATAGGATTAGATGATAGTCAGAAGGCTACAGAAGAAGGAGAGGAGGAGAAGAGAAAGGAGGATATCATCAGTACTGAGGGATAAGAGGTCCCAAAGGAGAATATAGTATCTGACGACAGTCACAAGGCCACATTTAACACAGTCTACACTTTAGAAAAATAGACTAATATGTTTAAAGAAGGGGCAGGATGGGACCTTTTGCTAAAGGAAGTCAATGAAGATGACACAATTTCAAGGATTGGAGAGGAAGAAGTAACACCTAAAAGTCACACTTAAAGAGTACCAGATCCATAGTCAAATACAGATTTTTTTCGTGATCTGGAAGATGGAGGCCAGGTAAGAAACTACTTCGCAGCAGGGGTAGTAGGACAAGATGGCAGTAATGAACAGGAAGAATGGGTTACCCCAAAGAAAAAGATCTAAAAATGTAAACAATATGCAGATGTTGGTACTGAGCCCAAACAAGGGAGGCCAACCTAAGGGAAACAAGACAAAGAGAGATTGCTAGGGAGATTGCCAGTGGAAAATAGAAAACACTGGAGTCCCAACCCTCCAAACTCTCTAAATGAGAATATTATCATGGAATTTGAGGGGCTTTAACAGTCTCTCAAAGCAGTTTGAGGTTAAAAACTGCATTTTAGATAATAAACTAGATATTTTATTACTCCAAGAAGTCAAGATGAAAGAGGAGAATTTTGTGAAAATTGCTGACTATATATGGCCTAAGGCGACTTTTTGTATTAGTCCTGCTGAAAGGGCTTCAAGAGGGATTGTCACTATGTATAATAGTGCTAAAATCCAAGGATCTCTTATGGCCCATAATAAGCACTTTTTGATTACTAATTTTTCCATGAATTCCTTGAACTGGACATTGGTAAATGTTTATGCATCAAATAATAGAGCTTTGAGACAGATATTAAGGATAGATCTAAGTAGCTACAGGAATAATCCTCATAATTCTAAATGGATGTTAGCCAGATATTTTAACACACCTTTATGCCCTTCTAAAAAATAGGGTGGAATTATTGATTACTCGGACAGCATGTTCAACTTTGCTGAATTCATCAATGATTGGGGATTATTGGACATAGAGCTGCAGAACCAAAATTTTACTTGGACCAATAGAAGAAGAGGAGATCAAATGATTCTGGTTAAATTAGATAGATTTTTGATATCAAGCAACTGGAATGATTATCAGAATATGCAGGCACAGGCTCTACCTAGAACCATGTCCGACCACTACCCGATTATCCTCAATTGGAGAGATCAGGGACATCACGGACCTCCTCGATTCCATTTTGAAGTTATGTGGATTAAACACAAAGGTTTTAGACAAATGGTGGCTTAATGGTGGAATATTCCCATTCAAGGTACTCCCATGTTTAGAATAGTCAAGAAACTCCAGCACATTAAACAAAAAGTTTATGGCTGGAATCGATACAGTTTTGGGCAAGTTTTCCAGCAGAAGAAAAATATAATGGGAAAACTCAAGGCTATTCAGCAACTGATTGATCAAGGGGATGACTCTGAGGGCACCTTAGAAGAAGAGAACAGTCTGTCTTCAGAATGGAAGAATCTGATGGAAAGGGAAGAGGTTTTCTGGAAAGAAAAATCCCATGTTTAATGGCTTAAAGAGGGTGATAGGAACACTGATTTTTTTATCTCTTAGCTATGAAACATAAAAAATCCAACTCAATAACTAAGCTTGTCCTGGATAATGGAGACATTATTACTGAGGATAACAAAATAGGGGAGCAAGCCAGGGTGTTCTTTCAGAATCTGCTTACGGAAGAAAACAATAATGATAGAATTGATAGATCTAGGAGTCAATTCATTGATAAAATTCCCTGTTTGATAACAAAAGAAGACAATCTGGAAATGTTAAAGCCTGTATCCAATGAAGAAGTACATGTTGTTTTATTCTCCATGGGTGTTTTTAAAGCCCCGAGTCTTGATGGCTTTCCTCCTATATTCCTTCAAGAATATTGGGAGATTGTTGGAGCGGACCTCACGACTGTAGTTCGTGATTTTTTTAGATTTGGAAAACTTTTGAAACAAGTCAATAATACCTTCATTGTACTTGTTCCTAAAAAATCTCAACCTTTACACCTTTCTGATTTTAGACCCATTAGCTTATGCAACACTGTGTATAAGATATGTACTAAAATGTTGGTTTTGAGAATTCAACCCTTGCTTGACAAAATTATTTCTCCTGCTCAAAAAGGTTTCATCCCAGGTAGACAGATTCTTGATGTTGTGATCACCCCACATGAGACTATCCACTCCATGGATAAGAGCATAATCGCTGGGATGGCCCTCAAGCTTGATATATCTAAAGCTTATGATAGAGTCTCATGGACTTTTCTATTCAAAGTGATTAGAAAATTTGGGTTTAATGATAAATTGTCTTGCTTATTATGGAATGCAGTCTCTTCTGCTAAATTCTCAGTGCTGGTTAATGGTGTTCCTAGAGGGTTTTTCTCCTCTTCGAGAGGAATTTGTCAGGGAGACCCTCTCTCCCCGTACCTATTCATCATTATGGCTGAGGCACTGGGAAGATACATACAAGCTGATATAGTTTCAAAAAATCTAGTAGGCATCAAACCTGCCTCTTCCCTTCATCCTATGGTTATACAGTAGTTTGTGGATGATACCATCTTATTTGGCATCTCATCGGTGATCGAAGCTAAAAGATGGAAGAATATGCTTAATGATTATGCCAGAGACTCGAGACAAAGAATAAATTTTTAGAAAAGCAATGTGTACTTCAACACTCACAATGAACTTAGACATATAATCATTGATATCTTAGATTGTGCTGAGGCTGGCCTACCAGCTACCTACCTAGGTCTCCCACTCTCGGTCAAAGAGGTATCTTCAGGTTTTTGGAATGGTATTGTGGAACGTACATGGAGGAAACTTCCTGGGTGGAAGGGGAAACTACTCAGTAGTGCGGGTAAGCTGCAACTTCTTCGGGCATCCTTGCAAGGTATTCCTACTTTCTTCATGTCTCTTTTTAAAATTCATATGTATTTTTCTGAAAAGATGGAACAGATCCAAAGGAAATTTTTATGGACGGGAGTGAAAGACAAACAGAGAATGTCTTTAGTCAGATGGGAAAAAGTGTGTCTCCCAAAATCTCATGGTGGACTTAATATAAGATCCATCAGGAAAATGAATAAAGCCCTCCTCTCAAAAGTTAGTTGGAATCTGATTCACAACAACAGTGAGTGGGGGGAAATAATGTATGCCAAATACATGCATAGCATTAATGATTCCAACTTTCTTCAACAGGCGGGATTACCCTAGGGGTCTGTGATATGGAATAAAATGCTAAAAAGTATAAGTCTTCTCAAACAGGGAATTAGGTGGAAGCTTGGAAATGGCCGATAGATTAAATTCTGAGAGGATAATTGGTTAAGGGACAAGCCTCTCATCTCCCAAGGAAACTATGGAGAAATTATAGACCTAACTACTCAGTTCTTTGGTGATAGGGTTAGTGATTATATGGAAAATAACAATGGGATAAGGATTTGGAAAAACCTTTTGGATTGTTGTGTGCACAGGCTTGAGCTTATCCCAAGAATTCGAGAGATCCAACAATGTGTTCAAGAGATCAGAATCCCACTCTTCCCTTGAGAGGATGAACAATACTGGTGGCCGAATAAGAATGGATCGTTCTCTATCAAATCTGCCTATCATCTGCTTACACCTGAAGCTCAGAATAAGGAGGTATGGAAAAAGGTTTGGAATCATAAACTCATTCCAAAGATTAACTTGTTTTGGTGGGCTGCTGCCCATAACAAAATCTTTACTCAGAACAACCTTCAAAGAGGGGGTTTACTTTGGTCAACAGATGTTTTCTATGTGGTTCTAGAGAGGAATCAATTTCACACCTATTCATACACTGTGAGTTTACTCGAGATTTATGGGGCACAATACTTAACAACTTTGGCATTGAATGGGTTTGCAATTCTGACCTTAAAGAAGTAATTCTTAGTTGGAACTCAACCTTCACACATCCTTGGATTAAGGAATTATGGAATCAAGCTCTGCCATGCTTGAGCTGGACTTAATGGAAAGAGCGAAATCACATAATTTTCAGGGACACTGCTAGAAACGCTGCTCAGGTGTTTAACTCTTTTGCTAGGACCATCTTGGAAAGTGTTACAATAGCTCATATTAGTGTTTCGGAGAAACCCCTATCTGAATTTGAAAGTCAAATTGCTGCCAAATGGAAGGTTTTAAACCTTATCCCTGGGCATGATAATTCCAAAATTCTTCAGAGACTTCATACTAAATGGATACCACCTAAACCCAATTGGATGAAACTCAATTTTGATGGGGCATCCAAGTTGAGTGGTAAAGCAAGTGGAGGAGGAATAATAAGAAATGAAAAAGGAGGGATGTTTGATGTCTATGCTGGTGGCATGGGTTGCTAGAGCAATAACTATGTTGAAGCTATGGCCTTACTTTGGGGATTAAAGTTAGCTATATCCCTAAGAATTAGAAATTTGAATATTCAGGGAGATTCTAAGTTGGTCATAGATGTTGTTACTAAAGCATCTAACGTTGGTATCCATCTAAAAGACATCATTACGGACATCCAGTTTCTTTTACAAAAGTTTTCTGAAGTTGAGATTACCCACACCTACAGAGAAGGTAACAGGGTCGCTGATGCTTGTGCCAACCTTGGTCAGCAGATTCTCAAGTTGGAGGCTATGGTGACAAGGGGCTCATATACCCCCAAAAATTAGAGAGATCATTCAGAAGGAGATGACGGAGCATGAATGATGCACATTGATGACGAAGATAGCTTTCGAAGGCGGTCCACGTGGAGAAGGCCATTGTGGATCATGGAAAATGATAACCTTAGTAATTCCTTGATTGTCATGATTAATTCCTTGTATCATGAGGTGGAGGTGCAAGATTCGCATCATGAAAACTAAGGGGGAATTATTTTCAAGCATGAAAGTAGACGTCACCGTGGTGGGCCATTTTGTAAAATGAGCCTTCACATCTGCATTCAGTGCAAATGGAACCGAGGGCTTGTTACTTGTTCAAAGCTCAAGGTGGTAATTGGGGTATGAAGAGCCAAAAATTCAAGAAATTTCGGAGGACACTGGTGGGAAATAGGCTTCTCAAGTTTTTGAGGTCACTGAAGAGCAGGGTGTTGATTCTAGGGGAACTGCTGATAATAAGGAGAAGATGCATGTAGAAGAAGCTGGTGAGGGTTCGGAGAATGAGAATGATTGGAAAATAGATATTGGGGCCTTGAAGGTCCGCATTCAAAAGCTAGAAAAGGTCTTCGCTAAAGGCCTTCGAAATAACATTTTGCTGAATATGACTATGTTGAAAGCGGTGGGTAATCTAGGGAATGCTGACAATGCGGACAATGAGAATCTTAAGGATGTTGTTAATTCTATAGTTATGTAGTTTCATCCTTTCTGACTCTAGTCTTTTTAGTGTTTTGTTTTGCTTCTGACTTTGTTTCTCGGCTGTGCCATTGGTTTGGTGTTGGCATCTTTTGTTTGCCAGCCTTCCTATCTTTTTTGACTATATAGGGTTCGGCCCCTAGTTTGCCGCCTTATTTAATCAAAAATATATACAAATTATTACCTATTTTCTAAGCATCTACAACCAATACATCTGAATCTTTTTTTTCTAATTTTACAACCTTCTATATAAAACTTTAGTGTGTGCTCCTAATCACACATTTGACTTACACTCAAAAGATTATGCTTAAGACCTACATATAAAACATTTTCAGTTTTAATTCTACCATTATTTAAACTTAGTGTACCTTTTTCAACAATTTTGATAGTAGTATTGTCTCCAAATTTCACTGTACCACCATTGATCTTCTTCAAGGTTATGAACTTGCTCTTATCTCCTGCCATGTGCCTTAAACATACACTGTTAATGAAACATGGCTTTTCTTTATTTTTTGCATGCAAAGTTGCCTACACTAACATAAATTTCTCAGGTTGTTTCTTTTGCCAAGAACCTGTATAAACTTTATTCTTAATGAATGGAGCCTTGAAACTATGGTCCTTCTTGACTGACTCGAACACACTTCTACAATATCAAGCTATGTATCTGAAGTTACACTTGTAACATATTATGGCCTCTTCATGAAAGCCTGATAAAGGAGCAAAAGAGTTGTGGCTTCTGCTTGATTCTACATGACTTTCCTTCACCTTATTTTTGAAACTGTAAGCTCTTTTTCGATATTCTAATTTCTTATAACCATATCCATTACAATAAAAATAGGACCTGTTTGTGTATCTCTGACCTGATTACCTTTTGTAGCTCTGTTCCCTTTAGCCTTCTTTGTTTGAAATGTCCTCTGTATTCTTAACTTCTTCCTTTTTTATTTCTTCTTTTGTAAGAGCTTCAACATAGCTCTTTCCTTTTTCCTTGTCTGTAAAAGTAGTGACCTCCTCTTTCTCCTTTTCAAGTCTAATACTTGTCTTATCTGACATTGATATTTGATTTTCTAATATCTTGTTCAACATATTAGTGTTATTCTCAAAGTTTGAATCATTAGCTGCTCTATCATTGATTGCTTTATTTGTTTTATCAATATCTGCTTTTAAAAAAGTAATTTCAATAACATACCTTTCACATTCTTTACTTACTATTTTCAACTGTGTCATTAGATCTTCATTCTTCTTGACTTCTTCAAAGTGTGCTTGTAGATCTTCAATTATATCCTTTGACTCCTTTTCATTTTTCTTGATCTAGAGCTTTGATCTTTGATTCTTCTTTTCAATAAATGTTAACTCTTCTAAGACACAAATGAGTTCTCCTTCACTTCAGCTTCATCTTGTTCTTCTTCTTGATCATCTATACTTTTGCTTGCAAAGGCATCTTCATGTTTAGCCATGAATAGAGTCTCTTCTTCTTCTAAGTCACTGACTCCACTATCTTTGGCTGAACTAGGATCTTTAGAATACAAACTCTTCTCAAATTATTTATTGAATTTACCTTTGAAATTCTTCTTGTATATAGACTTTCCTTATTCATTGTCGTCATTACCCTTATTTGGGCATTTACCTATAAAATCTCCAATCTTTCCACAATTAAAATATTTAAAAGGTAATTTTCCTTGATATTTACCTGTGCCTTTTTCGGCTTGTAAATGAATAGAGCTCCATTGTCATCTTCATCATCGCTAAAATTATCACTTGATTCTTGAATTTTAGCCTTCTCTTTTTTTTGTCTTGAAAGCTGCTTCTCTCTTTGAAGGTTTATCTTATTCAGTCTGCATCTCATATGCCATAAGAATACCATGAAGCTCATCCATCTTTAGCTTGGCTAAATTCTTCATCTCTTCAATTGCCAAAAATTTTACATCATATCTCAATGGTGGAGATCTCAAAACCTTTTGAACCACAGTCAACTCTTCTAAATTTTCTCCAAGACCTTGGATCTAATTGACTATTTGATCAACTCACAAGAGATAACTTGCTATATTTTTTTCTTCTTCCATTTTCAAACTCTCAAACTATCTTCTGAAAGTCTAAAGCTTAGTTTGTTGAACTTTTCCATCACCTTTGTAAATATTCTCAAGTTTTACCCAAGTTTCATGAGTAGACTTACATTGTATAAATTTAACAAAATTTGATTCACATAAACTACATAAAATAACATTTAAAGCTTTAGCATTATTTTCACTTACCTTCTTTTCTGTCGGAGTAGTTACAAGTGTCTGTGGCTCTTCATATTCCTCCACCACTACTTGCCATATGTTGAATCCAAGGGCCATCAAATAAGTCTTCATTCTTATGCTCCAAAAAATATAATTCATCCCATCAAATAAAGGTGCCTTATTTGTAGAAAATTATTCATGTGATCCAGCCATCGTGCTTTCCTAATCTTCCTTCAAGCTGTAAAACTTTTTAAAAAGGAACTTGCTCTGATACCAATTGTTAAGCATAAAATATACTGAGAGGGAGGGGTGAATCAGTATATTATATATCTTTTATTTAATCTAATTTCTTTTCTTTAACCACTCAATCATACATTCAAGATATGCTATAAAACTGAAATAATAATTTGCACTACACAAGAGAGAGAGAGAGAGAGAAAGAGAGAGAGACCATGTTTTTATGTGGAAACCCAAAGTGGAAAAAACCATGGAAAACAATCTCAAGTATATGAATGAGCACCAACTCAAAATACAAAGTTCGCAAGCACCAACTTGCAGGAGCACCAACCCCTTTACTGAGCACCAAAACAACAACTATTTATGAGCACCAACTCACATGAGCACCAACCCCTTACAAAATTCATGAGCACCAACCCACAAGGGCACCAACCCCTCTTGCATATAAAACACAACTATCTCTCAATGTTGTTTACTTAATAAATGATAAAGATCTACAATATCTTCTACTTTTATCTCTTCAAAAACAAATACAAACCATGCACTCTCTTACATATCACAAATGGCTTCTCAAGCCTTTATTTATAGCTTTCCAAATGACCTTTGGCCTTCACCCTTTGTGACCCTTCAATCTTTATGGAAAATGGTGCCAAACTTGCATGACCCTTCATATCCTTGCATTTGAAAAGTCATATGGTGACCCTTCATAAGCAAAAGTGTCCTTTCCTCTTTTGTCTTTATCTTAATGACTTTTCGTATTCCCCAAAGTGTCTCTTCATGAGAAATTGTGCCCTTCCTCTTTTGTCTTCACTTGGTGACTCTTAGAATTCTTCAAGATGACTCTTCATAGAAAAATGCGTCCCATTCTTCTTTTGTCTTTACCCCGTGACTCTTTGACTTCTCCAAGGGCCCTCTTTTGACTTATATGCAACCAAAAATATATTCATTAATATTAAATAAATATTAACACGCATTAGCCAAGATATGAATATTAAAAACATTATTAAATGCAATGGGGCCTTTATCACCAATATTGCTAGACCTTTGACATCAATGACAATATTTTCAACAGTCCTATAAACATAGAGTTTGAGACCTCATAGAAGACTTCATGGCATTTAATATCATTTCTATTCCAAGGGAAGATAATAAACATGCTGATAGATTGGCATCTATTGGTGCTCAATTTGATGTTTTAAAAGGCATAAGAAAAGACAAGAATCAACCTCATCTAAAGGTGATTATGAGACCTTTTATACCAGATAATGTCACCAATTGGCAGGTATTTGACAGTGATAAAAAAATAACATTTTTCTTACAAGAAGAAGCTGATTTCTCTACCAAAAATTAGTCTAAGCTTCAACAACAATAGGGAGGGCAGATTATCTAGTTGAAGTCTAACAAACTTCCTAAAGGCCTATTGACTCTTGAAAGCATATTCAATGAGGATGACCAGCTCAAGAAGGAGAAGATAAGCATGTTCACCAAGAAAGAAAACTATGAAAGGGTATAAATCTTCAAAAATAAGTTAATTTATTTTGAAAAGGTATGCACTAGTCAAGAGAAACATGATTTCATTGAACTTTGCAAGGAGTTTAGTGATATTTTTACATGAGAGTATAGTGATTTGAAGGGTTTTGATCCAAACTTGGCTCAACATACCATAGAGTTAAATGAAAATGCCAAACCCATCAAGCAAAAATAAAGGCCAATCAATCCCAATATTGAGTCTCTCATGAGGAAAGAGCTAACTAAACTGATTGAGTCTAAAATCATCTTTCCCATCAAGCATTTTTCTTGGCTAGCCAACTTAGTTCCTATTAGGAAGAAAAATGGGGAGATTAGGTTGTGTGTGGACTTCAAGGATGTAAATAGAGTGTCTTTGAGAGATCATTACCCCCTCCCTTCTATGGAGCAAATTCTGCA
The DNA here is from genome assembly GCA_037957365.1 of Torreya grandis. Taxonomy (NCBI): domain Eukaryota; kingdom Viridiplantae; phylum Streptophyta; class Pinopsida; order Cupressales; family Taxaceae; genus Torreya; species Torreya grandis. Next base: position 6,592,420 of record JARHVA010000110.1, read on the forward strand.
AGTGGTGGTAGATAGTGAGAGGTTTTCTCTCTTAGATGGTTATTCTAGGTACAATCAGCTTCTGGTGAAAGAAAGTGACCAATATAAAACAACCTTCACCACTAAATGGGGCACATATACCTATAAGAAGATGTCATTTAGATTGTCAAATGCTAGAGCTAATTTCTAACGTGCAATGGATATGGCTTTCCAAGGACTAATCAATGACATTGTATTGGTTTATCTTGATAATGTGATAGTTTTTTCCAAGGATGCAAATGACCATTTCAAGCACCTGAGGCAAATTTTTGAGAGATATAGAGAGTTTGGGATATCTCTAAACCCAAATAAGTGTATGTTTATTGTTCATGAAGGTAAACTCTTAGGCCATATTGTTTCCAAGAAAGGTCTATCCATTAATCCAGAAAGGGTAAGTGCCATCTTAGCATTGTCTTTACCTAAACATAAGAAGGGTCTACAAAGCTTCTTCAGTAAGATAAATTTTATTAGGAGGTTCATTCCTGATTTTGCTAACATGGTCAAGCCCTTGACATCTATGCTAAAGAAGGATGAGATATTGACTTGGATAGGAAGGAGAAAAGAAAGTTTTGAAGAGATCAAGCAAGCCATTGCCCAGGCTCCTACTCTTGCAAGTCCTAACTTTTCCAAGGACTTCTATTTGTATACTTTTGGAAATGAAGAGGGGATCTTTGCCATGATTACTCAAGCTAATGATGAAAGTTTGGAATAGCTGATTGCCTTCTTCAGTCAAGGTCTAAAAGGTTATGAGACAAGATATACACATGTGGAGAAACACGTGCTTTCAGTTATAAGGAGCTTAAAGAAGTTCAGACATATGTTATCTAATAACAAGATTCACATTTTTTTACCTCATCCTAGTGTGAAATATTTTCTATTGAGTAGAGATTTGAATGAAAAAATAGTAGGTTGGATTACTAAAGTGATGGAATACGATGTGGAAATCAAAACAACCAAGTTAGTGAAAGGAAAAGGACTGTGTGAGCATCTTGCTTCATATTTGAAAGAGCAAAGGGAGGTTGTTTTGGCACTTCATGATGATCCTATAGTAGCTATACCTTCAGCCACAAGGAGCTGGACACAAGACATGATTCATTTCCTTCAAACTGGTGAGTGCCCACAAGGTCTTGATAGAGCCAAGAGAAGGTACTTTAGGTTGCAATCAATTCCTTATGTACTTATTGATGGAGTACTATTTAAGAATGATTTTTTAGGTGTGTTGTTGAGGTGTATTGATTCAGATCAAATTGACAAAGTGTTGCATGAGTTTCATGATGGACTAGTTGGTGGTCACTTTGCTCTAAGAACCACAACTACTAAGATTATGAGGGCCGATTACTTTTGGCCTAGCCTGTTTAGGGACACTCATGCTTGGATAAGGAAATGCCAAAAGTGTGCTCTTTTTTATGACAAATAAAGCTAGTTTCCTTACCCCTTCATCCAATCTAGGTTGAGCAACCCTTCATGCAATGGGGTTTGGATTTCATAGGTCTGATTAATCCTCCTAGTGCTGGTCACAAGTGGGTGTTGACAACGGCTGATTATTTTACAAGATGGGTGGAAGCTATAGCTCTTAAGGAGGCAAATGAAATTCAGTCATGGACTTCTATGAAGGTATAATAACTAGATTTGGAGCTCCTTCAACAATCATTTCAGATAATGTACTAGCCTTCTTAAGAACAAGGACAAGTGAATGGGCTTTGAAGCATGGCATCCATCTTAGCACTTCCTCCAACTACTAGCCTTAGGGAAATAGACTGGCTGAGTCCACAAATAAGAACTTGATCAGGATCATCAAGAGAATAATGGAGGAGAATCAAAGGACTTGGCACGCCAAGTTGAAGACAACCCTTTGGGCTAATAAGATCACCCCAAAGAGAGCAATTGGGAACTCACCGTATACACTTGTGTATGAAAGGGAAGCTAGGCTTCCTATGTCACTTGAGTTACCAACCTTAAATCTTACCTATCAGTTGCAATTGATGGAGGATGATAGCATGGAGGTCAGATTATGTGAATTGATGGAGTTTGAGGAGACAAGAAATCAAGCTATGCACACCATGACTACTCACCAATAACAAACAAAAAGTATTTTGACAAGTGCTAAGAAGCTTCAAGGAAGGAGACATTGTCCTAAAATGGGATGAAGATAGGGCCAAGCTTGAAAGATACACAAAGTTTGATGATTTGTGGAGTGGCCCATATATGATCACACATTGCAAACAACACAATGCTTTCCAACTCTCAAAGTTGGATGGAGAGGAGATGCATATCCCAGTCAATGGGATAAATCTAAAGCATTATTACTGATGGTTCTCTTATTTTTGATGTACATAATTTAATGTTTTCTTTGTGTTCCATAAGTGTTTATGCACATCTTTGAGTTTATCCTTATCTTTGCTTGGTCTTGATGTTGTTATGTGGTGTGTGTCCTCGTGTTTTATTTTGACATAATCCTTGTTAGTCATCTTCAAGAATCCATTGACTCCATTGGCCTTGAGTTGGATAAAGCTACTAGTTTGGTTAGTATATCAGGCATACTACCCCTACAAGTCACCAATTTGTTAACCAAATGTTGGCCCTTCTGGCCAAAATTGGGCACCCCATTTTGCAAAAAATGTCTGAGTCTATACCTTTGTCCAAGTCCAGTATGCAAGTTTCATTTGGAACAAGTGTTATTATACAAAGCTGAAGTCTTTTTCATATAAATAACCTAAGTGTTTTCCTTTGAAAGCTTTCTTCTTTAGTCTTTTGGTTAAGTCCTTTACATTGAATTCTTTCAAGTTTTTATTCTAAGCCTTTGTCGAATTCTTTCAGACTTTTTCTCTGAGGCTTTTTTTTCCAGAAAATGGTCCATTCAACTTTCTCGAAGGGTTCTTTCTCACAAGAAATGGCCTAGACAAGTCTTCTGAAGGGTATGTTTCCTTTCAAAAGAGACACTTTAACTTTTTCGAAGGACACTTTGGCTCGGTTCAAAGTTCTCGAAAGGTATTTTTTCCTTTCGAAAAGGTCACTTATAAAATTCTGAAGGGCAACTTTTTTGAAAGAATTATTTTGGACTTTTTGTCTAAAACAACTTTTCCGAATGGTGCTTGTAACTTTTTCAAAAGGCACTTTAACTTTCCCAAATGACTTTTTCAAAGCTAAAGGACCCTTTCTTTTTTTTGAAGGGTATGTTGCAGTTTTTTTGAAGGGTATGTTTTGTTCAAAAAAAAAAAATTCAAAAATCTTGAAGGATACTTGCAATTTCTCTGAAGGGTCACTTGTTTTCTTTAAAGGATCATTTTATTTTTCCTTAAGGTCACTTTCAACTTCCCAAAAGGAATTTTTCAAAAATTACGAAGGATTGTTTCGAAGAAGAGGTGGACTATTTCAAAAATTTTGAAGGATCATTTTCAATCTTCGAAAGGATATGTGATAATTTTTTCAAAAGGTATTCACAGGAAGGCTGAAGAGAAAGAGACTGTTCCGAAAAGCCAAAGGGTATTTTTTGAGAAGCCGAAGGGTTCTTTCTAAATAGCCAAAGGACATTTTCACAAAGCCAAAGGATATTTTCAAAGGAAAAGGCTCAAGTCCAAAAGAAAGAATTTCCTCAGACTTTTTATCCAAGGAAAACCTGAGAGGAAAGGAAGAAGAGCCCGAAAGAATTCTTTTGGATAAATTGTCTGAAAGAATCATGTATTTCTTTGAACTTCTTGTCTTCAACATTCCTTCAGACTTTTTATCCAAGGAAAACCCGAGAGGAAAGGAAGAAGAGCCCGAAAGAATTCTTTTGGATAAATTGTCCGAAAGAATGCTGAAGACAAGAAGTTCAAAGAAATACATGAAGGTGACGACTTGCAAAATGTCAAGTTTAGACTGCAAAAATTAGGCATTGGGATTCAAATAAAAGATGACAGTTTGTAGGAAGTCAATTTTAAACTATAAAGAATAGCCATTGTTATTCAAAATACTTGATGGGAACCCGAGGACAAATATGGAAATGACAAATGGCATGAATCCCAAGCTCTGATGCATAACAAGCATAATAGGCAAGTTGATGGTTCAAGATTGTTACACCATTATACAGCTCGACGAGCTAGTAAATAACAACTTGCATCAAAATGGCATTCTAACAGATGAACCCATCTATAACAAAATGCAATTTGGAAAATGTTGATTCCACTGGTGTAACTGTAAAGGGAGATTCTTACAAAATGTAATATAACTATTTCTTTTCTCAGGGTGACCCTTGAACTTCCTTGGCTCGACCTCTCTCTCAGAGGCTATATATATGCATTCTCTTGGCTCATTTAAAAAAAAAAGCCTCCACTGGTTATAGTGAAACTCTAGTCAAATTTGTACTGCTAACTCTTGAAGAAATATATAAGTGATTTTACCATTCACATAGTTCACTATTGAGTATAAGCTCAAATCTTGTTGATAATAACTAGTGAAAAGGTTATTTTCTAGCATGTCAATCTATGGTCACTTACCAATGTGCAAAAGGGATGATGTTGTAGGTCTCTGTTAGCATTTTTTACTAAGTGTATAAATATTTTAGAAGTGGTATATGTGTATTCTATTTGTAAAATCGTTCATCACCCTCCTAAACGCTAAGTACCTTCCTGAATCTAACTTATGAAATACTGATGCAACAATGTCTTTGTTGTGACTTTGTGTGACACATCCTTATTTACCCTTAAGTAGTGGTTTCAGTCATTTAGGAGGATACCAAATATTGGTGCATCACCGCTTGTTTTCTCAGTTGTTTTCCTTCTCCCTTTTCATACACAGTGTGTGGTTTAGAAGAGCTTCAAAGGTGCATCAAGGGGAGCTAGCCCCTAATCTAGAGATACATCTCAACAGAATTTCACCCACAACAAGAGAGATGATTCCATTTTGCCACTTGGATGAAGAGAACTAAGCATCTTCTCAAGGATGCAAATCTAAGCATCAACACTAGTATTAAAAGAAAATAAAAAGAACACCAATGTAGAAAAAGATAATAAAGGAAAGTTCAAACCAAATTGGTTGAGACCATTTACGTTTAACAACAAATTGAGAAAGGGTGTGTACAACTTAACTACACTAGAAGGAAAACTTCTAAAAAACCCAATGAACATTATACAATTGTGTAAATATCTTACTTAAAATAATTTAAAAATACCAAAAAAATAAAAAAATCCAAAAATATTCACCATTTCCATATCTTATTAGCTCCTTGATATTTATGTTATGGGTTCTATGTTGGTAAATATCATATCATTTCTTTCTATGCATACATATTTCACACATATTTTGAGTGTAATACAGGAGTACCCAGTCACATGTTATATATACATACAAATGTTGGGCCTTCCCTCTACTCACATCATCAATACGTTGGGAGGATCCTTTTCTTTGATCACGATACACCCAAGGGACATTATCATATGATCATTTTCATTATCATGTTTGAGCTTATATATTTACACATACCTTTATCCATGTTTATATCTTTTGCAATGTACTTAATATTTTTTGCTAACACATATATTGAGAGACTAATATGACATGCTTATGATTCCATGCTTTCCTTTTTACACTTCCTTTTTTGCTAGTGTCTTGCATTGTATTACGTGTTCAAGCATTTAAATATGCTCCATTGATTGTGGCCCCCATACCTATGCTTGCCTATTTTGACATTTGATATGTCATTATTTGTTGCATGTAGACATTTGGATATGTCATTTTATACTTTATAGGCATTTGACTAGATGATGTCCCTTCGATTGTGTGGCATTGAACATGCCTCTTATATAAGGTCTCCTGAGACCATTTCTTGTTGCTTTGCTTTTGAGTACTCTTATGTATGTGTTTAACTACTTACTAAGTTTGTACTGTTATTATCTAGATGTTTTCATGATTTAGATCATGTATCTTAAGACTTGATGTGATCATATACTATGTACCTCATTGTTATATCTATCTAGACATGCTACTCTAATATGCTACATGATCCATACACAAGTTATATAATTATTTTATCCTTTTGAGGTGAAGTAACTACCAGTTTATACTTCACCTTACCTCAAAAGTGGGGCATATCAATGGGGGAATGTCATAGAAGCATGGTTTCCAAACTTACACAGTTTCATATTTCAATGGGAACATGTTAAAAGACATGACCACACTTATTCAGTATTTAACATCTCCATATTACAGTGGGGGCATGTTATGAAAACATGTTCTCCACACTTACACCAATTTTTAGATTCTACAGATTCAATGGGCGCATGACATGGGAACATGTCTTTCACACTGACAAAATTTTAATTCGGTCAAATTTTATAGTTATATGATTCAGATACATATTTGTGGTAATATTCTATACATTGGTACCATTGTTATACCTATGTTTTAGCTTGAAACATATATGAGGTGCATAAGCCATGCAAATAACACCTTAAATTGTAAAATCATACCAATTCTCAGATTTCAAATACTCCTATGGACTGTTATTATATTCAATATGAAATTCTATGAATTTTATTGAGCTAATCTACTACAGTAGTTGGTTCACCTTTTGATAAGGTTAAAATGATTAAATCACTCAATCTTACCAATTTTATAAATTAGACTTGATTAAATCATCAGGCTTCGCTAGATATACAGTGTGATTTAGTTGAATCACTCACACTCGTAAGGTTATAAGTATGACTGGGTTACATGATTGAAATATGTTCAATTATTGTGTGGCAACTCATATTTTCACCAAGATTGGGGGCATTTTGTTCTCCAATCTCTCTCTCTCTCTATATATATATATACATATATATATATATGCACTTGTAGGTTTTTGAATTATCCAAATCTCAGCTCTAAGGCTTCATAAGAAAACATCTTTTCAAATCAAATGGCTAAAATGGTATCATCGATACAGAGGTGTACTCTTAACCTTGCTATCTTTACTTTGAAACATTTCAAATTCTTTCAATTCCAGATTATATGCATTAATTGTATATTGTAACATGCTCTTGCTTGAAAGTCAGTCATCAACAAAACACTCAAATTGGACCCACACAAAGGTAATGTGTGTTATACACGCTCAGTTACATATTTTTTCTTTAAACTAATAATTTCATTATTAGATTAAAGGGGAGCAAATGTAGACATTAAATCTGAAACATATAACACTTTAATTTTATACACTTGATATATACCTATCATGATTGTACCATTTTGCTATAAGACCTTCATATTGCTGAAAGGTTCACAATTACTATCTCTTTGTGCCAAATTGCTTATCTCTTAGTTTGATCATTGTCATTCTGATGACCAAACTTTTATATTGTGAAAAATACTGTAAACTTGATTATTATCACTCTCTGAAAGTTTTAGACATGTACATGTTTTCCAACTTCTCAAACACTTGCATCTTAACTAGACACCTACTTCGACACCAGTGTCCATTTCTAAACTGTCCAATGCCCAAAAAGGCATTCAATTTAAAAATGAAATGTATCCTAAAGGTCAACGTAAGTGCTTTAGTCTGAGATATTTTAAAAAAAAATTAGTATATATACAAGATCAATCTTCATTCATTCCTCACCTACCAAAAATAGTAGCTCACAAAGTAACTTGTTAATAACACTCAATCAAACATTCAAGTGAGTAAATCTAACATATTTATTTATATTTCCATATCAGGCATAAGAGCAATATCTCTGCAAGTCTGAAGTATTGAAGGGGTATCACATAAGCTACATTTACCAAGTTATAAGTTAGATCACTTTATGTACTTGTTTATCACACATTATATCCTTATACACACACAAGCTGACATATAAAGAAAAACTACATAAGTCTGAGACCCTCTTCATAGTATTGACTATATAGGCAATGCCCATTGACAAAGAGGTTCTTGGGGCAATTCGACACCATGTGCCCACTAACATTTTTTTTTGAGTCACTCCAAGGGCGAGGAAGCTAGGGTTTGATCATTTGACAAAGAGTAATACCATGTGCACATAATTTGAACACATGAAAAGAAAGGTGATAAAAAACCTAGAAGGTTCTAGGTGGTCGCATTTATATCCAGTCACTATTCTATACTAGATACATGCATCTGACTTAGACACCTGCGTTGATGCAACTATTTGGATCTGGGACATGTGTCAAAAGCCACAAAATACAAAATTCTAAAATCTCACAACTGTCCCAAAATCTCGATCCAATCCACTTCTAATTTATTTCAGCCCAAATCTACATGTGCACAATAAACCAATTACTCTTGTTTCTCATTTATTGTAATATCAATCAATAACTGTACTTTTTATTTTTAAAACATCTCAATATTTAAATTCAGAATATTATTTATCTGAATTTGTAAATTGATTGACCTGTTATAGATCTATTTATCATCCTTATGTTTGTTCAAATCTATATTCTTACACCTAAATGATTTCACACATCTAAATTTGTGATTAAATAAGATAACATGAAAAAATCCTAATAGAGCTTCGTTTTCTCTAAAAATATTACTTTTCATCAGTTACTTTCTCCAAAATTATTACTTTTCATTAATCACTTGACCAAAATTAATTGTTTCAATTATTCCTATAATTTTCTACCATGGCAAGTAAAAATAAATAAAAATCAAGTAGGTTGTAATCTAACGATAAGGATGATGGTGTAAAGGTGTTGCCTAGCCATCCACCAAAGTACAAATTTCAAAAAATACCAAAAAAAGATAAAACAAAGATTATATCCCAAATAAATTTGATAAAATGGATGCCCCTCAATCCTTAACATTAAATCGAAAAAACATTCTATACACTTAATTCATATAAAAATAAGATTTAAATCATAAAAATAAAAGAATAAAAAAATAATTCTCAATAATAATTCACATAATAAACAAAACATTGATACAAAAATTTCACACACAATTTAATCCACAAAAAATACTTCTTATCTTCATGGACTATGGAAAAACTCCCGTCTTTTTTTAGAAAAACAAAAACCTTGTGGAGATATTAGAAGGTATAAAATTCCTCATCTCGGAAGAACATTAATCTTTCTGGGTAGCTAGCAAAACATGTTGTTTCCCGGTTCGGAAAAATCCATGGCTGCCTCAAATATCTCTTCCTTTTCTCTGCCTTCCAATCTATTTCTTGGAAGCAACGGACGATGCAAGACATTTCACAGGTATTTCTCAAACCAATCTACTTTTTTCTTATTTCTGTTTTTGAAATCAATAATGGATGATACTCTTACCATATCCATTTCCCAAAAAAACATAACAACTCTGTTTTTGCTATCTACATTTTCCAATCACTGGTCACGATTTCAATTCTCATGGCAGCCAAAATATAATAAACCCCAAACCCTAACGTCAGTCTTACTTGACTACTAGCCTTCTGCAAAGGAGATTGCCCTGATTAGGTTGGACCGCATTCATAAATTTGTAGACACGGGCCGCACATAGCGTACCCCATTATCGGTGTACCGTGACGTTTAATGTGGTGCAGGTTGAGTTTGGACCGCATTCTTAACATTTGTGAACATTTACACCTTAAACTTAAGTTTCGTTATACATGTCCAAATAAGTTGTGGGCTGTCTTTTTACGGTGCGGTATTTCAACCTGGGTGACGCTGTTATGAGCGTCTCATATTACCATCACACCACAATCTCTTCAACAGTCACTAGGGATACTTTTAAGATGCACACATATTTTTGTTTTTTTATAAACTCCCCCTCTTTTGGGGCAAACTTCGGCTGACATGCCATAACAAATATGTATATTTCTTCTGTCAAAGTCATTTTGGACTTGCACCTCTCTTTGTACATTGGGATAAATTGGACCCAGCATGTTGGATGCAGTATTTTGCTTCCTAAAGCTTTGTAAACATGGGTGGTGCTTAAATTTATTCTATAAGCATGACACCATTGTCTCACTCCTCACCATGTGTCCATAGAAATCATTGGCTGTCTTATTTGGTGGGGGATTTGAATATGGTAAATGCTCTTATGAGTATCCAGATTCCACCATTACCATTACACTACAACCCCTTGGACGGTCACCAGGGAATCAGGGGATAATTTTAAGAAACCATTTTTTTTAATTTGGTAAATTCCCCTTTTCTGAGGGCAACTTTAGCTTTGATGCCTTGACCAAGGGGTGTCTCTTCATCAATGTCACCAAGGACTTAGATCAAAAGAAAATGTAGTGCCTTAGTTTGGTGCTCATGTTTAGCTTGTGTCAGCCAATTTTATTAGACTTAAAAAAACAAAGAAAAACAACTGGCTAGTGGTTTTTGTTTGTTTGGTATATCTGGGGTGAGGTTACGGGCCAACTTCAATGTGGTGTGGGGTAAGCTTGGATCACATTCATAAGATCTGTGAACATGTTTCAAATGAACCCCAAATCATTACACTGCAACCTTTGTTTTTTTGAAGTCTAATAAAATTGGCTGACACGAGCTAAACATGAGCACCAAACTAAGATTCTACATTTTCTTTAATTCCGAGTCCTTGGTGACATTGATGAAGAGACAACCCTTGGTCAAGGCACCAAAGCCAAATGTTTCCCAATGTCTGCTGGATTTGTACCTAGGTCACTCTCGTTCAAGTACCCCCCATTACCATTGCACCGCAACTCCTTGGGTTGGCATTTGCGGTTTTTATTAGGTCTAAAGCAACTTCAGCTTGAAGCTGCAATTGAGCAGGTACTTTTTCTTTCAAACACTTCACGAGGCTTCCCACCTGGTGAACCAACCAAGACTTTATGCCCATTGGGGCTTGAACATCGGTCTTTTGTGTGGCAACACCCCCATCTCAACCACCCAACGACAAAATAATTTGATTAGACTGTCTAGAAATTGATTATGTTGCATTATGTGTTAAAGAATAGTTCCGTTGAGTATAGTTTTTATTGTTCTAATGGATAGCTCTTCAAAATTTAAATTTTTTTCTGTTTAATGTAAGAAACACTTATTTTTATTGCATAGTTACATACTCTGTTCTTCAAAGGAGTTTTTGGAGAAGTTCATATGCTCATCTTGCCCTTATTTGTGGATCCATATTTTGTTTTTTTAGATATATCTGTAGCTTTTGACCGGAGCAACTGAACCGGTTACATTAACGGCCACAACGGGCCGATACTAGAATACCAATATTCCCACCACAACCAGCGTTTTTACATTCCATTTACCACACTATTCCCGCCACAACCGTCATTAATACCAATACGGCCACAACTGGCCTTTTCCATACCTCCGAGATTTGAACCTGGGTGGTGCATATAACAACCAAGTTGCTTAACCAATGCACCCCCATCTCTTCGGTGTGGATCCGTATTTTGTTGATATAAATAGATAGTTATGAATATGAATGGCCAGATGGCTGCTTTGATGTCTTCTCCAATGAATGGCTCTCATGTAGCTATCTAATTTTCTCTCAACAAGAGTGTGCTTGAATTTTTTCTATTCTTTTTGAGGATGCTCCGGAGATATCAGACCAGGTTAAATAGATTATTTTGTGACAGTCTTGGAGTTGTGCTAAGACTTTTACTTTCAACAAAATTGGAAAAAATGGTGTTTAAACTTATATTCATAAAAGAGTTAATCTTTCGAACATAATGCTTTGTTTGGCAGTTCTGGATTTAGTTCAGCAATGGCACCTTCCCTTTTCAAAAGAAATAGATTGATCAAGTGTATTACTGAACACGTGGAGAACACTGGTATGTTTCACGTCTCATATGCCTTATGGTTTATTGGCTGTCAATCTATTTTATTTCTTTGTTTGTATATCCACGTTGCTTATTGAATATCTACACATCACATAGGTATGGCCTGTTCTTGAGACTGTGTTTGCTTTGTTTAGTTAATTGTGGCACAAAATAGAACTGTGGCAGCCACTTACGAGATTATATAGCAGTAGGATTATAAATTAAATTTCTACAGTTATTTAAATCAAGGCCATTGCTGTGAATATCCTTAGTTTGTGCTGGTGTCTGGTAACTTTTTCCCATCATGTAGACTTGTGAGAATAGTATGGACCTAAGTTGCAGGAAACATCATAGGGGGTTCCAGTTTGGCTTTTTGCCATTTTGAAAATGGAAATGCCTTGGAAACACCCAACAATGCCTGTGTAATCTGGAAAAATCTCAAATTTTTCTAGGATGTGTCCAGATTCTCCCTAGCATTTCCAGGGCTTTTTAATAATTTAACGCACAAGAATTAAAAATTATCTGTAGTTTTGGTCCATATATATTTTATTTTTTTACATTTTTGTATGAACTTTTTTGCCCCTTTTCACATCTGGGGTTCAGTGAAAATTTGTTTTTCCAATTTCAGTTTCCAATTTTGTTTCCATTTCCTGGTAACTTAAATATGGAAAAATGTTCTGTCAATTCTGTTTGTGTGTGGCACAGCATACTGTGGTTCCATTTTCTCTTTCTTCTATATCAGTCCCAGGTAGGTAAATGTGAATTTATTTTGACATTTACAAGAAATGCCCTATTCTAAGTTTTTATTTAGTATAATTTAATATAAAGTTAACATTCATAAAAAAAGATGCATATGATTGTTGATATTGCATAATCAAGAAAAGTTTTATATATGTTCTTAATTTGTTGCAGTTTACATGACAAAGGTACCGGACGATGCTGATATTGCCAAGTTACAAGCAGAATGCCTTTTTCCAGAGGTGAGGTTTTTATGTCATATCATGGTTACATGATTACTTTTTTGTCTCTTATGTTACCGTGAGCAATCAAACCAAGTGCTTGGAGAGTCAAAAGTATTATAATTTGGTCGTATGTCACTGAAATGGGTAGTAAATAACACTAAATGTGTGTATTCTAAAATGTAGCAAAAGGTTCCTTTTGCTTGCAAAATATTGATGCAGATATTTGTGCTTGGTACTTTTGTGAAGAATTAGAAATCCATTTACTTCCAGGCTGCTTCTGATCCTCTTTCGCCTTTCTGAGGAAATTACAATTACCAAACCTCTATTCTTATATATGTTATAACTGATTCAACCATATTTACTATTGAATGAATGTTATGGATTACCCTCAGCCTACCAATTGTACAAAATAACAAAACTCTTAAGATAATGTTGAAGTGTGAGATACTTCAAGAAGAAACCCAAAAGGATTAGTGTGGAGGAAGGCCATCACTAAATCACATCCGAATACGTGTGTCCTTGAAGGTCATTGCTGTGACAAAATCACTCATTTGGGATCTCTTTGACAAAAATCAAATATCAATCAATAAACAAATCAATACACAAAGTTGTAATGCACAATACAGAGCTTTCCTCCATCTCCGACTAAGGAGGCTCACTGTTCCATCTCAAACAAGGCTTTAGTGCTAGAGCTTGGTCCATTCCGGAGAAAGAGGCTCAATACTAGAGTTTGATCTGATGAGTTCCAGAAATGGTCCTCATCTTGCCACTTAGGTTGTTTGATAATGTGCCTTTGTCCTGATATTTCTATCTCCTCGAACTTGTATTTTGATAATATGCACATATGTTATGAATAATTATATATGCAATGTTGCTCTTGGTTTAATATACTATTCCTAGATTTAGTAATTTAATTTCATGGTTTTTATGTTCTAATGTTTTTGCTGACAAAGATGGTGCAGTGGTAGGTTGGTTCTATGTTACAACACTTATCCATTGTGGCGGAACCACCCATAGCCACATAATGACTAGTGCCAACCACCCATAGCCACTGGTTGTGTCAGCCTGTAGCAACGACTGTAGGTGATTGTATGCCTGGGCATAAACAGTTAAACAAACTCTCAATTGTAACTACTCCAGGTGTATCTCATGAGCACAAGGAATCATGTGCCAGGTTGTAAAACCATTGGGATTTCCTTATGCTCTCATTGGACTGATTAATTGGTTGTTTTTAAAATCTAAATGACAGTTTTATCCTTAACTGTTTTAAGCCTAGTTGTCTTTTTGTTTTTTAGTTTATTAGGATCTTATGTTTGTAACTCTCTTGATTTGGAGAATATCTAATAATACCTCTGCCTCTTTATATAAGGAATAGCTGCAGATCACAAGATAGTTAGAGAAGATTAGATTGTGAAGCACAAGAAGAATAAGGAAAAGAGTATTGTGATCTAATTTGTAACTGACCTATAGCAATTCTTTATTGCTGCAGATGATTAATAGATATCATTTGTTTTGAGTAAAATTTTATTTAAAGAGGAATGGTGAGTTAATTTTACTTTAAAGAGGAAGGGATTCCAGCTCCAAGTCCAACCAAGGCAGGGCCCAATTTTTAGAATTCGGTGGTCTGATTTCCCATCTGTTAGATAAATTATTTTATGCTATGTAGGTATTTTGTTTCATTGTATTTTGGTAAAGTGTGATTTCAATTCTGTTATGTGGGAAGCTTCTAACTTAGATCAGTATTTAATTCCAAGATTTACTTTTTTATATTTCCTTTCTTGCACGTATGATTTACTTTCCTATTCTTTACATTTAGCAAGAGTGTTTCAATTTCATGCAAGTGTGTATTCTTTTAAGAAAGTTTGTTACTCTGCTTAGTTATTCTAACTAATTCAGTGTTGCACGGACAATGCGGACTCCTTACAAAATTTAGGTCCTTGGGGTTGACAATTAAATGTGGAATTGCACAATTCACATGTTATAAGGCTGCCTCGGTGGGTTTTTGCCCAAGGTTAGAAGCGGGATCCTCGGGCTGAAAGATAATAGTAGATTGTGTGTTATCAACATTTTTGGTGCCATTGCCATGGAAGGATGTCAAAGTTTTGAATCTTATAAAAATTGAGGATAGATTTATTGCTTTATAGATTAAAATTATTTTCTGTACAAGTAGAATTAGAATCAGAAATTTCCCTTTCAATACTAAACTTGTGTAGGACAGGGCAAAAACAATCGCAAAGGAAGATTGATTGGTTGCATGCAGAGTGAGGGATCACTTTTGTAGATTCTTGCCTAGGAGATTGAATTTTGCTGCTGGAGCAGGAGTCGAGGGGCCACCTGCAGCCACTACAAGCAGCTGAAGAGAACTCGTAGCCAGTCCACACTAATCACCAAAAGTATTATCAGAAGCTATAACTGAAAAGTATTTGGCAGAACTAATAAGGCAATCTGAAACTAGGGAATAGGAGGATCCCCACACTTTGGAGAAATATATTTTGTTACCATGTCAAAGAATGCCTATTTGGCCTCCCTATACCTAGGAGTTTGGAATCTAGTGCCTCCACCCTCGCCCAAACTTCTCTCCAAATGAGAACATCGAGCCCTATTAGCCCCAAAACGAAACATTAGACGAATAGCACTAGCTGAGCCAGACGACATATTTGTAGAATTTCCAAAGGAATTTCCAGTAGAATTCACTCCCTCACCTCCAATGAAGAGCTTCTTTTCCCCAACAAAAACCCAAAGCCATCATCCACTATTCACCCTTGGCCAAAGGAATTGATAGAGAATTCAAAAAGTGGGTTGAAAAAGTCACTGGCACATGTGAAGTTCGGAACATCATGGGAGATCTCCAAGGCGAAAACTCTGTCGTTGAACCTTCCACTTTTGAATTTCCCATTACCACTCTAACAAGAGCTACACCTATGAAGAACATCCCTCCATTTGCCTTTCCCAACTTTAGAGGGATGGTACATGAGGATCCTGATATGTTTCTTTTTGAGTTTGACGTCCTATGTTGCACTTATGACTACAATTAAGACGTCCATAGGGTGAAATTATTTTCAACCACTCTTAAAGATGCAACCTTCCGTTGGTTCATGGGATTGGGCAAAGATGCGGTTTCCACTTAGAGACATAAAGGAAATTTTTTTTTCCAAAAACCAAGAGTATTCCAGCATAAAAGACCCAAGGGGAGATGACAGTTTCAGAATGTCACAAAAAATAGAAGAGCCATTCAAAGACTATTTGGAAAGATATCAGTTTAGCCTACAAAGGTCTAAACAAAGCAAACTAGATCATGAATCTCTCAATGTGGTATTTTTAAGAGGTATAACAGAAGAATGCTTGGAAGCTTTGGATCTTATGGATGGAGGCAATGTATCTCAACTTCCATTTGATGAAATCACTCAACGATGTAGAAATTACTCTAGATCAATGATGAAGAAGATTCGTCACAACCGAATCTTATCTTCATCATCCAAAGCTACCGATGGAGTTTCATGGATGGAATTTAGTAATTTGCTGCAGAATATGAAGCAAAATATCATCAATCATATGGTTACCCAATTGGATACATTGCATGCATGAAGGAAACAAGAAGCAAAAAAAGCTTTAGTAATATATTGCTCGAATTGCAACAGGAAGAAAATATACTGTCGATGCCAACTGCCTCATGTAAAGGTGGCAATTACAATGGAGGAGGACTTTGACACAATCGAACGTCACTCATTTGAGGAGATGGAGATCAAATATTCTATGTAGCCCAAAGAAAACCATGGTTACAAAGACCACAACATTCAGGTTTGCCATCAAATCCCTCATTTTTCAATTCACAATTTTTATATGCTCCTCATAGTTGGTATGGATCCGCTCCTTGGAATCGAATGTCACTCCAAAATTTGAATTGATCACAACCAAATCCTCAACCTTAGGCCAATTGGCAACAATTTCAAGGCCAAACATGGCAGCCACAACCTCCAAATATACAATGACAATTTCCCAACTCATGGACACAACAATGAGAAGGAAATTTTTCTTGGCCAAATCAACACATTGGATTCCCACAACGATCATGACAACCACCACCACTTTTACCGCCTAACAACCAAAACCAACAAATTCCTCGACCAACTCAACTACTTGCCCCATCTTGCACACAACCCCAACAATAAAGCAACTCAGCCTGCATATAATAATGATATAGTGACATATCCTACATATGCAATGAAGTTGAATTATGTTCAACTCCGCTCAAGGAAGGTTATTCACAATCCAACCATTCCTATAATAACGGAACCCCCCGAGGAGGTTCATGAACACATAGTTCGCATACTTGTAGTCGGCGAGTACTCGCCCAGCCAAAAAAAAGTTTACTCAACGAATACTCGCCAATAGTCGCCAAAAAAAAAATTGTAAAAAAAAATAAAAAATAAAAAATTGTCAAGTACTCGTCAGGAACAAAAAAAATGATTACTCGGAGAATTCTTGTGAGTTCGAGCAGCGGTTATTCACTGCAATGTTTTTCTGGTGAGTACTCGAGTAACCGGTGAGTACTCGCTGGTTATGCAATCTATGCATGAATATACAACTAACCCGCCCCCAACACCCAATAATGAGCCCAACCTTGAGCCCAATATATCAAACAGTCCTATTGTGCTACAAGCCCTCCTTTTCTTGAGCGCCTTACTCAAATCAGGAAGGATCCCCATTTGGAATTTGATTTTGTGGGGGAGCTTAAAAATGTTTGTGTCCATATACCATTGTTTCAAGCAATTAAAGATATGCCTATCTACACCAACGCTGTCCGAGAATTATGTTGTAATGTCCCGTTTAGGGCAGAATTAGATCGAAGAGGGTTTCCCAACAAACCCTAGCTTAACACATGCAATTTTGATCTTCTGATTCAAACTTTAAGTAAATAAAAATTTAGAATTATGAATATACCAATTTAGGGCACAAATACAATATTTTATTCACCACAATACTTGCCAAAATAATAAATATTACAGCTGGAAATAGGACCTTCAAATCTGATTTTTTCAATCAATAAATATCTTAAAAAAAATAAAAATACCAGCTTGGCGAAGGTATGAACAAATATGAAATTAGGCCTCAAAACAACATCAAAAAGCACCTTGAAACCCTCCAACGGGCATTGGCTGCCCTAGGAGAGGGCTCAAAACAAGGGTTGGCTGCCCCAAACTGCTGCGCCACCCTTCAAGATGTTGCCCAACTGCTGCGCCCTACCTGGAATGGTGAATAGACACCACCAATTGCTTGTTTCTGTCCAATATGACCTCTAAACTGAAGCCACCAGCTGAAGGTTGAAGGTTTTTGTCTTTAACTTCAGATTACCATACAAGGGTTTTGTCTTCTAAGGTTGAAAGTCAAGCAAGCATGCTCAAACTCATAATTTTGATTGATAAATATGACATGATCCTCCAAAAAGAACCTCCTTTCCCTTTTTATATCAATTCCCTCTAAAAAGCTCATGACCAAAAAGTCCCCTTCTTAAGTCAAAAATAAAAAGGAGTTGCTGACATATTCACTTTTGACAACTAAGGCATATTATTACTTTTATTTAAAGTATTTGAAAATACTTTTTATTTTAATAATAATATTATTTTGTTTTTAGAAACGGAGACATTACATATGTTTAGGGAAACCTAGTTGGAAGAGTTTAGATCCTTAAAACTATTCACGCTCTTAGACAATTCACTGATCTTATGTTGGGAAATTTTGTTCCTCCTAAATATTCCGACCCCGGTAGCCTAGTAGTAAATGTGACATCTCAAGATTCCTTATCCAAAATACTCTCATTGACCTAGGAGCTGCTATTAACTTCATGACTAAGGAAACTCTAGAATAACTTAAGCTATAGGGCCTTTGCCAAACCTCGATTGTTCTTCAAATGGCAGGTAGATCTACTGTTCCTCTTGAAGGGGTATTGAAGACCTTGTTATCTCTCTTGATTCATGGGAATACCTAGCAGATATTATGGCCTTGCAGCCAAAGGCTAATTTAGGAGAGTATCGTCTCATTCTAGATAGACCATGGCTGGCAACTGCCGATGTTTATATTAGCTGTCAGTCAGGAAACTTGGTCATCTCTAATGGGAGTAGCACCAAAGAAACTAGTACATACCCTCCTTCCCAAACTTCATTGGAATCAAAACATCCTCTTTGGCTGGAAATAGATGAAAATGATCAAACTCCTGTTCAACATATCAAATTCTGTACAAATGTATATATGCAAGACCAAACTATACATAATTCTTTTTCATACGTGGAATGCCTTCTTAAATATATATTTTCCATTGAGACTGAGGATCCTACTAGTGATATTCTTACTTTTCACCAATTGTTACCACATCAATGTAGTCTACCTAATCTTCTAGGTGCTATTGAACCAACAAACTCACTTTCTAAGGTAGTTAAAATTGCTTCTGGCAAACTCTCAACGTAAGCAATTAGCTAACACCTCAACAACATGATGAGCTAGTTTCCATGCTTCAAAGGCACAAAACTGCCTTTGCATGGGAATGACATGAAAGGGATACACCCAAACTTGTGCACTCACCACATCTATATTAGAGATGAACCCATTTGCCAACCCCAAAAAATGATGAACACCATTGTTAAAGAGATTGTTAAAACAAATATTGCAAAAACTTCTCAACGTCGAATTCATCTATCCCATCTTGGACAGCCAATGGGTTTCTCCCCTAGTCATTATGCCAAAAAAGGGTGGCAAATGGCGTATTTGTGTAGATTATAAAGAACTTAATAATGCCACTAGGAAAGACAACTTTCCCTTGCCATTCATTGATCAAGTCCTTGACACCCATTCTAGAAAGAAGCACTTTTCATTTATTGATGGCTTTATTGGGTACAATCAGATCAGAATTGCACTAGAAGATCAAGATAAAACTACTTTCATGTGGTCTTCCCTTTGGACTATGCAATGTCCCTGCCACTTTTCAAAGGGCTGTTCTGAGCATTTTTAATAATATTTCTCACAACTCTGTGGAAATTTACATGGATGATTTTACAATTTATGGGAATTCCTACGAAGAAGCCATCAACAATTTGGAAAAAGTTCTCTAGTGTTGCCAAGATAACATCCTTACTTTAAGCCATGAGAAATGTTATATACTAATGACATAGGGTATTGTGTTAGGACATTACATTTCACCTCAGGGAATAAAAGTTGATCCAACTAAGATTGAAGTCATTAAGAACTTGTCCAACCAAAAAAACAAAAAGGTGTTAGAAGCTTTCTTGGACACACTCGATACCATAGGCATTTAATCAAAGATTGCAATAAGATTGCAGCACCTTTATTTTTATTGCTAACTAAAGATGCTGAATTTAACTGGATTAATGAATGCTAGGAAACTTTTTAAGCTCTTAAAAATATCCGAGTATTAACACCTGTGCTGCCATTCCATATTCACATGGATGCATCTGATACGAAACTTGGAGTTGTCCTTGGTTGAAAGGATGGCCAACTGAACTATGCCATCTACTTTATTAGTAAGAATCTTTGAGGTGCAGAGCTCAACTACACGGTAATGGGAAAATAAATTTTTGTTGTAATTTATGCTATCTATAATTTTTGTCATTATATAATTGCTTATCCTGTATTCATACACACTGATCATTCTACTATCAAATACTTAATGATCAAACAATAATAAAGGCTAAAGTTATTAGATGGTTGTTATTACTTAAAGAGTTTGACATTACCATCTTGGATAAACTTGGAAAGGATAATGTAGTTGTAGATTTCCTATCTCGCCTAACATCTAATGAGAAAACTCCTTAGATTGATGATGCCTTTCTAGATGAAAATTTATTTGTTGTTTCAATAAAAACCCCTTGGTTTGTAGATATTGCTAACTATTTTGCTGCAGGTAAATTTTCACAACATTTTTCACCAAGAGAAAGACACAACTTGATTGTTTGTAGTACTTTTTTCTTGGATATTGGGATATCTCTTCTATGCAAGGCCTAACTTTGTCATGCGCTGGTGTGTAAGAGAGGCTGAGATATTTGAAACTCTTTGAGCTTGTCATGATAAACCTTGTGGGGTACATTTTGCAACAAAAAGGACCGCCATTAAAATTCTCACAACATGATACTACTGGCCTACTTTACACAGATGCTAAAGTATATACTAGACGACATGACAAATGTCAGCATATGAGAAATACACACAAACAAATGAGATGCCTCTTCAACCTCAAGTTGTTTTAGAACCTTTTGAAAAATGGGGGTTAGACTTTGTTGGTCCTATAGATCCTCTTTCGAATCAAAAGGAATATATTGGATTGTACTAATTATTTGACGAAATGGTTAAAGGTCAAGGCACTCACACATGCATGGGATGAAAAGGTTGCTGAATTTCTATACGAGGAGATTTTCACAAGGTATGGAGTTGTAAGAGAAATTGTCACGGATCAAGGACTGCAATTCACATCAATATTTGTGAGTATGAGCTACATCATAAGAAGTCCACTCCATATCACCCATAGTCCAGTGGCCAAGTAGAGGTCACAAAGAGAAAGTGGAGAACTTTTTGACCAAAACAATAGCCTTACATTGTCGGGATTGGGTGAGCTGCCTTCCGGAGACTGTTTGGGCCTATAAAAGTTAGAACCACATGGAAAACCACTACAGGGTTCACACCCTATCAATTGGTTAATGCTAAACATGTTCTTCCTATAGAATTTGATATAAAAACTCTAAGGACTGCAGTAGAACTTGGTCTAGACTTATCTGAAATTCAGAAAAAAATGCATCACTTAATGCTTTAGATGAGCTTTGCCAGGAAGCCTTTCATCATACAGAGGTGGTTCAAAAGCAAAGAGCCATGTACCATGATAAGAACATCAAGACAAACATGTTCCAAGTTGGAGATTGGGCACTACTTTTTTATTATAAATACAAAGATCATAAAGGTTAGTTGCAAGTTCATTGGCGTGAACTATATGAAGTTGAGCAAGTATTTGATAATGGAGCAGTCAAGCTGTGTACTGTTGACCCTATCAGATTTAGGTTGTTGGGCAATGTTCACTGCTTAAAATTCTACAACAAACTCCAGACAAAGGAGGAATTCATTCGTACCCTTCAAACTAGGGCTGAACTGGAGGTTATAGAAGCTGTACCACAATGTCTCTTAACATCTTCATGATGTCATCAGCGAAAAGAGTTAAAAAAATCAACAATAAAAACTCTTGGGCATTGTTGATAGCATGGCTAGAAAACCAGCTTGCTAGTTGGCTAAGTGCTTGCTAAAGAGCCTTGATTGGAAAACCAACTTGCTGGCTAATCAAGGGCAAAAACATATAAAACAAAACAAAACTCAGCAATAAAGCAATCTGCCTTGCACCCTTTATTGGTTTATATTGTTGTCCTGTTACCCTACCACTATAGGTTGAATTATCTTTGTTGTAAACTGCAAGTTTTTCTACCTCTGTTGCAAGTAACTTTACATTGCTGCAGGCTCTACCCACAACAAAACCAACATTAGCCATCCCACATGGTGTATTTTCAAGAAGATTGGATCCATGCTTCTCATTCATTATGTTTTGTCTCCACTCTATCCTATGACAGAGTGCTTCATCTACTCTTCCAAGGTGTAAATTTGTGCTTTCACTTAGACTGGTGGTCATATACTTATTCAAAAGAATGGCAGCATACCTCTGGTTGGACCCGCAACCACTACTATCCAATTTGTTTTGTCCTGTCCACTTTCCTGTGGGTGACCTGCAGCGACTCCAATTGGTTCACTGTCTGATCTACTCATTGAGTGCCATGCCTCACTTTTGTGACACATATGGCCAACCATTGTTGCCTAGATCTTTAGAAAATAGTTGCTTTATAATTGAGATGTTCACTATTTCACATTTTTTGAACATTTTGACCAAGATTATACCCACATGTCATGATGATAAAGAAGCAATTTTTGATCTTATAGAGGGACATTTCACTATGACAACTTCTTCATTGGCTCTCAACTATCCTATGTCGTTGCATTCCATTGCTTAAGTTGACTGCCAACATCTGTACTGGTGTGATTCCATGGTGCCACCTACACGTGGTTGTGCAAACCTTCAGTAGAGAACACAATTGGTCAATCACTGCAAAAGCTAGGGAATTATGTTAGTAATTTAGCATATTGTATTTATGCTATTTTCAATTATGATATGTATATTATTTACTATCATCATTATCTATTCACTTGAGGCAATCATCCAATTTCAATTTATTGTTCTCTCATAGAAAATCATCATAATTTTCTCCCATCTTTTCCATGACACTGCATGATCCTTTTACATTCCATTTTTGGGTTCAGAACTATCACATCTTTCATACTCATGACATACCTCGGTCCTTTTCAAATATGTTTTTTCGGTACTTCAACCAGTCACATCTCATTGTTATCATTGCTATGTGCCTTATTTCCTTTGCCACATCTAGCTACTCACCTCACTTTAGGACAAGTGGCGAAATTCAGTTGGTGGGGAAATCATTCCATTTAATTGTCACGATTAAGTGGAGGGAGTGACAATAATACCCGCATGTAGCAAGGCAAAGTGAATTGAACCGATGGATAAGGCTGAATTAACATGCCTTCAAATCTCAAGAGCTAAGGAAACGATTATTTATCTCTCCATTGCTATTCCATAACTAGTATTTGGGCTGCCTACAGTTGTCACATTAGCAAAAACTCCATTGGAAAGATAATAGAGCTTTGCACATTTGAACCCTGATTTACTAAAGGGAGTAAAGAAGACAAAATGGGGTTGATGTTACAAGGATAGAACCTTGCAACCCCCCAGTCTTAAGGAACTATCCACATGTGTTGGCTATATTTCAGAATGTAGGGTGGTTAACACTGATAGAGAAATTTGAGGGATTTGACCTTGAAACTGTCAAGGCTTTTGCCTGGATGTTGTGAGATGACACTGCTATTGTGAAAGGGTTGGAGATAGTTTTGACGGAGCACTGGAGTCACTGGTTTGCCACCGACAGGGGAAAGATGGTTGGATAGACATGTAGCCACAGATGTTAGAGCAATATTTTGTACTGTAGGAGAAGTATTGGAATTGATTTTCAAGAAACAAAAAAACTTTCATTGCCTTCCCCATGGAAGGAGTAGCCATCTTCATCATCAAGTATATAACTTGCGAAGGTAGACAATCCCTTATCTATACTTCTCATATGAATTTGTTGAGCCATCTAAGGCATGTGATCATAATGAATTTACTCAATTATTTCTTAAACTTTCTAGGAAAAATGGCAGCAAAATACTAGAAGGGCAAGGAAATAGCTTTAGCTCATCATTGTCTCATTACTTTGATAGTCAAGAGATACTTATTGACAAGAGACCTGATATTTCTGGGAAAACTTTGAGCTGTTATCACATCTTCCACAACAAAATGTACCTATAGCGACTATCGCTAAAAGTCAGAGACAGTTTGTCCCTTCATGCTCCAGGCCTCTCAAAAAACAAGATCTTTGAAGCCTCCTCTAGCAAGCCTCACATATGCTCCCATAGGTTGAGAGAAAAAGGAGTTAGAATTGGTCAATCCTCCGTAAAAGCCATAATGATTGACATTTTGAAATTGTCAATAGTGAAGAAGAATCAGAGCAAGAGGAGGAAGAGTTTGATGAGAAAACCAATGAGGAAGAAACTGGTGGAGAGGATATAGAGTTAGATAAAGAGGAAGACCCCATGAAAATGGATGAAGAAGAGACTACAAGAGAAGAAAAAGGTGAAGAACAAACCCTTAGGCAACAAGGCAATTGTTGCCTTGCTCCTACGCACTGATGGCATGGTAAAATGGAAGGAATAAATTCTGAAAAATGTATTCAATGTAAATCTTTTATATTTTATTTTTGTACACGAAAGCTTTAAAAAGCTTTACGAAAACATGAGTTGGTTGAGAAACTAACGGGTAAAAACTACCCGACAACTAAAAACATGAAACAAATTAATACAAAGATAACTTTGGATCATAAATGATCCCAACAAACTACCCCTTGATCCAAAGGGGTGTAGAAAGACTGAAGCAATGAATTGTGAGTCATCCAAGTAGATTCTACTGCAATTGCAACTGGTACACTATGCATCCTGGACTGATCAACGCCCTGATCATCTCCGCACTGAAGTAGAATAAGATCACGTCCTGTCCAACTACATCGATCCGCACACAGAATCTGTCCAACAAGTGATTGTTTCGGCACTGTGTATGGTACATCTCAAACTGATGCCCAACAATTGCCAACATCTCCTGCAGGCCTTTGCTCAGCACTAACAATGCTAGCAACTCAATGCTGACTCGTATTGCAACCATCGACGACTAATCGAAAAGCAATATGCAATATCTTCTCCCCCTATCAGGTGAGAGGTGAGAAGCCGTGCAACAAATAAACCAAGTACAAACTACTGAAATGCTCCACATCAAAGATCATATCAACACTAGATCTATGAAAGCAAAGTACACAAGCCAAAAAAATGCTACTACATCAAATCCCAATCTTGAGCCTAGCAGTTTGCACAAGATGGGTGTGTTATCATCTCAGAATATATAGTCAGCATCTGCGGAGCAAGAAACTTTGCAATCATCCCATCCATCAGAAGAATAGCTAGAAGAGGAACTAGAAGAGTGACCAAAGTGACTAGAGTGACCAACAAAGTTTGCTTCTACCTTCTGTCGATGTCGAGAGGACCTCCTTTTGGAGGGGCACTTTGTATAGAGGTGTCTTATGTGACCACAATTGTAGCATGTTTTCTCACATCCACTAGAACTAGAGGAAGAATAGCCACATGAAGAAGAATGCTCGTGCTTGTGCTTGTGTCTATGTGAATGTTTGTGGTGATGCTCATGCTTCTGAGAACTAGAGTGATGTCTATGCTTCGGAGAACCAAAATGATCCCTATGTCCATAATGATGCTTATGTCTGGAAGTGTGCCGCGACGAGTGTTTGTCTTTGAAAGTGCTTCGAAGAATGTTTTTTGTTGTGCTTATATAATGGATTCCCTGTTTTGGTATAGTGGGCCTTAGTAAATTTTTCTTTCTTCTTTACAAAGTGTCGCTCATGTGGAGTAACTCACAAATGGAATCAAAAGTAGATTTGTTAAGTTTATCACTAAGCTGTAAAATTTTTAGAAAGTTCTTGTAACTAGGGCTAAGGCCATTCAAAACAATAGAAATGAGCATTTCATCATCAATTTTCCCACCAGTAGTGCCATATTTTGTTTCAAATTCTTAATTCGTGACACATTCTGAAACATCTTCATCGTCTATTAGTTTAGTGTTGAGCAACTGCATAAGAAGATCAATTTTCTTGTAAGTAGGTTGTTTATCATACAAATCTTTTAGAACTTTCCAAGCTTCAGAGTTGATGGCCTCTATGTGAGTTATAGCTTGTGCATTGCAAGTTGATTTCAATAAAGCAAGGGCACGCTTGTCACGTTTATGAAATTCTGCAAGCTTTGTGGCATCGGTTGGCAATGTTGGTTGCTTTTCAACTACTTCCCACAAGTCGTTGAAGATTAATGTATTTTTCATGTTCATTGACTATTCCTTATAATTTTTAGGAGTTAAGCATCCATTTTCAGAAATTAAGCTCACAATTTTAGCCATAGTACGAAATCAAAAAATAAGGAATGCTATCGAGATTTTGCCTTTACCTTCGAAATAGCTTCCGATTACAAGAGATTCCTAGGACTTGTAAAAAGAAAAAAAAAAGATTACACCTTATAACTCCCATTACACCCTTATTTCTCCATTACAACTTGTCCTTTTCATTGCTTGTTTTATCCTTATAACTCCGTTTATACAAAAAATAAGATCAAAAAAATAAATTTTGATAAAAAATACATCAATGGGTTTTGAACCTATATCTTTTTGATTCAAGTGACTAACAAAATTTAATTAGCCATTTTGCCATCAACTTTACATGGAATATAACAAGAAGATATTTGATTATATTTGTAATTGGCAGTTGAAAAAGTAAAAAAAAAATATGTATGTGAAAAAGTTTTTACCACAAATATTTTTTTGGCTGCTTCCTTTGAATTGTGGAGCCCACAAAACAATTAAATTTCAAATCAAACCTGCTGTGCTATGCTGCACAGCTGCAAATTTGTGGAGTCTAGAATTGTGTTGAATTTGAAATTGCGTTGAATCTGATTTTTGACACGCTTTTCTTCAATGGCTGCACATTTGTGTTGCTTTCCTCGAAATTACTGGTTTGATTATCCTGAGATCCCTTCGTAATGATAGGCAACCTATCTCTGCCTAGGACAGTAGCAAAGAGAACGACATCTAGCGCAAGGCATCAGTGATTGACGTTGACAGAATCAGCTGTTAACAGGATTCGACATCTGCTTGTCCTGAGATAGAAACCCTTCTTGAGATTGGGTGGTGAAGGCACGCGGATGCAATGGCGTTTCTTATACCTTGAATTATGCAGGCACTTTCAAAATTGGCATGCAATTAGAATGGAGGCAATTTCCTAGTAAAAGCATGTATGTTGCTCTAGTGGCCCTAGTCAGGAAGAAGGATGAGTCGTATAGACTTTGTATTGATTATAAGGCCCTGAACAAAATTGTAATTAAAAATAAATTTCCTATGCCAAGGATTGATGATCTACTTGATGAGTTGCTATTTTTCCAGATTTGATGACATTTTGCTCTTGAAAATTCAGATTTAAGAAAGGTTGAAAAAGCTCTTTAAAAGCTTAAAAAGCACTTTAAAAATCTCAATTTTGCGCACATCCGCTGATGAGATCTTCAATGATTTTGATTGTCTACTCAAACTGTTGCACCATTCTTTATATGTTTGTGCAACCTAATGCTGCTGATCAGATCTGCTATCAAATTGGTGAATTTCGAAATAAGATAAAGTGCGATTTGATGCCGTTGTTTCTCTTCAACAGAAACTTTCTTAGTGCTTGCCGTTATTATTGATGTCAAGGCCTGGAATGGGGCGTCTTCTGGAGCACCCGTTTGGTAAGCTTTGTTGGATTTTGATCTGCCCTTCGCTGCCAATAATAAATTGGCTTTCCTTTCAAACCTCTGTAACTTTCTTTGGCTCTGCAAATTTCTTCAATTTTTCATGCCGTGGCTCTAATACCACTGATGGCCTGGTAAAATGGAAGGAATAAATTCTGAAAAATGTTTTCAATGTAAATCTTCTATAATTTATTTTTGTACAAGAAAGCTTTGAAAAGCTTTATGAAAACATGAGTTGGTTGAGAAATCAACTAACGGGTAAAAACTACCTGCCAACTAAAAACATGAAACAAATTAATACAAAAATAACTTTGGATCATAAATGATCCCAACACCAACAATGACCTTGATGATTATGAAAATCTTATGCATGCATACAAGAAAATTGAGTCTTTGAGGACAAGAATCTAAGAGCTAGAGGCAAGGGGTAGTGGGTTGGACACCTCGGCTAAGATTGCAGAAGAAGAAGTAGGTAGGGTAGGAGAAGAGACATCTGCAGCCACTGAAAGACATTCACTTGCAACACCTATTTTCATCGTTGAAGAATCTGAAACCACTTTCATTATTGAATAGTCTGCAACAACAATTATTGCTGAACCTGCAGCCTTTGAGGAAAGAAAGGAAGGTGATTCTCAAACAGCTGGTACATTCCTGGAGACAAACCCAGGTATTCTTTGTAATTATATCTCTAGAAAAGAACATCAAAGAATGATTTCCACCTTGAAATTATAATTGAGCTTACATTACAAGGAAAAGATTTACAAATTGGTAGAAGATAAGAAGAATTTGAAGAAACAAGTGGAAGCAAGGGAGGAAGAGCTTTTCGAAAGATAAGGTAATTATTTCTGGCCTATAAGCCGAGATCCCTCGAATCTGTGAAATGTTTATACAAGTGTTGCAGCGTAGACCACCTTCTAGGGTTTACACAATGTATCTAAAGGAACAATTCATCCAATTCCAGATAAGCAGGATAATCTTTGGGGAGGACTATATAGGATCTCCTTTGTCCTTTTGTGAAGCTTATTTTCTATGGGTCAGCTGACTTCCAAGATTTGCTTTATGAATTCTAATGACATGACCTTTTGGTAATCATGGATAACATATGGAATCCAAATGTTATTGTTGGGGACGTTCAGATAAGGGCCTATTGTTCTCATTTAAGAAATGAGCTTAGGGGAAATCAAGAGATGGCAGCCTACAGTGCAACAGAGCAGTTTATCCCCTTGAACCTTAGAGCAAAATACTCTCAACCCAGTCTGGGAATTGAACAAGGGAACACTTTGACCTCATACTCAACATTCAGTAGGGCAGTGCAGATGTCCAGAAGAGAGGTATTGAATCACTTCACTTCTCTCTCTAACCAGATATGCAGGGCAGCCTATGCTACCTGTGGAGAAAGATGGAAAAAGCTCACCCCTTTTTTGTGACAAAGGGAAGCACTTCAAATATATAACCCCAAGGCTGCCAACAATTGGGTCAACAGGCACATGAATTATTTGAGACAATATCTTGTTGACCGGATAGGATTAAGCTTTAGGATGCCTTTTTGTGGTCTCCTATTCCATCTTGGACAGGGACTGTGTTAGAAGTTGAACAAGAAGAAATAAGGAAGTGGGTGAATTTGATGCAGGACAAAGGTTATTTACCCCAAGACTCAGTCGAAGATGATTCACCATGTGACATGAGGGTCATCTGTGCTAATTTCATGTCCCAATTTATATCTCCTTGAACTTTTGTCATGCAAAAGGATAAGTTGGGGGGTGTGATGAGGTCTAGAAATGGTCCTCATCCTGCCCCTTAGCTTGTTTCATAATGTGCCTTTGTCTTGATATTTCAATCTCCTTGAACTTATATTTTGATAATATGCATGTATATTATGAATAGTATATATATGCAATGTTAATCTTGGTTTAACATACTGTTTTCCTAGATTTACTAATGTAATTTAATGGTTTTTATGTTCTAATGTTTTTGCTGACCAAAAATGTTGCAATAATATGTTGGTTCTATGTTACAGCTCACGTAGCCATTGTGGCAGAACCACCCATAGCCACATAATGACCAAGACCAACCACCCATAGCCACTGGTTGTGTCAGCTCGTAGCAATGGGTATAAGTGATTGTTTGCCTGGGCATAAATAGTTAAGCAAATTGTCAACTGTAACTACTCCAAGCATATGTCATTACCACGAGGAATCATGTGCCAGGTTGTAAAACCGTTGGGATTTCCTTATACTCTCATTGGACCGATTAGTTGGTTGTTTTTCAAAATTAAATGAGGGTTTTATTCTTAATTGTTTTAGGCCTAGTTGTCTTTTATGTTTCTTAGTTTGTTAGGATCTCATGGTTGTAACTCCATTGATTTGGAGAATTTCTAATAATTCCTCTGCCTCTTTATATAACGAAGAGTTGCAGATCATAAGAGAGTTAAAGAAGATTAGATTGTGAATCACAAGAAGAATAAGTTGATTTGTAACCGACCTGCAGCAATTCCTTTATTGCTGCAGATATAAAAGATAAATAGATATCATTTGTTTTGAGTCAATTTTGCATTAAAGAGGAAAGGATTCCAGCTCCATGTCCAATTGAGGCAGGGCCCACTCGCGAGGATTCGATGCTCTGATTTCCCATCTGTTAGATAACTTATTTTATGTTGTGTAGATATTTAGTTTCATCGTATTTCGGTAAAGAGTGATTTCAATTTTGTTAGATGGGAAGCTTCCAACTTAGATCAGTATTTCAATTTCAGCATTTACTTTCGTGTATTTCCTTTCTTGCATGTGTGATTTACTTTTCTATTCTTTGCATTCTGCAAGAGTATTTCAATCTCATGCAAATGTGTTTTCTTTCAAGAAAGTTTGATAGTCTGCTTAATTATTCAAACTAGTTCCGTGTTGCATGTAAAGTGCAGACTCCTTACAAAGTTATAAGTCCTTGGGTTGACAATTAAATGTAGAATTGCACAATTTACATGTTATAAGGCTGCCTAGGTGTGTTTTTTCCCAAGGTTAGAGGAGGGATCCTCAAGTTGAAAGGTAATAGCAGACTGTGTCACCAACATGATCTATCGAAGACAAGGAAGGTGGTATCCAATCTAAAAAAAGTACAGCAGCACTGAATGATAGTTATACATCAAATTTAATAGCTTTTAAGATAACCAACACAACAATTGTAACAGTCAACATTCAAAGAGCATTTGATATGTTCAACATTCAATCAATAGCTCAAAATATAACAATAAACTTACCTTGCTGATGCCATCTATCAAACAGTGGATGTCATAGCATTCATAACAGTCAACTTGCCCATGCTTCATTTGATGGCATATTTTATATGTCAAAGAGCATTTGCCTTGTGGTAAGGCAGAGTGATTTCCATTACAATGCCCTAGGCTCAAGCCCCACAGGGCATGCTCCATGTCTTAATGTAGACATAGTAATGTGGGCCAATCTGGATGAGCTGAGGTGCAAGTTTCACGTGAACTTTGAAGGAATATACCCTTGGTACTTGGCTTCTGAGCCAAGTGGTATTTTGATAATGCA
This sequence comes from Torreya grandis, assembly GCA_037957365.1. NCBI lineage: Eukaryota > Viridiplantae > Streptophyta > Pinopsida > Cupressales > Taxaceae > Torreya > Torreya grandis. The sequence goes on from JARHVA010000110.1 coordinate 6,623,662, forward strand.
TCTCTCCCTGCATTAATAAGACTTTGTGTGTGAGTGCTTGCTAGTTTACCAATAAAAAATCAAGTATGGCGTATAACAAATGGCCTTATGCCTATAGTAACACGGTGATTATGGAATGATTAATGAGCTACTGCATCAGGGGTTTTAGTGATTGTCAAATTATGTGGACCATGGAGACCCTAGTTTCTTATGGAAAGTTTGATTTGACGATGGCACTTTCCTAAACAGTGCGACTTTGGGGATGACATTTAACAATGACTTTAATTATTCTATGGCCCTAGATTTTATTAAGATTCCATCCTTTGGAATTATTGCCGCAGTTGTCCCTTGTATTTGTTTTTCTTGTGCTTGTCTCTTCTAGGTCCAGGCATGAGAGCTATTATAGTTGATCTAAATTGAATCAGTGCTTTAGACAGGGCTCAGATGTGACAAGTGGATAGTATTTCTTGTTTCCCATTCATCCAAGTTAACATAGTCAACATGGGGAGATTAAAGTCTACACCAAGGCCTTGAAGTATCCAGGATGAGTATAGAGATGAGATTAGGGGCATGTATAAAAGTTATACCAACTGTTAGATTGCAAGGGAGCTCAATCATAGAAACCTTGCCATTGTTGACATCCATCCTAGGTGGTGGTTTGATTTTAGGAGGTGTTGTCATGATACCATAAGTTATGTTGGTAGGCTATGTCACATAATTTGCCGTATTTCAATTAAAAAAATTTAAATTTGATGATTTTAATGAAACCCTAAAAAATCGGCAAAAAATCGCCCCAAAATTCGTACGTACTCTTTTGTCTCCCGATTTAGGTCGAAATCTTAAAATCGTTGAAAATTTAGAGAATAAAGTTGATGTTTTTTAAAAGTTGTATTTTCGGCGTCATCAAATTTTAGGGTTTTAAATTGCTTTAAAAGGGGGGTTAATTCCTTGTTAAAATGCACAACTGCAAAGGGCTTGTCATTCATCGTTGATTTTAGGTTTGAATATTTGCATGATGCATTGGTGTGTTGAACCCTGAAACTGAAGTTGGGTAGTCACGTTGTTTTGCAGCCTGCTGAAGGGTAGATTCACGCCATTCTGCAGCCTACTGGAGGGTAGATTCATGCCATTTTGTAGCCTATTGAAGGGTAGATTCATGCCATTTTGCACTTTGCTAAACCCTGAAATTGAGCGCTGAATATTTGTGTCGATCTACTCAAAACACAACATTGTATTCCTAGCGTTCAAGCCCTTCAGGTATTTCAAGATCTGCATTTAGGCTTCCAAGTTTTGTTCAATCAAAACGTATTTGATTGTTTTTGTGTACCAATCGATTCCATTTAAAGGTTGAAACCTTTGGTCCTCCATTGTCGTTAAGTTTTTATCAAAACGTATTTGATTGTTTTTGTGTACCAATGGATTCCATTTAAAGGTTGAAACCTTTGGTCCTCCATTGTCGTTAAGTTTTTATCCAGCCTAAGCCAACATATCACATGCTTTTTTTTTACATAATAATTGTGGGGTTGGTGGGCCCACCCCTGATCTAAAACACAAACAGGGGTTCCATTCCCTATACCTCCACGATGCCAATCCGACAATATATGTCCTTTGTTGTGGGTTGCCTAATTGCTAGTAGGATTTGAACTTGGGTTGCCACTATGCAAATGCATCTTCTTTAATAGTTGCACCACAACCCAGGGGACATCATGACTTTTTATTTGGGTATTGTGACTTTTAATTTATTAATTTTTATTTTTATTTTATAGAATTAAATATTATCTCCTTGTCACCCTAGCGTTTACTTTTTAATTATAAAGTGACAAGGAAATAATATTTTTTGGGTTGTAAACCTAATCGACTCACAAAATTGGAAATAATACTTGTTTATAAATTATGACGTGACTTTTAAATGATTATGTTATGTTTAGCACTTAGGTCATGTTTTTATTTTTATTTTTTGTAAATTAAAATGTACCAAATTACTAATAGTTACTTTGTACGTTAGTTTATAATTTAGTGTTTAGATTTAAGTTTTATTTTTTTATTTTTTTATTTGTTAAAATTTGTTATAAGTTGAAGGCTTTTAAGAGCAATTTAATTAGATAATTTATAAAAATTAAATCTCATTTATTTTAATTTATGATAAAAATTAATCTAATTGAATTATATACCGTTTAGCATATTTATTTTTATTATATTATTTTTGTAAATTGAAAATATAATTCAATTAGAAGTTTGCAAAATATTCTTAACATGCAATTTAATTAGATTATTTATAATAAATATAAACTTTCATTGTTTATTTATCTTTTTAATATTATTTTCTCTTCTAAAACATGTAGATTCAAAATATAATTCAATGGCACCTCAAAAATCGAAAGTTGAAAGATGGAAACACGTAACACACGATGGAAATAATATCACATCACTTGTGTAGTAAACTGTTTGTTGGGATTATCACAAAGGTAATGGACCAACTACTTGGCATCTCAACTAGTGCGGGAGAGGGTGTTGGTGCATGCCCAAATGTGACCCCACAAATTAAAGTTGCATTAGGGAAAGACTAAGCCTCTTCAACAACAAGAAAACAGAAATTAGTGCAAAAAAAACTGAGAATTCAAGCAAAAATGTCTAAGTTCACCATACGTTTTTTTGTCTTTCTCTTCAAACACGCCTAAGGCCGCAACAGGTGGATTAGATAGTGGAACTTTGAATATCTATTGGAAACCAGTGGAAAAACATGTGGATGATGCATTTTGTTGACTTATTTTATTCAATTGCCATTCTTTTCAATGTAGCCAGGAATCCACATTTTAAAAATGCAATTCAAAAAATTGTCGAGTTTGGCAAAGGGCACACACTTCAAATGCTTTTATGACAACTCTTTTGAACAAATCCAAAGAAAGGGTGACCGAGAAATTGGTAGCGGTGAAAGCCTCTTGGTGTGTAACAGGGTGCACCGTTTTGAGCTATGGATGGTTAGACATGTGTTAGAGGCCATTGATCAATGTTTTGGTGCTTTCCCTCTAGGCGTAGTGTTTTTGAAGGTAGTTGATGCCAAGAACCACAAGAAGACCGAGTATATTTTTAAAATATTAGAAGTCATTTTTGAAGTGGGTGTAGAGAATGTGGTTCAAATTGTCACTGATAGTGCTACAAATTGTGTGGGCGCTAGGACACTGATTATGGAGAAGTACCCACAAATATGTTGGAGCCTATGTGCAGCCCATTGTCTCGATTTGTTGCTATATGACTTGGTTAAATTTCCATGGGTGCATGAAACAATTCATAGACAGAGAGCAATTGCAAATTTCATTAGAAATCACTGCCTCACATTGAATGTTTACAGGCAATATACACCTAGAGAGTTGTTGAGATCTTGTGAAACAAGATTTGCTTCATTTTATCACTTTGAAGAGAGTGGTTAAAGTGAAAGCAGGTCAGTTATTTGTTCTAATGAGTCGGAAAGTTCAGTGCTTTCTAAAGATCTTAAATGAAAGAACATAGATCAAAAAACTCGAAACAACTGTTTATGGGAAAGCGTAACAAAAGTTTTAAAAGTGTGTGAACTGATTGTTGAAGTGCTTTGCATGGTTGATGGCGGTAACCTTCTCTTGGTATGCTTTATGAAAGCATGCATTGTTGCAAAGAAACCATTCAAAAATCATTCAATCATGTGGAAGTAGACTACATTGAGATATGGAATACAATTGATTCAAGATGAAAAATTGTGCACACCCCTTTGCATGCAACAACTTGCTATTTGCAGTCTAAACCATTCCATATAAACAGACAAGGTGATAGTGAAATCATGAGTGGGCTTTACGAAGCCATTGGAAGGTTTGAACCAAATCCAGATGTTGCAAGTAAAATTAGAGATCAATGTTGGACATATAGGTTAGAAGAGAACTCGTTTGGAATACGAGCAGCCAAGTATGATATGGCATGCTTAGATATTGATGGACGCAAATGGTGGAGTAACTTTGGAGTAGATACTCCTGAACTACAACGCTTTGCTATTAGAGTAATGAGTCAAGGAGCAAGTTCATCAGCGTGTAAAAAGAAATGGAATTGCTTTGATCACATTCAATCAAATGAGGTCGGGGATCTTGTTTATATTTGCAGCAATTTGCATGTGTGTATGAAGAAAGCGACAAAAGACTCATATACCTCGTATTCACAACTGCAACCCATATCAAAAGACATAGCAGCTGCAAATGATCATGACATAATTTCAGAAGATGAATTTAGTGGAGAATCCAACAATGATGATATTGAGCCATCTCAGCCAAGTTCTCTTGATGATTTTGAGTTTTTTTGATGTCAAAAGTAGAGCAATCAATAGGAAGTTTGAGAACAGTGTTAGATGCTTTAGAATCTAAAGTACGACTTTTTTAAAACAGAAAACCTCTTAAAAATTATGATTTTACATGTTTGTAATGTTCTATTTTGATCAACTTATCATGATGCATATGTTTTGACATCTTTTACATAGTTTTTGAAGCTATTTAATGATAGTGATCTATTTTAACATTATTTTACATTTATTTTTTTATTTTAAAAATAAAAATAATAAAAAATACAGATTTATATAATTCGAACTTTTTCACAAATTTTATCGGCTGGCGAATTTGTTTTGAATTTTATGCTTGCCGAACATGAACATGAACCTTGTGACTTAGCCAGCAGGTATTACAAAAAGAGCTAACAGTTGGAGAGACACGAAGGTCAGGGAAATTTAAATAAAAGGCATCTGGAATGAGCAACTCTATAAGTACATGTAATTTTTGTTGTAAGGGGTTCTTTTGCCAACAAAGGATTGAGTATGGGAGGAGAAGAATAGATAAGTAAGATTCAGGTCTCCAGAGTGTGGCTATTCACTGTGTATACATTCAATTGACCATTTTGGGTGCAAGAACAAAGGAAAGCATTTTCTTGCGGTGGAGGTTTTTTCATCCCTTGAGGGTTTTCTCCACATAAATTGGTTCTACTGTGTGGATGTGTTTTCTGCACTTGTTTTTGTGATTTCTTTCCATTCTTTGCTGTATATTGGAAGTATTGGTTGTTAGGGCACATGGAAATAGTTTTTCCAGTTTTGTTGTGTTGAATTTTAGTAGCATGGCTTTGGAATGGGCATAACTAAGGAGACAGGTCTGTGCTATGAATTGAAATCAGTCTTAGCCTGTTCAATTACAGATCAATAGTCCCGACACTTAAAAGTATGCACTAGAAAGAAAGAAAGAAAAAAGAATGATCAAATTAGGTCCATGGGTCTTGAAAGTATAACCAGTTACAGTAGAGAAAAACTAGGGCAAAAAGACCACTAGAGATGCTCACATACTAGAGTGGTTGGATGAAGTGACACTCAAAACACTTATTTCAGTACCCGTGGATGATTGAATTTGATACAAGGCCCTCTTATTCGGCTTTGGGTAAAGTGTCTATGATGTTTATGGCATTGGAGCTCCACCGAAGCAGTAGTGGTAATGTCCACATACTCTCCAATGAGCATTGGTAGCCTGAGTAAATTCAACCTACCTAAATTGTAAGTATCTTCTTTCTTAGGAGATAAATAGTTGGAACTTGGACCAATGATCATTATCACAAGTTTCCCTTGGCATCGTATTATTCTGTTCAAGAAAGAATTTCATACTCATTTAAGGAGGTCTTGTTTCTAAATGCGCAAGGGCCTTTGGCGCGACAATGAATAGAAAAGAACTTTTCAGTGTATATCTCTCAAGTTTCCCTGGTCTAGGATCCAAACAGTGTCAAAGAGTTATTGTGAAAATACATAATCAGGTTACTAAATGGCATTGTACAAAATCCAAATGTTGTCAAATGTGACTCTCACACTTGGAACTTGCTTTGAGACAAATTTGGTTTGGAAGGTATGTGATGCTTCCAGACGGCATTGGTAGCCTGGGTGAAATCAAACCACTTAGGTTGCAAAAATATTTTTAGGAAATAAATAATTGGACTGATGGATCACAATATCAAGCTTCCTCCAGCATTGGTTGTTTGTTTAAGAAAAACTTCTATACTCATTTAGGCAAGTCTCATTTTTCAAAGCATATGACCCTCTTTTGAGACAATAAATCAAAATGAACTCATAACTGTATGTCTTTTAGGTTTCTGTAGCTTAGGACCTAGACACTTTCATAGTAGAAGAGTGATTGCCGGAATATTCAATTAGAGTATTAGATGGTATGAATAAAAAACATTGATATGAAACTTTCTCTAGCTTAGTACCGAGGCACTGTCATAATAGAAGAGTGATTGCCGGAATATTCAATTAAATTGTTAGATGTTATGAATCAAAAACATTGTCATGAAACATGCCGTGTCACACCTTAGTTGCAAGTTCCAATTCTTTGAACATTTATAGGGTGTTTCTCAATTGAGATTGTCATACTTGGAACTTGCTTGAGAAAAACTGTTTGGAACAAGTTTATAGGTGGGTGGTCAAATATTGAATGACCATATATGATATCTATGCCATATTCAGGATTCGATTTGTCCAAAGGTACTGATTGAAAATCTTTTCAAATATTTATATCATACGTTCACTATTTATCTTCAGTTGAACACTGCTTGAAAATAAGAAGTTTGGTATTTTAATAGAATAGAGTTCTTTTTGTATTTCTAGTTTTTGCTTGCTTTCGATTGGGTCCTCAATATTTGTTATTCCTTTCCCGTTTCTTCCAATTTATCATTTAAGAGTTATATTTTTAAATGAATTTATTTCATTTGTTTTTTCTACATTTGAAGAAATGCATTTAAAATTAAAGTTTAATCAACTTGCAGGTTGGAGAAAGGGCCCCAAACTGGCCATTAGAAGTGAACTCAAAAATTTCTACAAATGGAAATGCTGTCCTTAAGTCAGAAATTGAACCGGCAGACTTTGATCTAGATATCAATCGTTGGCTAAGGACTTCACGAGTTCAGGTAGAACTATTATAGCAAGAGTTTCTGCGCTGGCATGACTGATATCAATGCTTTTGTTTTGTAGTTTCTATTGGTGGATCGTTGAAATCAAACTCAACTAACATGACTTTAACCTGACAGTGGTATCCGGGTCATATTGCAAAAGCAGAGAAAGAACTAAAGAACCAGCTAAAGTTGATGGATGTTGTCATAGAAGTACGCGATGCAAGGATACCTATGGCCACTGGACATCCAGAGGTGAAGTCTATTTCTTAGATCTGGCTTGGCATGCTAGTAGTCAGATGACAAATATGGATGCTAACGCATCTCAATCTTTTCAAGGTTTGAATTCTTAATTTAGGAAATAAATTTAGTTGATTTTTGTTTGAAATATTGCTCAGATCATTCTTTTTATGCAGACTAATAATATTCCAATTTGAACAGATGGATTCATGGATTGGTGATAAGAAGAAAATTTTAGTTTTGAATAGAGTAGACATGATCTCAACTGCAGACAAGAATGATTGGGCTGAATATTTCTCTAGACAGGGGTTAACAGTAGTCTTGGCGAATGGCCAGCTTGGAATGGTAAATTACATCACTTTTACTCCAATGCACTTATGCTGGTCAAGTCTCTGCACTCTACAACATTTGTTAACATAATTACATTATTGATTCAAATTCCGTATCTTTAGTGATGTGGCTGCCAGACCTAATTGCTTTATTTATTTTTTGATGCACATTATAATTACAAAACATGGAAGAGTGCAGGGAACTTTGAAGTTGGCAAGAGTTGCAAAATCATTAGCTACCAATTTTAATGGCAAGCGGAGGTCCAAAGGACTTCTTCCTCGTGCGGTAGGGACTTACCAAATTTAAGTGATTTGTGCTTTTTCTTTCCTCTCTTTGGGTACATTCTTTTGTTTTGTTTATTTACAATCAACTGCAATGCATGCACTATGAAATGCTTGAATACATGCTATAGATTTAAGCCTTGCTAAGAATAATTGCTGGCCAAGAAATAAGCATAATCACCATTTTGAGGAGACAAGGATTGAATCACCATTTGATTTCTTCATTATCTACAAGAGATCAACAGGATATATGAGACATTTCAAAGTACATGAAGAGTACAAAACGTACGACTTATACAGTTCCATATAACTGTGTAGATTGCTACAGAATAAATCTATGTTACAATGAACACTTCTAACACAAATTTTATTTCCCTGTACCAATAAGTAAAATTTTACTTTAAACACATGAAGGGAGAGTGGAGAAGACTGGGTTCTAATATTGGATTCTTTATGCATGTTTGTATTTTAGCTTAAAGCAGACTCGAGCAGGAGTAGTTGGCTATCCAAATGTTGGAAAATCATCATTGATTAACCGCCTGCTTAAGCGGAAGATCTGTGCAACAGCATCCAGACCAGGGGTCACTAGGGAATTGAAGTGTGTTTCATTCCTTTAACTGATTTTTAGCATTATAAGTAATATGTTAACTTTTTTTTCTTGTTACCTAGGGCATCCTGTTCTCATGCATGTCTGATTCATTACTCAGTCAGTGCCCATTAGCAAGAAGTTTTTGTTTCTCAACAATAATACATGATCTCACCTCTTAGAAATAGGTAATAACTTTTTTATTAATGGCATGGTAATAAAAATTACGACTTTCTTAGCATATCGCTTACTTTTTTCTATTTTTGAAAGGTGGGTTCGAATTGGTCAAGACCTAGATCTATTAGATTCCCCTGGAATTCTGCCAATGCAGTTTAGTGATCAGGCTGCCGCAACAAAATTAGCAATTTGTGATGATATAGGAGAAAGATCATATGCAGTTTTTGGTGTAGCTGCAATACTCGTGGAGATTCTGAAGCAGCACCCAAAAGCAGGTCTCTCTTTCTCTCTGACACTCATTTTTAGGTGGTCATGCATTCTTTTTTATATGCTATATGTGTTTTGACAGAGATACGGAGAATTTTTCAGTTTATATGTTATAACATCCCCTAGGATAAATATGTAGAAAATACAGTACGTGCAACCCTATTTGAATTTTTCAGTTTGTATGTTTAGTTCCCTGCATAGCATGTTTAGCAAAAAATAAAATACTTACAGAAGAACATACAAGGAAAAACAATAGAAAACATAGTAATATTGAAGAATATTACAAAACTAGAAGAAAAACTTCTCCTTTTGAAGCTGCAATTACAAGAGAAGTCGAAAGCTCCCTTCTGTACATTTACAGATATTTATGTTACAATGATGATGGATATCCCCTTTTACAAATAAAGGGCATTCAGTATGCAAGTGACACCAAGTGACACCTTTTGTAACTCTCTATTGTGCAAGAAGACACTGATTTCCATCTGGGTGGGAGATACTCGAGTAATCATAAATACGTGAAGAGTTTGATATTACTTGATGACAAAACAAGTGGGACTTATAATCTTACATGGTGACGAATCATAGGTATGTGAGAGTTTGCATCCTGTTTGATTGAACGTGATGAGAAAGGGGGGATTACTTGCAATACTATCCATGACTATCTTGTTTTCTGTCCTTTAGTGACGCTTAAATTTTCAAACCTTTCTTTATGGAATGCCATTTTGAAAATGTCTGCCACTAGGTCTTTGCAATTTACAATACATCAGCGTGATCTGTTTGTTGTGCAACAGTTTCTTGATATAGTGGTGATGCACTTCTCTGAGTTTTGTTCTGTAATGAATCTCTTAAGTCTTTGCAAACTGAATTGCACTTTCTGAGATATTTTTTTAGATCATAGCCCAGCCAGCATGCCTCATGGGCATATAAGAATCCCGTGTGGGAACAAAAGAGCTTTACTCTTTACATTCTAGATACAGTTCAATTTTGTACCTCATTTGAATTTTCAACCCTTAGATAAGTGAATCACCTAAACATGCATCGGCGATCATCCTTCTCAACCAAACTACTTCACATTCTGCATTAATTACATTTTTGGATTGAACTTCTATAAATGACAGTGCAATTGTGGGTTGTTTCTTGCTCCTTTACAAAATTATTGCAGATCATAAATTTAGCATATAACCTTGCATCAATTTTCTACCAGTTGGATGTCCTACTTAGCCTGATTTATGAGTAACCAAAAACTTGAATCCATCATTGACGGCACGCTTGCTTAACTATACATCAGGATCCTCTTTGCAGCTTTCCAACAATCAACACCAGGGGATACCGTGAATCTTTGATGTATTATCAATTTCATAATTATCTGGCCTAGTTTTGGGGAGATAAAATTGAATTTCCACCATCCATATAAATATTGCATTCAGTGTCTTCCAATTTTCTTGGGCAAATAAATTTTGCCTACTTCAATTGGTGATGCATATAGATTGCAATAAGCCATTCTGAATTTCTTCAACATGTCACGTACATGTTGACTGTGATACAAATATGCCATCTTCCTTTTGTGATACCATTTACAGACATTCCATTTGCATTTTCTGGCTCTTAAATAAATCTTCACCCATTTGTATTCACTCTTTCAACCTCACCCTTGAGATGCAAAGAAGCAATAAATATAATGTCTTTGTCTTGAATCTTATGACTGATGCAGGAGCAGCAGTTCTTTGCAAACGCTATAAGATAAATGCAGATTGTTGCTCGGGAGAAACGTAAGCTTTCATTACTATATTAGGAATGGTGTATCAAACTTTAGTTTCATGTCATAGGTTGCTTTTTCACATTCTCTGTCTTTTTACAGATATGTAAAGGCGTTGGCACAACGCTTATTCAATGGAGATGTGAGTCAAGCTGCTTTCCGTGTCTTGTATGACTTCCGGAAAGGGAAGTTTGGTTGGATAACACTTGAGAGGCCTCCATCTAGTACCATGTGAAGACCTAGCATGAGGGAGAGGGCGAATACTTGATCGAGCTCCATTAGTTGTGATTTTATTTGAAAAGTTGATTGCAATTGCATTGATATATGAAGTACCACTTTGAGAAAAGTAATTAAAAGATTTGTAACGTGCCCTCCAAGAAAAATGATGTACAGGAAGTTTTAGATATATTAAGTGATAATGAAAACTAATGTTAGAAGCAAAACCAATGTAGCCACTATCAATCTGCTAAATGTACAAATGTGAAGTTTTGTAGGGCCACGGTCTAGCGGAAAAGTAGGATACTTGCATAAATGACAATGATTTAAGTTCAGAAAGCTGACCAGCATGCCCAAGAATCCTAGCCCTCGACCTTTACTGGAAAAAGAATATACTTTTGAAGCATAAATGCAAAAAAACAAGAAGTTCATCTCTAATAAAAACATATTATACCAGCAATAGAAGAAAGCAAGAATTGTGGAAGATAGAGACCAAGGAAGATGGATCTGAATGTGAAGAAATATTCATTATATTTAAAGAGTGTTACGGTTTTTGTATTTTTAATACTTTATTTATTTAAAATATAACAATTAAAGGGCATCACAACAAATTTTAAGGGGAGTCTAGGGTTCACTTTTAAACATTTCAACAAAAAATATTATCCTTGAAAAAGCTCCATTTATTCCTTGAATTGTGATGACCTTGTTGCATAATCGCTGTGTTGCATGAAACATTTATTAGCAAGGGTTGCAAGATGACTATTTCACATTGTTACATTGCAATTCATATTTTAATTCTTGAATATGGTGAATGAGAATAAGAAGAAACTTTGAACATGATAAGAAATAATAGAATCTTATCGGAATGTAGAGTTGTGGGATTGGAAAATTGGGAGGACTTTGTTCGGATTGTTTGTCATGTAAATAATCCTCTATGGATGTGAAGTTTGAGGTAACAATGCGTCAGTTTTGAAATAGAAACAAATAGAAAATTTAAAAGCATCAAATTACAAAAAACTTCAAAATTAAAACATTAGTTCTATATGGTATTTTATTAGTTGAAACAAGTACTTTCACTAGAATGGTAGTAGAGGAAGAGTTAAACAGATGAAATAAAACATGTGGATGAAATAGAGAAAAAAATATAGAACAATACATATCCAATGAATCTAGATGAACAATTAATAGCAAAGACAAAGATAATGTAACATGGAAAACTTCATGAGGAGGTAAAAAATTACAAATGATCATTCATTGATATGAGAAACAAATCACCTAATATAATTGTTTCTTCTTCTCACTTCACATGATGCTTCTTCAGAGGACTTTGAATTATTTCACTTGAACTCTCATGAGCAAACATATTTGCATGAAGGTAAAATATTTTTTTATAGTGGTAGGTGAATTGTTGTTACCAATGGGTCCATACTCTCTTCAAGGCACAACAGTAAAATAATATATTTTATTATTGATTTACATGAGGGTTAACTCAAACAACAATAAATTATATTTGTATTTATCTGAAGGAATTATGGTAAGGGCACATGAATAACATTTCTTAATTATTAAATGTTGCAACACTCATTTTCAATGTTAAGTGGGGATACATGTCATAGTCATATTTATAGTAAAAATATTATATTCAAAAAATTATTTACAATGAGTTTATGAGACACGTAATATTTGAAGGATTTAAAAACCTTCACCATGCCAATATCATTTTTTGAAACAAATAAATTATAATCCATAAACTATTTAAAGTAAGTTTATGTTAGGATGATTGTGAGATCACATCTCATAGTTTTTCATAAATAATCAGCTAAATATTTTAGACATTTTTGTAATATAAGAACCTTTATTATAATATATGCTTATAAGTGGTGGGTATATTGTTAATTCATATATGATGACTTATTACATTGCTTTATAATGAGAATAAGTATAAAGAAGAAGAAATAAACATATCAATATTAGGAAATAATATTGTCATGCCCACTCCCTCTTAATGACAACTTCAAAAGAATTAGCAATGTGTAAAGCGTACAAAACTTATGAGCACCAAGTAGCTTTGTGAAGATATTTTTCACTTGTTTATTTGTAAAACAAAATTACAGATCGATATCACTATTGAGAATTTTGTCTCGAATAAAATACATATGAGCTTTAATATGCTTAGTTCTTTGGTGTTGCATTGATTTTTATTTAGAGTTACACAATTTTGGTTATCACATAGAATGGTGGTATTGTGAGTAGCATCCAAATTGAGATCTTCTAACAACTTTCGTAGTTACATGACTTCTTTAATAGTTTTCATATGATAACTCATATACCATACTTAAAAACATATATAAAATAGATTTATGATATGAAAACATTGTTAGCTTAACAATAATTAAATATAGAAAGATAAATGATGACATATGTTTATTTGTGATACAACACATTTTAAACAATCAAATCATGTTTAAGGCAAATTAGTTCACTACTTTTATTACTAAGTAAATTATTGTATGTAATTCATTATTGGATGTCTTTGATATTAACAATATGGTCGCCTCCAATTGTCATGTAATGCACATATAACAATTTCACTATTAACATGATATTAAGTTATCTAAACATTAGATAACATATTATAGACAACGTTTTTTATAATTTGAATCTTATACACTTTGCAAGATTAATATGTTTTTTGTTATTTTTCAATGATCTGAAGATTGGGTACATAACCTCTCATATATCAAAGATGGACGTTTTTAGCATGTTATACAAGCATCTAGTCAAACGATTATGAGATCGAAACTATTAATTTTAGATATATGAATATATTGCTTAGTAAAGTGAATGATGAGGGCCCAATTATAATATAAACTCCATTTGCACTTTGCATTTGATACCATCCTCCAACATTGCCAAGATAACATCTTCACTTTAAGTTATGAGAAATGTTATATGCTAGTGACATAGGGTATTGTGTTAGGACATCATATTTCACCTCGGGGAATAAAAGTTGATTCCACTATGATTTAAGTCATTAAAAACTTGCCCAAACCATAGAAACAAAAATATGTTAGAAGCTTTCTGAACACATCTGATACCATACACGTTTCATCAAAGATTTTAGTAATATTGTAGCACCTTTATTTTTAGTGCTAACTAAAGATGTTGAATTTAACTGGACTAATAAATGCGAGGAAACTTTTTAAGCTCTTAAAAATATCCCAATATCAACACCTACGTTGCCATTCCATATTCACATGGATGCATCTGATACGAAAACTTGGAGTTGTCCTTGGTCGAAAGGATGGCTAGGTGAACTATGCCATCTACTTTATTAGTAAGAATCTTTGAGGTGCAGAGCTCAACTACATGGTAACGGAAAAATAATTTTCTGCTGTAATTTATGCTATCAATAATTTTTATCGTTATATAATTGTTTATCCTGTATTCATACACATTGATCATTCTACAATCAAATACTTAATGAGTAATTAGTAATAAAGGCTAAAATTATTAGATGGCTGTTATTACTTCAATATTTTGATGTTACCATCATGGATAAACTTGGAAAGGATAATGTAGTTGCAGATTTCCTATCTCACCTAACATCTAATGGGAAAACTCCCACATTAATGATCCTTTCTAGATGAACATTTATTTATTGTTTCAATAACAACACATTGGTTTGTAGATATTGCTAACTATTTGGTTGTAGGTAAATTTCAACAATATTTTTCACCAAGAGAAAGACACAACTTGATTGTTCGTAGTACTTTCTTCTTGGATATTGGGTATCTCTTCTATGCAGGGCCTAACTTTGTCATGCATTGGTGTGTAAGAGAGGTCGAGATATTTGACATTCTTTGAGCCTATCATGATAAACCCTATGTGGTACATTTTACAACAAAAAGGATTGCCATTGAAATTCTCACAATAGGGTACTACCGGCCTACTTTACACATATAGTAAAGTATATAATAGACAACGTGATAAATGTCAGCGTATGAGAAATCCACACGAACAAATGAGATGCCTCTTCAACCTCAAGTTGTTTTAGAATCTTTTGAAAAATTGGGGTTAGACGTTGTTGGTCCTATATATCCTCTTTCAAAATAGAAGGAATATATTGGATTGTACTAATTATTTGACCAAATGGGTAAAGGTCAAGGCACTCACACATGCATGGGATGAAAAGGTTGTTGAATTTTTATATAAGGAGATTTTCACAAGGAATGGAGTTGTAAGAGAGAATGTCACAAATCAAGGACCACAATTCACATCAATATTCATGAGTATGAGCTACATCATAAGAAGTTCAGTCCATATCATCCATAGTCTAGTGGCCAAGTAGAGGTCACAAAGAAAGAAGTGGAGAACTTTTTGACCAAGACAATAGCCTTACACCGTCGAGATTGGGCAAGTTGCCTTTTGGAGACTGTTTGGGCCTATAGAATCACATGGAAAACCACTACAAGGTTACACCCTATGAATTGGTTAATACTAAACATGTTCTTTCTATAGAATTTGATATAAAAACTCTAAGGACTGCATTAGAACTTGGTTTGGACTTATCTGAAGTTCAAAAAAAATGCATCACTTAACTTAATGCTTTATATGAGCTTCGTCAGGAAGCCTTTCATCATACAGAGGTGGTTCAAAAGCAAAGAGCCATGTACCATGATAAGAACATCAAGACAAACATGTTCCAAGTTGGAGATTGGGCACTACTTTTTTATTCTAAATACAAAGATCATAAATGTTAGTTGCAAGCTCGTTGGCGTGAACTATATGAAGTTGAGAAAGTATTTGATAATGGAGCAGTGAAGATTTGTATTGTTGACCCTGTCAAATTTAGGTTGTTGGTCAATGGTCACTGCATAAAATTCTACAACAAAACCCAAACAAAGGAGGAATTCATTTGTACCCTTCAAACTAAGGCTGAACTGGAGGTTATAGAGGTTGTACCACAATGTCTCTTAACATCTTCATGATGTCATCAATAAAAAGAGTTAAAAAATTAATAATAAAAACTCTTGGGCATTGTTGATAGCATTGGTTAGAAAACCAGCTTGCTAGTTGGCCAAGTGCTAGCTAAAGAGCTTTGATTAGAAAACCAACTTACTGGATAATCAAATGCAGAAACATATAAAACAAAGCAAAACTCAACAATAAAAAAGTCTACCTTGCACCCCTTATTGGTTTATATTGTTGTCATGTTACCCTACCATTATAGGTTTAATTATCTTTGTTGTAAACTGCAAGTTTTTCTACCTCTGTTGCAAGTAACTTTACATTGCTGCAAGCTCTACCTACAACAAAAACAACATTAGCCATCCCACATGGTGTATTTTCAAGCAGATTGGATCCACGCTTCTCATTCGTTATGTTTTGGCTCCACTCTATCCTATGACAGAGTGCTCCATCTACTCTTCCAAGCTGCAGATTTATGCTTTCACTCAGACTGGTGGTCATATACTTATTCAAAAGAATGGTAGCATGCCTCTAGTTCGACCCGCAATCACTATTATCTAATTTGTTTTGTCATGTCCACTTTCCTATGGGTGACTTGCAGCCACTACAATTGGTTCACTATCTGATCTTGAATACACTCATTGGGTGTCATGTCTCACTTTTGTGACACATATGGCTAGCCATTGTTGCCTAGATCTTTAGAAACTAGTTGCAATTAAGATGTTCACTATTTCACATTTTTTGAACATTCCCACCAAAATTACACCCACAATCATGATGATAAAGAAGTAGTTCTTGATCTTATTGAGAGACATTTCACTATGACAACTTCTTCATTGGCTCTCGACTATCCTATGTTGTTGCATTGCATTGTGTAAGTTGATTGCCAACATATATACTAGTGTGATTCCATGGTGCCACCTACACGTAGCTTTACAAACCTTCAATAGAGAACACAATTGATCTATCACTTCAAAAGCTAGGGACTTATGTTAGTAATTTAGCATAGTATATTTATGTTATTTTCAAATATGATATGTATATTATTTATATCATGTGTTATTATCAAGATTTATTCACTTGAGGCAATCATCCAATTTCAATTTATTGTTCTATCGTAACAAACCATCATACATTTTCTCCCATCTTTTACAAGACATCACATGATCCTTTTACATTCCATTTTTGGGCTCGTAACTATCACATCTTTCATACTCATGACATACCTCGGTCCTTTTCAAATATGTTTTTTTGGCACTTCAGCAGGTCACATCTCATTGTTATCATTGTTACGTGCCTTATATCCTTTGCCACAACCAACTACTCACCTCACTTGAGGACAAGTGGCAAGATTTAGTTGGTGGGGAGATCATTCCATTTAATTGTCATGATTAAGTGGAAGGAATGACAATAATACCCGCACATAGCAAGGCAAATTGAATTGAACTAATTGATAAGGCCGAATTAACATGCCTTCAAAACTCAAGAGCTAAGGAAATGATTATTTATCTCTCCATTGCTATTCCATAATTGGTATTTGGGCCACCTACAGTTGTCGCATTAGCAAAAACCTCCATTAGAAAGTAAATAGAGATTTGCACATTTGAACCTTGGATTATTAAAGGGAGTATAGATGACAAAATAGGGTTGATGTTATAAGGATAAAACCTTGCAACCACACAGTCTTAAGAAACTATCCACATGTTGGCTATATTTTGGAATGCAGGGTGGTTAACACTGATAGATAAATTCGATGGATTTGACCTTGAAACTATCAAGGCTTTTGCCCAGATGTTGTGAGATGACACTGCTATTGTGAAAGGGGTGGAGATAGTTTTGACGGAGCACCGAAGTCATTGGTTTGCCAATGATAGGGGAAAGATGGTTGGATAGACATGTAGTTGCAGATGTTAGAGTGATATTTCGTATTGTAGGAGAAGTATTGGAATTTGATTTTCAAGAAACAAAAATAATTTCATTGCCTTCCCCATGGCAGGAGTAGTCATCTTCATCAACAAGTATATAACTTGCAAAGGTAGACAATCCATTATTTGTACTTGTCATATGAATTTGTTGAGCCATTTAAGGCATGTGATCATAGTTAATTTACCCAATCATTTCTTAAGCTTTCTATGAAAAATGGTAGTAAAATACTAGAAGGGTAAGGAAACATCTTTAACTCATCATTGTCTCGTCACTTTGATAGTCAAGAGATACTTAAGGACAAGAGACCTTATATTTCTTGGGAAAAATTTGACCTATTACCACATCTTCCACAACAAAATGTACCTATAGTCACTACCGCTAAAAGTTTGAGACAATTTGTCCCTTCATCCGTTAGGCCTTTCAAAAGACAAAAGATCTTTGAAGCCTCCTCTAGCAAGCCTCACATATGCTCGCATCGACTGAGAGAAAAAGGAGTTAGAATTGGTCAATCCTCCTTAAAAGCCATAATGATTAACATTTTGAAATTGTCAGTATTGAATAAGAATCAGAGCAAAAGGAGGAAGAGTTTAATGAGAAAATCAAAGATGAAGAAACTGGTGGAGAGGATACAGAGTTAGATAAAGAGGAAGACCCCATGGAAATGGATGAAGAAGAGACTGAAACATAATAAAAAGGTGAAAAACAAACCCTTAGGCAACATGGAAATTCTCCTGTTCCTACCAACAATGACCTTGATAAGTATGAAAATCTTATGCATGCATACAAGGAAATTGAGTCTTTGAGGACAAGAATCTAAGAGCTAGAGGCAAGAGGTAGTGGATTGGACACCTTGGCTAAGATTGCAGAAGAAGCAGGTAGAGTAGGAGAAGAGACATCTGTAACCACTGAAAGACATTCACTTGCATCACCTATTTTTGTCATTGAATAACTTGAAGTCACTTTCGTCATTGAATAGTCCACAACAACAATTTATTGTTGAACCTGCAGCCTTTGAGGAAAGAAAGTTGATTCTCAAGCAGCTAGTACATTCCTGGAGACAACGAATAATATCTCTAGAAAAGAACATCAAAGAATAATTTCCACCTTGAAATTAGAATTGAGCTTAAATGTAATTATTTTTAAAATAATATAATGTTTATATATTTTCTTTGTTTTCTTATTTAAGACCAATATATCTATTATGTAAATATAATTGTAATTATTATTTTGTAATAATCAAACTAAATAGTATTACTAAAAAATATTATTGTAGTTGAGACAATATCAATTTAGTTAGTATTTTTAAAGTAATAACAAATAAATAGCTTGATTCAGTGGGGATAGCCTAGTGGTATGTGAATTGAGTGTTATAAGTGGGAGGTCTTGGAGTACATTCCCTATGCTGACCACTTCTATAGTGTCATTCCCACATTAATCCTTGGCAGGTCAATCGCGAGGGTACTTGATGCGGTGGACTAGTCGGTTTGGTGTTCAATGCGATGGGGGTTGGTATATGGCTTGAAACATGTGTTCAATACGATGGGGATCAATATATGGCTTGAAACCTATGTTCAATATAATGAGGTAAGTCTACAGTCCACGACTAGAGCTACTCTTCACAACCGATTTTAACTCCAGTTAAATAAATCATATTACCGAACATTTTTAGTCAATGAGATATGGTGAGTTAGTAAAGTGGCTTGGTTGTTTCAAGCCCTAACCAGATTCAAATATTTAGAAAAGACACGTGAGGCCGGTTGTGACCGTTGGTTGTATTTTTTAGGTTATTAATGGCTATTGGTTATCCTTAAGGTCGGAAATTGTTGTTGGTAATAGTTGGTATACATCTAGTAGTATCTGATATACGCATGATATTCAGGCGATTAATAAATTACATAGAGATCTGGGCCCTTGATTATGCCCTAGACTAATCTACGCTCCTATCAAAAGCCATCATCAATCCAAAAGAAATCAAATAAATAACCATTAATAAAAGCAACTTCTAGATATCATGTAACTTCACTATGAATAAGCTCTAAGGTATGAAAGGAATTAACATCATGATTTTTATGAAAGGGTTTAGTGTGTTTCTTACCATGTAAACAACTCTCACGAGCTTTATGATGAGACAAAATAGTAGGAAGACCAACCACAAGATTATGATAAGACATATCATATAAACTTCTAAAATTAACATGACCTAATATTTCATGCCACAATTGAGATTCATTTTTACTTTACGATAAAAAATAACATGTAAAATAAACAAAAAAATGTAAAAACCATTATGTTGAATTATTTTAGTAATCAGAGAACTAGATTGATTTTTAATCGACCATTTATCCTTAAACAAAGTTAGTATGAAATTATCATTTGTAAGCCAAAAGAAAAATAACAAGTTTTTCTTAAGTTTAGAAACATAGAAAACATATTTTATAACTACATTTGCAAAAAAAATCTTTGCTTAGTAGCTTTTAAATATGAATTATCACCTAAATAAATATTTTCAATTATAACTCTTATGTTAGATAAAATATTTGATAAACAAGTCATATGATGCAATGAACCACTATCTAAAATCCTTTTATTTTCATTAGAAGCAAACAAAACAATAATGTTAGTATTTTGATCTTGATTATTGATCTAATTATGGTTTTAATTTTTTTTGTTAATTCTGATTATAGCATTTCTTCACTTTATTATTTTTAAAGATTTTATTATTAGATTTGTTCTTGTTTTTATAGCAATCTTCTCTTTTATGTCTAAATTTACCATACAAGTTACAATTTTTATTAAATTCGACTTTATGATTTTTATTACCATATTTTTTATTTTCATTTTTGTCATTGACAGAGCTAGAGTTAGATTTCTGATTTTTAGTATTTTCAAGAACACCATTAAGTGTAAGAAGTGTCTGAGTAACAATCTCTTTAGAGTTAAAATTTGACATCACTTGTTATTCTTGAATCAGAAGAGACGAAAGTATAGTGAGGTCAGAGATTTCTTACTCTATTTGGTATTGAGAATTTAAAATAGAAATAAAATTGTGAATTATTTAATGAATATTTAACAAAATAATGAAATATAAAAACTTATCTTGAATAAAATTACAGTCACAACTATCTAACTGAGATTTAATGTTTTTGATTTTTGTAAGAAAATTAACAATTTTTTCATCATCTTTGATAGGAGTAGTAAGCAATTCAAGAATAAGTTTAATAATTTTTTAAAAATGAATGCCTTTATGCATAGATTCAAGGTGTTTCTAGGAAAAGTTGGGTGACTTCTGATTGCTAATATGGAATAAGAAATCATCATTTATACTCAAAATAATCGACATAATTTCTTGTGAATTTTGTTGAAATGTATTGGTAAGCTCAGTCGTGACATTTCTCCATGATGGGAGTTTTTCAATCTCGATCACAATATTCCACATTTTTTTAGCGATAAACTCAACTTTAATATATATTTTTCAAATGTTATAGTTTGATCCATTTAACATTTGTGATTAGTCTAGCACAAAATTAGGAGAAACCATTACTTCCTTTTAAAGTTGTCACTACGAGTTTGACTTTTATATTAAACAACATTATAAAAATTTAGAAAACAAACTTTTTAATGTGTTTTTATATTTAATTTTGTAATAAAACGAATTTTAATGTATAAAAAATAACAATTGTTGAATAAAATGTGAAATAATTGAATTTTTTTGCAAAAGTTTACAACTAAAGTAAGAGTTGTAAGTGTCAAAAAATAATGTAAACAATATTTTTCAAATTTGTTGCAAAAATTATATAAAGAAATATTTAAATAAAAAAATGGAATATTCCAATGTATACAGAACGTGAAAAAAATTATAAATCAACTGGTCGCACGACCACTTTTGACAAAAATAAAAATAAAAAAGGGTGTTGAAAGTGCCATAAGTGGACTAGTGTCGAAAGTGAGCAATTGCAAAAAAAAAAAAAACTAACCAATCATTTTGAAAAAAAAATTAATTTTGACCCAAAAAAGGATTGGAGGAGTTTGAACTCTAAACCTTAGTTTTACAAGTTCTTTGCAAAATATCTACAACGAACTCCACTACACTAATTCTTGAAATAATACATGTAGGGCATTATTTTTAAAGCTTATTTAAGCTAATTTGATTTTATATTAAATAAATAAACAAATGATCTATCCATGTAAAAAAAATTATTCTCCTATTTCTCTTTTTGGTTAAAATATCAATTGTAACGTGGGGGCCAGGGTTATCTTTTACATGGAAATTTTAGATTTAATAAAAAAACTTATTTATTAAATATAATTTCAAAACATCACTAACCTTTGAGTCATGTCAATCAGAGAGAATTGGTGCAAAGGAGAACCAAGGTGCAACAAGGGAGTTGGAGGAAGCCTTTTTAGGCCTTAAATATTGCCATACACCCTTCAAACCTTATAACACAACACTTAGGACCCTCAAAATGAAAATTTGCAGTAAAAAAAAGATATTTTTTATTTTTTTAGCTACATCAGTTGTATAATGGCACCCATGTGAAGAGAAAAAATCTATAAACTTGAACTAGTTGATCTACAGGGTTTACAAGATTGTTAGGCATGCCAAACAATGATGATTTTTAGGGTAAAAAACCCCAGAGCATGGTTTAAAAGTTTTAAAAAGAAAATTTTATGAGTTTTCAGACTCCAAACACTATAGAGGGCCATACAATCATGTCCAGAGGAAGATCATTTTTGGTTGCTTGTTTGAACTTGAAACAAGTTTGTGATTGCTTGAAACTGTCCTAGAATGCTTCATAAGCAACTGAGATTTTGAAAAAAAAAAAAATTGAATGAGGAAGATGTTTTAAATGTCTCCCATGGTCGTACAAGAGCTGTACATGTTGAGTTTGGGGTTTGATAAACTTGCAGGGAGATCACACACCACCTCCAATCAACCTTGCCATTGAATTACCTCATCACCATGACTCTGAAACATGATAAAAAAATATAGAATGATACATATGCAATGGATCTAAATGAGCAATTAATGGCAAATACATACAGATAGTTGAACACCAAATGTAACATTGAAAACCTCATGAGGAAGTAAAAAACCACAATTGATTATTCATTAATATGAGAAACAAATCACCCAATACAATTCTTCTTTCTTCTCACTTCTTCTCAAAAATAATCACATAACCTTGAATTATTTTCAAATGGAACTCTCGGGAGCAAATATGATTTGCATCGAGATGATTTTACAAATGTAAAATTGTTTTTTATGGTGTGAGGTGAACCGTTATTACCAACGAGTTCATCATCTCCCCAAGGCACAATGGTAAATTAATATATTTTATTATTGATTTACAAAAGGGTTAACTTACGTTAAATATTAATAAAATATATTTATATTTACTCGATGTAATTATGGTAAGGGTAAATGAATAACACCACTTAAATGTTCCAACAAAGGTGGATTAATAAATAGGGCATTAAAATGCAAGAGGGCCCAAACACCAATCAAAAAATAAAAAGGTGTGAGGAAAATTCAAGATAGCCAAGTCGACAAATCAACTTGCATAGGGAAAAAATACCATGTCTAAGAATTTAATCCCACATGTAATCATGACAAAAATGCTTACATAGGCGTAGAAATCAAGTGAAATATAAAAGTATTGATGGTTAAAGACTAGCCTGCATCATCTTAGGTGAGAAATAGATAGGGGCAATGTCTAAAGAAGAATGGCAAAAAAGAAAATATTTATTTTGTACCAAGGGTGGTGGTGGAGACAAAATGACACTACATTATGAAATATGCAACTTATACTGATATTCGAATCAAACATGATGACACCTTGAAAGTGAACAATCTAGTTGACTTGTTTGAGGAGACGAAGCTAAATAAATAAGAATTTTTTTATCAGATTTATGGTAGAATTATCGAACATTAAAAGGGATTAGACATTTCACAACACTAATAGGGCAACCCATATTTTAAGCTTTTGTTTTCATTCTGAATACTCTTGTTAGTGTTTTATGTCCCATAGACTGCTTGGTCTTCTGGACATAATTAAAAAAATTCATTCGTTGTTATTCAAGTTGTGCAGTGTTTCTTCATATTCAAGATGTCTAACCATGGCATGTAGACTCAATTGAAATAGAACACACTTCAATAATAATTATTGAAAATAGAAAATATATAACGAAATCACCAATTTTTTTTGGTATTTTTTTATTAAAATCATTTTCTAAATATTAGATTAAACTTGACAATTATTACACCCTTATTTAACAATAATTAAGAAGGGGTCATACTAAAATGATAATAAAAAATATAAAATATATTATATAAATTACACCCTAATCTAGTGTTAATGATGAAGGGGTGGTACTAAATTTTCATATACTGATGTGTCCTTATTATAGCATCGGGAAGCATGCATTAATTTGCTTAAGAGGGCATAAATTTCTCGTAATAACAATAGGTCTAATAAATAGCAGTTGCCCCAAAGGTGTAAGGAAAGCCGAAGGAATTATTTATATTTTTCGATTATATCTGATAAGTATTAATATGATATATTATATATTTCAAATATATTATATTATGTATCTATATATGTACAATTGAAATGAAATGAGTAAATAAAAGAAGTAGCCGTATAACTATGTAGTTTATTGTAGAAATAGATAACATACCTAGAATATCCTCCATGGATGTGTACAATACGCTTTGCTTATAGATGTGTACAATATGTTATGCTTATAGAATTTTAATTAAAAGGTAAAGAATAAGAAAAAACAAAGTATATTCAATAATCCATTCACACATGATAGTTACAGTATATACCATTGATATAAACTATTTTCTGGCCATACCCAAAGCCTATAAAAGTTAACAACGGTATATACCATTAATATAAATTTATTCTGGCCATAACTGAAGCCTATATAAGTTAACAACATACAATGAATTTGCATACATATACATATAGTAAATTCATTACACTTCACCTTGAATTTAATTATACATTTTTCAGAAATCATAACTTGTAGAATTGTAATTACAAGTAAAAGAAATTTCAGATAGCACAAAAGACAAAAGAGCAAAAAAATCAAGGAAAAGGCATATGTAACACTTATCATATGAAGCATCAAGTAGGCCTCCACGAATTTGTAGTAGAAATACCAAATATTGATATCAGATATTGATGTTAACATATGTTTCAAAACTTGATCTGTAGGTGCTACATTCATAGATAAGCAAGTTTATTCTTTTAACTCACCAAAATTAAAATTCAAGTAAAATTGATCAATATCAATAGAAACGAAGGGAAATGCACTACCTACAACCATGTTGCCAGTTAACCAGCCATAGCTAGTCAACTAATTATCAAGATATCCTTCATCGATATTGGCTAAGAGATCCTCTATCTCAACATCCCCTGTAATATACCAGATAAATATACATAAAACAAATATCTACAATATTACATATTTACAAATAAACTTATAATACTAGATAAGTACACAGAAAACAAACATGTACATTATTACTTACTTACATGGTGTATATGTGTGTGTGTGTGTGTCCCCTGCAATACACCAGATAAAAAAACATAACATTGTTCTATTGAGATAAGAGGACTCTGATTCATAACTTTCTGATGCAGTCATTGAGACCCATAGACAAACCCTATAGTATTGCCACTAAGAGATTCCAAAGCATGTATTGATTTACCAGATATTCTGAATAGAGTATGTACAAAAACATAAAATTATTCGATAAATTGCCTCTTATTTAGTGTGACCAAAGTATACACAAAAAGAATGTTCAATAATTGTAAATTTTTTGGAAACCTTGTAATATACCAGATAAGTATTAAATTTGTATGATATTACATACTTAAAAAAAACTAAAAAAATAGCAACCCCTTAAAATATACTAAGTAAACATGAAACAAAACTGTACAATATTACATATTTACAAACATGTTGAAATAGTGACTTTGTAATATAACAGACAAGGATACACTAAATGGAAATGTACATTTGAAGCTTAATTATTGCCTTGACACCTATGGTATTACATTTTTATGAAACATTTATTGATTACAAAAGGAGACACAACATTGAAGGTATCAAATTGATAGGACTTTTTAACTTACATATTTACTGTTTGCTAATGATACTCTACTATTTAGCAATGGGTCCACAGGGAGGCTGCAAGGTTTAAGGAAATCTTGAACCTATTTTGCAAAGCCACAGGTATGGAAGAAAATAACCAAAAATCTTTGATTACATTTAATGATACTCCTAAAGGTCAGGGAAGGTTCCTGAAGACCATACTGCGCTTTAATGCTATTAATTTCAATATTGGATTCAAATAATAGTTTGGTGCAATTGATGCGTATCCCTAAGGGG
The DNA here is from genome assembly GCA_037957365.1 of Torreya grandis. Taxonomy (NCBI): domain Eukaryota; kingdom Viridiplantae; phylum Streptophyta; class Pinopsida; order Cupressales; family Taxaceae; genus Torreya; species Torreya grandis. The sequence goes on from JARHVA010000110.1 coordinate 6,649,721, forward strand.
AAGATTGACTTTGGTGAAATCTATTTTAGAGGCTATCTGTTTATATTGGTAAATATTCCCCCAAAATAATAACAACCTAGTAAGATAACCATAGTTAAATGTTTGAAATGTTAAATCTAGCAACATTTCCATGATGTTTGATCTATATACACAAAAAAACTAAAACCAAAAATAAATTTACTGGTACTCTACCTAGCAAATTCCCAACATGCATGATACTCCATCTAGGCTTCCGAAAATGGTGTGCAAATATAGTTACATAAAAGGAAAAACCCATTACCCTCCATTTTTCACAGGCCTCAAACCCAAATAAAAAACCAAAATGAAAATCCTAATAGCCCTATAGAAATAGGTTAATGCCCAAATGCCACACCATAAACATCATATTACAATAAATAAGATGTTATCATGAAGGATTTTTTAATTTTTAATTTGATGCTCTCGAAAGCAAAAAAATCCATTACAACACCAAAACCAAAAAAAAAACCAAAATGCATATTCCAAGCCAAAATTTGTGTTCATGCTAATTAATTTCGAACCCTAGGTTGCAGGGTACATAAGAAATGTGATAAAAGGTTTTCACATTCTACAGAAATGGGTTCTCTGAAATAAGATTTATTCTATTTCAAACCCCTCAGAACCATAAACCATCATCCAACCTTGAATATACTAAATTACTAAAACGCCACGAACAATTCTTATTCAAAATAAGCAAAATTTAAAATAGGGTATTAGCAGTTACTTGTGACGGAACAAACTAACATAATCATAATTATTCTTTTGAAAACAAGTTAAAGAAATCTTGGGGTTAAATTTGGGTCCAAGAAAATAATCTCCAACAAGTAAATTGAAAATCCCATCATCACTGACAAAAAGAAAATGAATAAACGAGATATGTCATTCACACTTTGACATTTACTCTATATAAAAAATACCACATCAAAACCTCCCAAACTGGTAATATTTAATAGCGAACGTCTATCTCATTCATTTTATAACAAATTTTAGTAACATTTGAACAAAATCAATCCCCTCCCACACACTCATTTGATGAAAAACAACATTAAGCAACATGTTGAAGTAAACGAGAGCGTGGAAATTACAAGTTTTCTGAATAAGTAAAATAAATCAAAAAAAAAACTGGGGTTCTAAGTAGTTGGGAAAAAATCTTAGAGTACACATGTACAATTTCACTAATGGCTAATACCATGGATAATGAAAAACTATCATGTATCATGCACCATGTATTGTCCCAAGTTCTAGCATACCCCTATTTGATGCTACAGATAGCTTTAAAAAGGGTCATGTAAAGTCCTATAATCACTTTATCTATATAAAAATGTAAATACTTTTACAAAAGGGAAAATTGTTTTAGTAAAAAAAAATCACATGCCATTATAATTTTAAACATATTTATCCTTAAATGGATGTTAATAATTGTGGGGAACTGATCATGATCATCAATGTTTCTCTTGTTTCAAGCATCATATTTCAAAAAAAATCAATCTAACACAAAGACCAAAGTACTATCTGAGAAGACTAACATTTGTATATGTTCTCAATATCAGTAGCATGAGAGACCAAAAGTGAGCCTTAAAAAGGATTGTTACAAGGAGTATAAAGAAATTATACTAATTCGTACAAATCAGTTTGTAAATTTATTTATTCCAACTCTTAAAAAATTGGCAAATGCACTTTTTTAAAATATGATGCTCAAGGAAGATAGAAGGCAAGATGCCATGATATAAATGCATCAATGTCTGAAGTTTTTGAGAACCAATTTTTTGGATATCTTTATCAAGACAAGGCTATAAGACATAACCACGTGTTCTAAAACTTGATAGAGATAAATAGATTTAAATTCAAATCAATTACACAAGTTAAACAAAATGTGTTGAGCCCACTAAAAGGATTAATCAAATGAAATCAATACACGATACTGCATATGCCATCATCATGTGTTCTATGTGTAAAAAAACACTGGGTGGACATCAAGTTTTAATCTAGAAGAAAAAATTGAAACATTGATGTCTACAAGAGATGTAAGGCAAAGGCTCAAACTTATGCTATTTTTTATCCCTCTAGGTGAATTACTAAATAAGTATGATTATAAAAGCAAATTTTGATGTTATCATCCAAATTTAAAATCCTCTATTGTCAAGCAAAATAGATTTATCACCAAAACAATGGATGACACTAATTAAAATTATGGTTCGTAGAAGATCTTGAAGAGGCAAAAAATACAACCTAACATCCTGCAATATTTATGTTGTATTTTATTGATGAATGAAAAAAACCCATGTCTCTTTTAACACCATAATAGGGGATACCAACAAGAAGACTATCCAGCATACAACAATCTTATATCCACAAATCACTACAATCAAACTAATGACAAGTATTTGCATGTTTGACCATAAGGGATAGAAACCATATATAGGCTCTTAGACACTAACAAATTCAAGTTTGTACAACCAAATAACACTCCCTTGAAGTCCAATAGGCCATGAATAGGCCCCAAAGCAGGGAATAGATGACCCAGGTTCAAACCCCAATGGGCTTGCTTCTCCACTCAAGATAAGGCCATTGCAAGTCAATTCTTGTTGAATTGGATAAATTTATACTTTACACAACTAAAAAAGCTTCTACCTGCACCTTTCAAAATGAAGGGTTTCTAAGTAAAAGGATGTGCTATGTTTACAATAGAGTTTCTTTATTGTCTAACAAAAGAAAATACCACCTTCAATACCCAGGAGCCAAATTTTCACGTAAAAATAAAAGGTCAAAACAAAGGGTAGCCTATATGAAACTGAAGCTAAAACTAAAACTAAAACCAAATGCAACTAAAACTCAAACCAAATGCATTATATATCATGAATGCAATGATACAATAGATTAGATATATGTTACACAATAAACTATTCCAGAGCTATGACGAAATATTGTAAAATAAAAGGGTGACTTTCAATGCCCCCATAAGATAGACATAACAAGGGGGACATACCATGAATGCAAAGTTACATTAGGTTTAGGCAATATTTTTGGATAATAATAGAAGTGAATGAATATTTACTTTTATTCCAATATTTTTGGAAGTATGATGGCGCCTTGCCTTCACTGATAAGGAGCAACATATAAATAAAAAAATAGAAGTGATTCTTACTTTCATTCCAATATTATGCTGCAAGAAAATATTGGCTTGTTAAAAATTCCTTGCCTACCACCCTTCCAGACTACAGACTACCAAAGCAACCTCAATATAATAATAGAAGGGAATGAATTCTTGCTTCCATTCCAATATTATGCTGCAAGATAATATTGGCTTGTTCAAAACTCCTTGTCTACCACCCTTCCAGACTATAGACTATCAAAGCAACCTCAATATAACAATAGAAGTGAATGAATTCCTACTTCCATTCCAATATTATGCTACAAGAGAATATTGGCTTGTTCAAAACTCCTTGTCTACCACCCTTCTAGACTACCAAAGCAACCTAATTTTTTTATATAATCCCTGAATGATGGTATATACTATTTAAAGACTACTAAAGCAACCTGATTTATTACTTTAATACCTAAATAACCTCACACTATAATGATTCAAATTGCTATAAACTATGGATCCACTAAAACATAAAAATTTAAGCCCAAAAATACAAGAATGGAAACTTTGACGAATCATGGAAAGCCACCATACTAATAGCACTAGTAATTACAATAAAAAAATATTCAATGCAAAATCTCTCTAAAATATTTCTAAAGGACAAATAACAAAACCATATAGTAACATTTGTAGAGTTGGGTAGTAGAGGGCATATGTTAAGACTATTGCAGACCCTAGATTCGTTGGACGCACTGATCCAAATCACAAGTTCAATGATTCAAATACTTTGAATGAAATTTTGACAAGTAAAACTATTGGGAAAAACAAACCTTGAGCTAAAATTTTGATGAAAACAATAAATAGGCATACCAAATAAAAGCCCACATGGAAAAAATGCATGGAAGAGGAAAACGTCAATTTGCAAAGAAAACCTCATCGTAATGTTATTTTCCTTCCTTTTTTCTCTCTCGCCAACAAAGCACATATTATTGAATATTGATGGATAGCTGGGAGGATGGTCATCAGTCTTTCCTATTGGCCATGAGGAGAGGATGATACTTGTTATGATGGTCAAATGCCATGATGCAAATACCTATTATGATGAGCCCTTGCCACATCTCTACCCCCAGTAGTAGGTTCCCTACCTTCCCTTTGTCCTACCTAAATACCTAGCCACAAAAACAGATGTGGTAAATCATCAAACATTCCCAAACTATCGTAAGACATGTCCATGTTTAAATTGACAAAACAACATTATCCCATATAATAGATAATTGGAATTGGATTAAGATAATGGTAGATTAGAGGGAATTAATGGAGTAATGGGATGGGCTAAGGTTAATGAAATGTAGATTAATGGAAGGGGATATTATATTTATGGATAAGAAGGGGAATTAGTTAGTGGTATAAAATTAAATGAGCAGAATTAGTATCGACTAATAAGAATATTAGTCAGCTGTAATGGAGTGAGAAATTTTAGGTGTATACATTTTGCCCATCTTTGAAAGGGCATTGTGATTAGATGAATCAGAAGGAGTAAAGGTATTTTCAAAGAAAAACCATATCGTGGGTGATTGTTAGTAGCTGATATTAAGGGATACGATGCCCCCTCAAGGGGACATGTAGGGAAGAATGAACTGGTTTTTGTCTCATATGAGACTATATAAGCCTTTGACTAATAAATGGACATAATATTTGAAATATGAGGTGTATCATTGATATTGATCATGTTAATAAGGTACTCAAATGTTGACTTCCTAGCTCATAAAACAAAGACTCTCATACATTCAGGACTCTCATTTAATAAGTAATAAAATATTGATAAGCATTGTAACTCATTAATGATATGGCACCATCACTTCCTTGAATTTGTTGAAGGCTTGAATAAGGGGTAAAAGCTAACAAATAATCATGTTCATGATAAATTATGTTTATAGATAAATATAACATATATTTTTTCAAAATTGTAGTATAGACAGTATATAATTAAAATATTTGACTATAAAAAAACCCACAAAAATCAATAATATAATTAAAAATAATTGTGATTGGATTGTAATTAGTTTAATCTTACATAAGTAAGAATTATGAGACAAAAAACTTAGTGATGATAGCCTAGCAGTGAGTGAGCTGAGTGTTAGAAGTGGGAGGTCTCAGGGTCCATTCTTGGGATGACCACTCTCTAGCGTCATTCTCACACTAAGCTACGATGGGTTATTTTGTGAAAAGTATCCATAATGCAATGGGATACCAACTCAGTGTTCAATGCAATGAGGGTTAGTATGTGGCTTGAAACCTATGTTTAATGTGACAAGGCAAGTCCACAATTCATGGCTAGGGATACTATTCACCATTGGTTTAAGCATTCTAATTATAAAAATGTCAGTACCCAAAATTTACTCTAAAGTGGCCATGGGGAGACCTTGAGGTAGGGGTTAAACTTCTCCATGTGTTCCATACAGATCACAACAAGGTAATTCAGTTGTGGATCATTCAGTAGACATTACAGACCTGGGTCTACCCTTATTAAGCTTTAAATGTAGATCCATTTTTTTTAAATGATGGGAATGTCGATGCCAGAATTAGGTTTACATCATGATGATAGGAAACAAGGTTTGGTGGTGGTGACTGAGAGATCACCGAAGGAGGTTGCATTTGGAGGGTTGGGGGAGATTAGGTCGATTAAAAAGAAAGTGATAGTGGTAGGAGGAATAGATAGGAAACAAGAGGTGAAGGGCACGATGGGGCAGAGTAAAGATGTTGAAGGTCATATTCGCCCTGAAGCAATAGGATCCAAGAGAATGGAACATGAGTCTTTTGTTGTATATTTTTCAAGAAAGGTGCCTATGGATGGCATTGTTATTAGTGGGATATTATTCGAATACAAGTAGGAAACATAGGAGAAAAAATCCAGGTTTCAAATCTTGGTCAAAACTCTATTAGGAAAAATAATTTGTAGATAAGCAAAAGGGATAGATCTAGTGAAAGATTTAAAATTGACTCTGGTAGCTTCTTCAAATGTCTCGACTAAGTTTCAATGTTTGGTGCATCAGGGCAAAGAATTACAAGATCTTCATCCATTATCATTCAAATAATTGGGTAAAGACGTGCTCATCTTCATGGCTTCAAGATTGAAGGGAGGTGTGGGAGGATTGAATAAAGATTCCTCTTCCAAACCTATAACATTCAAAGAAGCTATAAACCTGTAAGACTGAAGGCTTTGCTACTGAAAATTCTGGTTTAATCTGCTTGTGGCTTTTTAGTTGTCTATTGTATTTGGTTCTTGTATGGCCATGGCATTTTTGCTTGGCCCTTTCGTGTAATCTCTTTTATAAATAAAGGGCAGGGGTCCCATCAACCCTAGTATTTATCTAAAATAATTGTGAGACAAAGGTGACTTATCAATAAGGCATTAGACTAACCAAAAGTTTTGGCAATGGGGAAAGAGGCTAGAGATTGAAAAGCCCAAAGTGACTAATTAAATTCACCATTACTACCCTCTACTATTAAATGCTTATGATACTTGTATGTTAAGTGGGTTCTATTGTCTTGTGATTATTAACATAAATGTGCGAATAAAAGAAATCTCACAATATAAAATAAAGAAGGCATTGCAAAAAGCTTTTCCAACTACATGGTTGGTTATGTGATTCTAAGAAATTCACAACACTAAGAAGTTCTCTCTCGTAAAAGTGATCAATAAATTAATTATTAAATGAAATATTAATTAAAACTAAGGTAGAGATCTTTTATAATTCTTTAGATAGCTTGGGTTTTCCTTATGTTTTGCTACAATTCACATATTATTTACAAATTCTCTTGAATCTCCTATTTAATGTCATCGAGGTTGTCTTCATGGTGTGGCCATATTTAGTAGTGTTTTTTAAATAATATAATTCTCTTTTATAAAAATTAAAATAATTATTATTACAAAGTTTTTTCTTTTTTAATCAAAAGAATTATAGTTCAATTAATGAGTATGTTGGTAAAGTGTCTTTACACACCATCCACCAATATATAAGTTCTAGGAGATTAAAAAAATGATGAGGTTGAATTCGAGTCTTTGAGGAATCTGACAAACTAAATATCCCTCAGTCGTTACCATTATGTCAAAGAAGGTCAATTATCCATACCCTTGATTCCAACAACTACATGGTTCATAAATTTAAGATGTTTATCCTTCAATCTAATTTTAAAATGTCTTCTTTTTTATAACATGATTCTTAGTTATTACCTTATGTGGTCTCGACTTATGATTACTATAAATGATACTCTTCATATCAAATTCTATTTTTCTAGCCAATTGTGAATGGTAATTATATAAAAAGATTTACAACTTTATATATAAGGGAAAGCATAAAATTATCTGGTTTTTTTTATCATTTGGGATTAGTGAACTATTAAATGTATGTAAATTAAAATTTGAGTTTAGTGGTTTGAAAATCAATAAAACTAATGTGTTTGAGCTTGGATATTTGGAGACATACATGTATATTTATTTTTTTAAATTGTTGTTTATTAAGTATTATATTATTGTTAAGGAAAAACTATTTTGAAACAACATCATACTAATACGCTTTGAGCTATACATGTGTATATATCCCATGTTCAAATGTAAACGGGGGAACTATGTACACTTAATATGAATAATAAATAAGATAAATGGAAAGAACAATTCTCTTGTGGGATTTCTCAAAGGGGTGGTTATACACTAAATTGGTGTCTCACTTGTCTAATCTAAAAAACTACCTTTATTTTTTACCTTTATTTTTTTGATACTCTACCTTTACTTTTTGTATGTATATGTATTGAGTAGTTTTGTTTTCTATAATAGTTCTTATATGTGTATGTATAAAAACATTACTACCTTACACTAAACATCATAACACATGTTAAATACTATATATAATGCTTAATTTAATACACAATCATACATAGAGAGGAGTCGGGACTCTTAGTTTTTTGGAATATTGTTGTTATAGAGAACCAAGGATTTTGAATCACTTATAAACTTGTCATCTAATTTTGAACATGTCTTGACAAATTTGAAACTATCAAGCCCATTGCCCACTAAACCTGAAATTTAAAATGTGAGAGTGTACGACCCTATTCAATAGCAAGATTGTACTAGTCAACATGTACAGTCTTGGTCAAGACTTGAAAACTATGACAAAGATCTACAAATTCACTCAACTAATATTATCTTCTGCTCTAGAATTACGCACTTTGAATCATGTTGTCTAAAATTTAACAAATCTTGTCCTTCTATAATATGAAAGAGAGAAGGGTTTGGTTTGTGGGTTTATATAATAGGGTTAATGCTGGCACTTCATCCTTATAATTTGTTTGACCTCTCAAAGTGTACATATAAATTGATGAATAGAAAATGTATAGTGTAAATAGGCCCAACAAAGTATCAAATAGTGCACTTAATGTAATGCTAGCTATGAATTGATAAGTGTTTTTTTGTACTTACATGTTGTGTACCTAAACATGACATTTTTAAAAATTATAGAGTTATTTTGCATGTAATCTCATAGTTTTGTAATGATGTTTTGTAAAATGTCATTTATGTTAAACAAGCCTTCATAAAGGTAATTAATGTGTTTATGTGTATTATTTTAATAAAGTTTGACTATCCCAGAAAGGTAGTTTGGATAAGAAGTTGGGCACCGAGTCCTCCTTTTGCATAAATAAAGGGTTGTTCCTCTTTTCAATCAATTTTTATCATATCAATACAATTATATGTGATATTTTCACATTTTCATATGGATAAATGTTTTTCCCCTTATTCATCCTAATTCACAAACAATCTCACATCAACAAAGAAAAAAACAAATACAATATTAATAATGAGCAACAATATATCCATCCTTTCAGAAAGGGGATGCAATAAAAGTTTCCTTTCATAATTTTTAGTCATGATATGTCAACGAATGCATCAAAGTGAGCTCGAGTGGTGGAGTGGATGTTGTAGCCATGGGGTGATGCAATAGATCTGAATCTAGATAATGATTGCAATGATGGAAAAAGGTAATGGCCATTCAAGGTAGGTACTTCAAATTGGATATTAAATATAATACGGTATGAGGAGGATGCAGATTCAGAGTGTTTTTAGGTTTTAAAGGATAAGGATGAGGAGGATGATGAGGAGGTTGAGATCGATGATTCTGAAAACCTAACACCCTGGATTCAATTCATAGTACACTTGGAGATGAAGTTAAGAAATAAAATTTTAGGTGATAGTGATAATGACCAGATTTGGTTAGGGGATAATGACTGGTTGCAGAATAATGATCTAGAATGGCTACATAAGATAGATTAAGGACCATTATGGAAGAATAACAAGACAATGGGTGACTTGTTGTATAAAATTGAGTATTATCCTTCCTCGAATAAATATTCCATAGAGGAGGGACTTTACAAACTATGGATTGGATATGAGGAATTATATGATGAAAACACTACCCCAAAGATGCTCTCTTTGCTATTTGATAAACACATTCACATGATTGAATACACTATGAATGGGATGAAATGGTGTCTAATCTCAAAATGCAAATTTTCCATGAACATCATACGGAAGCAAATATTGAAGATAATGATAATACTTCTAAAAGTCTTACTATTGTTACTTATAAATCTTTTTATTCATTAGATCATGATCTCAGCTTGGATCTCAGGGAAAATAGGTGTATTTCTACCTTTAAGATTGAGTTTTGTGAGGATTTAGAGATGATGTTAATTCATACTCAAGATTCCACTTTGGATTTAGGAGCTTCTTTAGTATATATTTCATTGGAATCTCATCAGCTTGGTTATGTAAATAAGATAAATATATCTAATAATATGTTAGATCACATTGAGACTTCTTCTGAATCTTCTAAAACTTTCAATTCTGATTATATTTTTGCAAGGTATTTTCAAAATCATGATGTTTTTCCCTATTTCAAATAGGTCTTGGTGCATGATGAGAATGTTTATAATTTAAGATTTAAGTTTTTTTTTAAATATTTATTTGGAAGGTAAGCCTTGGAAGGGGACTTGTCATGAGCTTTGGATCACAAAATTTTGGAAAAAGGCATATATAAATTGTTTTATCTCCCTAATGAGTGTTTATGGTTTTTTTTAATTCATAAGATATGGATATATTTCTTGTATCTAAGTATTGGTAGTTAGAATATTGTAGTGTTGAGGTTTAAGTATGGAATGATAATTTTAAAAGGTAATCCAATGTGTAATAAAATGAATATTGGGTGTGTTTGTATGAGCTTCGAGTAGAATTCTAGAATTTAAAAACTTTGAAACAAATTGGGGATTCTTTGGGCATATTTTTTATTGTGGATCCTAGATCATTTAACACTAGATCCTTGTGGTATGTATAAATTAAGATAGCACTCAATTTAATTGATCCTCTATTTTCATTGTCTCTCTTCTAATTGATTGTAATTCTTTCATGCAAGATGCCTTTGAAGAAAGGTTTATCACAAAAAGATGCTACATTTGTTCTTCTTTGGATCAATGGCAAGGATTTAGTGGGGGGGGGGGGGGGGGACTTTCATTGAGAAGAAAATAGGTTTCACTTGGGTATGGAGGGAAAAAAAGAATAGGGTTGCTAAATTGGCTAAGGATAATCTTTATAATAACAAATCTCATGATGAACAACAACAAAGTATTGGTATTTCAAACATTATTGAAGCCTTACATGAGGAGATCTCATCACCTACAAATATGGGTTTTGTTGAACTTGTTAATAAGATTGACATGGGGATATAGGTTGTTAATGAAGAAATTATAAATGTGGACATTCACTTTGGCTATTAAATCCTCCTTTTATTAGTAAGACATTTTTTGGGATTGAGGGGGATGAAGGGAAAAGTGTTAACCGATTTACTTGAACACTTTTGTCATTAAATAGAGATGAATTATGTTTCAATTTTACAAATTTACAAATGGAATGCTAAATATTTTGGTGTGGAGGGATTAAAAGAGATTAGCAAAATGGTTTTTATTCTATAAAAAGGGAGTAGTTTCATCTCTAAGGGAAAGTATTGTGAGGGACTAAAGGAAATGGAAATGGGGAAGTTTCTTACCCACTTTCTAGCTTAGCTATCTTTTCTTATTCAATCAATTACTTTAGGATGTGGGATCCCTTTAATAGTTAAAGACATTTAAAACATGCCTTAGTTTTTGCTACTCCCCCATATTTGAGTGTTATGGCTAGGAATCTACTCAGATGTGATGAAACTAAGTTCATTTCATTTCATCAAGCATAGTTGGTAGACTAATCAGTGATAGGTGGTGGCATGAATAATAATTGGTTATCTCTTTCTAAAATAGTAATATCATCCTCCAATCTTGGGGATTTTTCATCAACATCTTATGGCATGTGTTTGGATGTTTAAAATTTATTAATTTGATTATTCAAATGTAAGATGAAATAACTTGGATTTCATGTATTTGGTCATTTTACGTGGTGCTATGGATGAAAATAATGTTGGGGTATTAGGCATCACATAAGCATTGTTGGGTTTGTGAAATACATCTCAATCATCCTCTGGTCTTCATGTCTAACTAAAGGTTAGTGTTTCTTTCATATTTATTATTTATTTTTGCATTTTAAAATATTTTTTCAAGGTATAGATTCAGTGTTTGTTTTTCACCATGGGAATCCCCTTAAATTGGGGGGAACATGAAGACCAAGTGTCATTGAAATAAAATTTAGATTGTCTTAGAATTTTCATGGAGGTAGGCTACTTAGATTTGTTTCAAAAATTTCAAGGGTTCGATGATAACATCACCAAGGAATTTTATATTAGTCGAGATGAAGGGAAAGTGAAGGTCAGGGGAATTGTTGTCACTATATCTAAATAAACCATTACAAAGGCAACAAGTTTGACATTAGAAGGAGAGGAATAGTACCAAGTGAAATTGAAGAGAGTGTCTTTACAAGGAAGAGTTATTGCTTCCTAGAGTGAAGGTAATTGACACAGGAAAAGGAATGACTCGTGCCTCCCTAACATATTTTTGGCACGCTATGGATCTTAACATTTAGAAGTATATTACCTGTGAGTGTAGATTTTCAGTCCTCTTTTATTACCACCTTAAATTGGTTTCTCATCTTCACCATAATAAAATTACCAATTTTCCATTTTCCTTGTTTAAATTTTTAAAGAAAACTATATATATATATATATATATATATATATATATATATATTTAAAAATGAAATGAAAAGGCTTTGCCACATTAAGGTTTGATAAAACTCCTTTTTCTTGAGACTGAGTTCAATAACCCCAATTTTTTTTTGGCAAGAATTTTGTCTTTCAAATTACCTTGTTATGGAAGAAATAATTGTGTCCAAAATGAAGAAGAAAAATCTTTGCTTACCCTCTTCTATTGATAGCTCTAAGGATGAATCCTCCCAAAAAATCAACATCCTAGAAAAAGGCTATAGAAGATCTGTTAGAATCATGGATAATCCCATAGCAATTAAGAAAACAATGGATCTATATTTTAGGGGGTAGACTTCTACTTCTACTTAGATCCACCCAATAATTATTGAGGACTCTATTTCAAATGCTTATATTTTTGTCCTTGAGGAAAGCATAGTTGAACAAGATACACATGATGTATGTAGGATGGATACTATATACTCAAAATCAAAACTTTCTATGGCTTTTATAAAATAAAGTCTCAAAAGGAGGAACTTTAGGTTCTTCGAATAAAATTAGGTGAGTTATCACAATCACCCACTAATAATTTTGTTTCTCATGCCAATGTAGCAGAAAATGCTGCTAATGTGTCTATGATGCAATTTACCATTTTACCCTTTAGTTCTTGGTAACCTTTGTTTGGACATGTAGTGCTTAGGATAGAGTCTTTTTATTTTATCCCCAATAAGGATCATGATAAATAACTTCACTTGCTTAAGTTAGAGGGAGATAAAATAGTGGGAAGTCTTAGGAAATGATTAAGTTAGGCATTATCTAAGACTGAAATTTTACAAGAGGAGATAAGAAAAAGATAGATGGGAGGTTAAAGATGAAGGGAACACTAAGGATCCTACTATAAATAGATTGAAAGACATTGTATACTTGGCATGTGAAAAAACAACACATTTATCATCATGTAGGCCTCCGCCTAGAGTTCAATCTTTGATTTTGAAAGATTAATGGTTGAAGCTAGAATTGAGATAGTTGGTTTCCTTCTGATTTATAGATGTAAGTAGAAAAATAAGTCATGTGAAATTTTGTTTTCCTCTTTTGATTAGGATAAAAATTGATTATGTGAAGCATATGTACATATTTTTTTTCTTCCTCACGATTTAATATGGAATCCAAATCTCTATGTTGGTGATGTTCTACTCAAATCTTTTTTATCTTATTTTAAAGATGAAATAAGACATGTGGAGGAATGGGCTCACTATAATACCCTTGAAGACACTCATCCTTTGTGGTTGAGACCTGAATTTCCAAGGCCTTTGGACATTTTTTAAGGGACTGTGTAAACCTCACTAAGAATGAGTAGATAAAAAGGAAATATTCCCTCATCAAGGTGGACCTTGTTATAGTAGGTGAGACATTGATTGTTTAGTGGGGCTCGGAAGCTTATATAAATTATTGTATTATATGGGATGACCTTCCCAAATCCTTAAGAGTTAAGAAACCTTCTTCACTTCATAACTTGAGAGAGGCTAGAGCAAGGGCTAATCTATATTTGATTTCTATGAGGAAGGACACATTATGGATAGGGTTTAGATTATAGTACCCCTTATTTTGGTTTCCACTTCACCATTAGAAAGGAAAAAGGTTGGTGAATAAAGATGAGGAATCTTAGAGATGTCTATATTTTAAAACTAAGTGTGGATATAATGCACCTCTAGATTACACAAGATCAAATTTGGTGGATTTGAAAAAAAATTGTGAAAACTTCGTGAAAATTTAGTTTCCAACCTATTACCTATGGAAGGTTGACTTAACACCGTTGAAGATTTAGTAGGTTTCACCATGGTTATTTATGGCCCTTTGGCTTAGTTCTACTTTTGGATTTCTTGATGAAGCTTTTCCATATTCTCTTCAACTAGGCTCCTTTAGTGGAAAGATACTAAAGACTTTTTAAGGAATTTTCACTAAGATTTTTTTTGACTTTCCTATGACTACATGTGTACTATTTCATGAAATGTTGCATAAGTCCCCCACCTTTGGTTTTATAAGATGCCACCCCTTACTATTATTTTTATTTTTATTCTTGTTGGTTTCATATTAGAAAATGGTGTACTCTTTCTTTCGAAGCTACTTTCTTTGAAAGGTTTGTTCTCATGTTATGGGAGTTCAAATCATTAGTTATGTTTATTTCAAGGTTTTTGATCTTCACTATGGAATGTATGTAGGTGATTTTTCTCCCTTGTTATTGGGGTAATTTGGTTTATGTAGTGAAAGGCCTTACCTTTGGCTATGGAAGACAATTTAGTTATATAACTACAGAGGTGGAGGTGCTTTTATTACATAAGTATGTTTTTTCCTATGGGGTTTTATTAGAGACTCTAAATTAATTTCTGTAAAAAAAAATTAAGCTTTGGTTTAGTTTGGATGTTATCCTTGGCTTTAGTAAGTTTGGTCTTCCCACTATTAGCAAAATTAATCTTATTATAACAACTATTGTTTATTAATGAAAGGGGTGAGGAACCCCACACCCCTCTTTTACTGATTAAAAAAAAAGAGCAACAATGTAAGCATTAGGAGTTTAAACAATTGTAGAGCTTTTAGAAGTATTTTTGAAGGTTTCTGGTATCTTTTTGAGCATCTCAACATTCACACAAGTTATTGCACACTCTATTTCTATTACGTACTACATAAGAGTTCAGGTGTTTTAGGGGTTCTTGGAGGAGATATACTTCCATTGCGGTCGAGGGCCCCCATGGGGCACAAACATATGAATGTATGATTGACCTATTATAGTTCCCCTTCCTCCCCCTCTAGCTAGGATCAAATAATTCTACATACATCTCCAAGCACTGCATCTCTGGTATATAAATCAAATTTGCATCTACAACTTGGGCACTGCATCTTTAGCATATAGATCAGATCATTTTGCATGCATCTCATATCTGAATTGGGCACTTTTGGCATATATATCAGATCTACATAAATAAATTGAGCATCTCCTCCCTATCTATATCTATATAAGGGCATATATATTATCTTTCAAGTGTAGCTTTTTATTTTCTACCCAACCTATATGATCAATCAGGATAACGGGATCTAACAAGCATGATTATGTTCCCTAATATATCTAATCCATATAGCAACCCCCTATCTCTAGGAGAGGGGCACAATGGTATCTTTGGTTAAGCACACACCATGAAATTGAGCTATAATTCATCGTATTACTCTATCACACCACATAGAGCTTAGTGGTTCTTAGAAAAGTCATTTAGATAGTTTATACTAATATCATTGTCAAATCTAAAATTCATGATGTCGCTAAAGGATTGGTGGAGGTTTGACTATTTATCACATGAAACTGCAAGGATAAAGGATAACTAATAGTTAGTAGTACAATTCATTCCAACTACTTGATTACTTCTTGTTAATGTAGATGACATTGGGAATTATAGAGTTGATAGTATATCATGTATGATATGTTACGAAACATTGAAGCTATATTGTAGATTTAATGATTGTAGTGTATAATGATGTGTTATGGACATTAAATGATGGTCGCATAAGTGGGTAGGTGAGATAAATTAATATAAGGAGGTGGATTATGTGTCTGTATAAACACATCCCTAAACTTGAGAAATAAGTCATCAAAGAGAGATAACTTAGAGATAAATTCTCTTCACAGAGAAGGTGAGTGAACTGGAAAATTTAGATACGAGAATAACTAGTTGTAACACATCTCAATTAAGATCGTGGTAGTTTTGTATTTTTGTTTTAATGTTCATAACATGATTATAGGTGTGTGCAAGTTATAATTCCTTAAGTAAATCAATAAAATAAGTATTATTTTTGTTCATTCATTTTGTTTATGTGTGCAAGATTGAAATTTAGTCATTTTTTTGTGTTGAATCACTGGGTTGTATAGTCTAAGGCCATCCTTAACTAGACTCAATAACAAACAATCCATGAGTAAGGGTTCTACTACGAATTTGGATATATTTTTCAAAGATTTCATTATTTACAAAAATTTTGTTTTCTTTTATTGGTTGAACACTTTCACATGTAATTTTTAATTATTTTGCACATACAACCACAATAAAATAATGTAAAATGATAATATAATCCATTTGAATTTAATTTCTTGAATGGGAGAGAATTGGGGGCGACTAATTTACTATAGTCCCCTAGCCATGAATGCATAATTTTTGCAAGTGCAATCCTATATTTTTCAAGTGTGTAGATGCCTCCATAATTATTATTTTTTGTTTAGTTGTACTTATTTTGTTGCAAATATGTTACAAGTTATATTAGAGCTTCAAACTTAGTTTGCATCTATTTTACATGTATAAATCTAAGCTCACTTTTACTTTTCATGCAAGATGTTTTATCTTTTTTTTACATGCACGTTTGTCCAGGATTTTCACATCACATACAAGATTTTCAAGATCTTCCCTTATCATGTTTGTTTCTCCTATTTTTTCCCCTTTACATGCAATATTTTTCCATTGAATGCTAGTTTTTCTAGTATTATGCTTTGCATGCGCACTCTACCCATATTTTCCCATTGTCTTTAAGTTTTTATAGAGTTTTTATTTACATGCATTTTTCCCCATAATTTCCATTACATGCATGCTTTTCCTATTTTTTTTCCATTAAATGTATGATTTTCCCATATTTTTCCCCTAAATGCAAGGTTTTCTAGATTTTTTATTTGCATGCATGTTTTTTCCAACATTTTCCTTTGAATACAAGAAATTCCACAATGCCCATGATCAAAATAACTTATCAATATAATTTTGTGATTAGATAGGAGGTAATGGAAACCCTCATAAAGTTTAAAGAATAAATTTTGCATACTTTAGAGAAAGTGTTGATGGACCAAAAAGAGGATTCTCCACCAAATTATCTTGAAGAAGATGAATCAACATAAGTTGTATGGAATGAATATCCCAATGAATATGAAAAAAAAGTGGTATGGGATGAAGATCCACATGAAGACTATGAAGCACAAGTAGTATGGGATGAGGATCCCTATGAAAATAAATTACCATTGTAGGTGGTATAGGATGAGGATCTTCATGAAGAAGAGGAATTGGTTAAAGAGTCATTTGAGCTTGAATCTCCTCAATCATAGTATTTGCATGTTGATTATGTTTCAATGCATATGTTAGGGAATCTTGCTGACATCTTGATTCAAACTTACTTGGATAAACATGATAGCGCCAAGATTCTTCAACAAATTGAAATCAATGGATTCATGCAATTCATCATAGAAGATTATTCTCAAAAAATTTATAAAGTCCAAAAAATACATATGATCATCTCTAAGATAAAATAAGATAAGATCATGATATTCATGTACACTAAAGGTTAAAATCAGCCCATGGGACTAAAAAAGTACAATGTTAATTAAGGAATAATGAGTGTAAAAGAAACTCCAGCAAGCCCAAAAACTAAAAGTGCATGCAACTGAGAATATGCAAAAAAAAAGTGTCCATTGATACCTCAATGATCTCACTATATCTAGGAACCCTAGTGCATGCTTACTTCTTGTTCAATATTGAAGAAGAAAAAAGGTTAAAAAAAAAAACAATTCTTTTAGTGCATATCATTGTAGAAGTTATGCCTCTAGCCAACAGTTGGTGAAGATCAAACATCTCTCAAAATAAGAAAGCTAAACATTTCCAAGAAGAAGAAGATGCATGGGAGAGCTTCCACTTGATCATCGGGATTTGGGGACAAAACTTCCTAAAGGGGAGGGCATGTTTGTACCCAAATACAACACTTTTTTAAATTTATGTTTTATTTTATATGCAGGCTCATAGTTTTGTAATAATATTTTGTATAAATCTACTTAATTTAAATAATGCTTCATAAATATAACTAGCGTGTTTAGGTGCAATTAATGAAAAAAAAGTCTAATTGTCCCATAAATGTGGTTTGAGCTACAAGTTAGGGTCTGAGTCTCTCTTTTGTATATATAATGATTTTCCTCTCTTTTTGCAATCATTATTTTATCATATCAATACAACTATATGTGATAATTTCAAATTTTTATTTGGAGAAGTGTTTCCTCTATTGTTTCTCTAGATTTTTAGGTGCAATCATGTATCTTAAGTGTGTAGGCACCTCTATTGTTATTATCTTTTGTATAGTTGTACTTCTTATATTGCGGGTATGCTACATGTACTTGATGATCAAATGAACCTAATTACTTGTTTATTTGTAGATGACTATAATCAAACTTTTATGAAATTAATGTTCATGCATGACCAACTTCCAACAACTAGAAATGAGAAATACAAAAAGGATTAGATGGAGCTATCCAATCAAAAAAGTGACACAAAAAATGTTCCAAGGCAATGCAAACAAATTTGACAATATGATATAATAAACTTAAGGCTAAAATAAAAGTTGCAAGAGGATGCAGAAAAAAAAAGTTTCAAACAAAAATATTTGGAATTTTTTATTTTAAGAAAATAAAAAAAGGCACTTTTATGTTGAAAAAAAATCTTTTAATATTTTATTTATTAAAAATATAACATCTAAAATATCTCAATAAATTTTAAGGGGAATCTTAGATTCACTTTTAAACATTTCAACCTAAATATTATCATTTAAAGAATTCCATTTACTCCTTGATTCAAGATGTCCTTATCGCATACTAGTTATGTTTTCATTGATAATAGCTAGGTTTGCACAAAACATTTACTAAAATGGGTCACAAAGTGATTGTTTCATTTTGTTATATTGTAATTAGGTTTAAAATTTGTCAAAATGGTTATAGTTATTGATTGTGCTGAATGAGAATAAAAATAAACTTTGAAAGTGATAATTAATAATAGGAAGTGTTGACGGAAAAAATTATCACGTCAATGAATCAATCATTTTGTTTATTGTGAAGGTCAAATTGGAATCATACCATTGTAATTGTAGGGGTTCTAAAGGTTTGTTTAAAGGATCCTAAAGACACAAAAGGGTTTTAAATAAATTTTGGAAAAATAATTAACAAGCTATCAAAATAACTTATTCCATTATTATAATTAAGAATCTATATTAATTAGAGTTAATCTCCATTCAAGTTATAGTGCTTGTCAAAAGGATGGACGCGGTCTGGAGCACATCATCGAGCTAGGGCAGTCGCGCCCTGGCTCATTTTTTGCTATTTTTGCTTCTACGTTGGAGTGAGAAGGGCATCGGTTTGGTTGCAGGGTGTTGGGCGTCACCGCTTTGGCTGCTTTTCCTGTTTAAAACCTCTTTTCTCTATCTTTTGTGTTGAGAGTGGCATGCCACTTTTGGTCCATGCACTATGAAGGGGCCGGTGGGGTTGTCTAGAGTGCACTCACAGCTGGAGAGTACCTTTTGGCAAGCACATCCATGGCTGGGAGTATGCCGTCCAAGACTGGTGCTGGTTTCAATTTTAGTGAAGTGGTAGGAATGAATTTGCCAAGACAAGAAGGGCAGGGGTATGAAAATGCCCTCTTTTCTCAAAATACAGATGCTAAGGAATCGAATCTGCCTAGAGGATCTAGGATTATGAAGGTTAATGGATGTCTTGAGAGATGTAAAGAAAGACCAAAACTGGTATTTCCCTTCGAAATGATTGCTGAGGATATAGAATACTATTCTAATCATTCCTTGTTTTGTAAGTTCTTGGGTTTAAAAGTCTCCCTTCATTTTTTGGAAAGTTTGGCCCGAAGAGTTTGGGAACTAGAGGGAGAATTGGAGGTCATGATGCTTGCAAATAACTACTTCATGGTGACATTCCCCTGCCTGGCTCTTTGAAGGGGGGCCTTACTTTTATAACCAGGTGGGATTATTTGTAAAACCATAGTATGCAGGTTTTAATCCTTTCGAAGAGCTCCCAAATCGAGTGCTAGTGTGGGTTCATTTGCCTAGACTTCTAATTGAATGTTGTAGGAAGGACGTGTTGCATATGCTGGCATCAATGCTTGGAAGACCGGTAAGATCCTCTACACAAACCTTGAGTAAGAAGGTGATGACCTTTGCTCATATTTGCATGGAAATTGATCTAAGTAAACCATTACCATATGTAGTAGAGATGAGTACAGGTTCATACTCTTGGGTACAACAACTGGACTACGAGACCCTTCCATTTTGATGCCGCATCTGCCATGAATATGGCCACCTGGGGCAAAGATGTTCGAAAGCCAAGCCAATAGACTAGCATACTGCGCCTCCTTCTAATACCATTCCTAGTACTAACAAAGGGAAGAGGCCAGTAGCAGGAGAGAATAAGGATGCTGAGGGCTTTGTTCAGGTAAAAGCTCGAACTCGTAGCAGAGGATTGAAGAGAACCTTAAGAGAACAGCAAGAGGAGGATACATTCAACAGGTTTGAGATTTTAGATGAGTTGGGGCAGCAAGTAATTAATGAAGAAGGGAACAATGTTGATCACCCTGAGGGGGATTCAGGATTAGAGATTGACTCTGCCAAGCCTCTGTGTGCTATGCAAGAAGAATTTGCTATGCCCATGATCATGGACAGACAAGTAGGTGCGCAGGTGGCGATGGAGCCAAATGCTAATACGGGGAAGGGCATAGAGGAAGCAGAGCCTGTGATATGGGTTGTGGTTGCTGAAGCAAATAAAAGAGGTAAATCTACCCCTCACCTAGGCATCCTTCAGAAGGATGGGAAAAAGGGGGCTTTAGAGAAAAATGCTAAAACAGGATGTAAGAAGGACCTAGAGAGGATTAAGATGATTGGGGAGAACTTGGTGGAATCAGGAGCTATTAAGACCTTAGATTCCCACTTCTTGACTCCTCCCAAATGATTGTTATCTCTTGGAATGCAAGGGGCCTGAACAACGGCCCCAGATAAAAATCTGTTCGAGAATTAGTGCAGAGGCATTCTCCAGATGTCCTCTTTCTTCAGGAGACTAAAGTTTTTGTTGATTGTATGATGGGTATGGCACCTAAGTTATGGAGGCAAGGCCATTATCAGTGTATTGGAGCCCAAGGATCTTTGGGGGGTGTGGCATGCCTATGGAACCCACATAAGATCCAGCCTGTGTCCTGGATTTCATTCAGGTCCTTATCTTTGGTTTCTTGGTGCATCAAATCAGGGGAATCGGTTCTTTTCTCTAATGTCTATGCCTCGACAGACTTTCAAGGCAAGCTCGAGGTATGGAACAATATTCATGAGGTGCATAGTTTGTTTCCTTATTTACCATGGATTATTGCTGGAGACTTTAATGCCATTCTGGATTTATTTGAGAAATGGGGAGGCATTATGAAAACTGAGCCCTCCTCCATTTTGCTTAGAGACAATATCTCGGCTCTTAATCTTGTTGACATTAAGCCCAGCAATGGCTGCTTCACATGGAACAATAGAAGGTTGGGGGACAACAGTATTGTTGAGCGCCTTGACCATTTCATGGTGTCATGTTTTTGGGTGGGGGGTCATGGTCTTCCAGCTCTGAGATACTTGATTGGCAGGGATCGGATCACTGGCCCATAAAGCTCACTATTTCTTTAGCTAGGATACCTCAAAGACCGCCTTTTAAATTCCATCTTATGTGGCTCAGGGATCCAAACCTGTATGGTTGTGTTGCCGATTGGTGGAAAAGAGGTAGATTGAGATTTGGCACAGCAATGTATACTTTTGCCAAGCTCTTATAATTTGTCAAATATCAGCTCAAGCGCTAGAACAGACAATGCTTCAAAAATATTTACCAGGAAAAAAAGGTGGCACAAACACAATTGAATGAAGTGACCCAGATGATTAGGGAAGAGGGGGCATCTAAATTTTTGTTAAGACAGGAAGCTAAAGCTCTAAAAGTTGTGGAGGAATGGGAGCTGAGAGAGGAAATCTTCTGGAAGTAGAAGGCATGAAATGTTTGGCTTCAGGAGGGGGATCTAAAAATACTGCATTCTTTTTCAACTCAGTGAAAGCCAGGCAACATGGTAATACCATTTCCTCGTTGATGATGGATAGGGGGAGACCATTCATTCTACCTAGGGTATTTGTAATGAGGTAGAGCTATACTTTGCTTCTCTATTTTAGGAGGAAGGGCAGGGGGACTTGGTGGCTGAGACTCAAGTTCTTTCCTGTATCCCCTCTTTGGTCTCTTTGTAAATGAATGAGCATCTTATGAGTGCCATTTCCATGGAGGAGGTGGAGAGGACTATTTTCCAAATGCAAAAAGGTAAAGCGCTTGGGCCAGATGGATTTCTGATTGAATTTTTCCAAGAGTTTTGGGACATTATTAAAGTTGATCTCTTGGCTGCTATTCAAGAATCACAGACGAATAAGCAGATACTCAAGGCTCTAAACTCAACTTTCCTGGTTCTTATCCCTAAGGGGGAGGGAGTGGATTGGTTAAGTCAATTTCATCCCATTTCTCTTTGCAATGTGATTTATAAAATTATCTCTAAGCTGATTGCTCACAAACTAAAGAGGTGGCTTACATTGCTTATTTCTAAGGAGCAAAGTGGATTTGTGTAAGGTCACCAAATCTTAGACAACATGGTGGTGGCTACTGAGGCAATTCACTTGATGGCCAAGTCAAAAGAAAAGGTTATGTTCACCAAGCTGGATATGAGTAAAGCTTATGACAGAGTTTGGTGGTCTTTCCTTCAGAAGGTTTTGAGGGCTTTTGGATTTAGTGAGGATTGGATACGCTGGGTCATGTGTTGTGTGAATTTGACCTCCTTCTTGATTCTGATTAATGGAGATAATTCAAATTTATTTGGAGCCTCTCGTAGCCTATGACAAGGTGACTCCCTCTCTCCTTATCTATTTTTGCTTCTGGTAGAAAGGCTGGGATGACTGATCAAAAGGAATGTAGAAGGGGGATATATTTAGGGTTGGCAGTGGGGTGGAGGTCTCCTGGCACTTTCTCACCTATAGTTTGTGGATGACATAGCTTTGATGGGCATGGCTACTATGAGAGAAGCATCTAATATGCGCAGAGACCTGGATGTTTATCTTGAGGCATCTGGACAGCTAATTAATGAGGGTAAGTCTTCAATTTATTTCTTCAATACCCCACTTCCAATTCAAAGGAGAATTGCTAATTTATTTAGGTTTCAAATTGGAAGTCTTCCTCTGCTATACCTTGGTATTCCCATCTCGACTGGGAGACACTCTAGGGAGACGTGGTAGGGCCTGCTGGACAAGTTTTGTGCTAAGGTTAATCATTGGACTCATCGCTAGCTATCCTTTACCGGTCAGGTTCAGCTGCTTCAATCAATTGTGCAGGTGCTCCCTATATATAGGTGTATGGTTCAGGTAGCGCTGGTGGGTTTTGTGAGAGACCTTGATTCCTTAGCAAGGCAATTTATTTAGGCTGGCAATTTAGCAGTGACCAAATGGAGCCTCATTAAATGGGAGGTAGTTTGTAGTCTGAAAAGGCTGGGAGGACTTGGATTAAGACAGTTGATACTCTCTGGTACGGCTCTAGCTGTAAAATTGTATTGAAGATGGTGTGTTGAACCAGACTAGTTATGGGCTAGAATCTTATCCCACAAGTACCTTGTAGGGATTCTTCAGAATGATACTCCTCGACATAGCTTGTCAGGGAAGGGGTCAACGATTTGGTCTACACTCAAGAAAGGGGTTGTACTCATTAAGCGTGGTTTGTTCTAGATATGCAAAGATGAGATGGAGGCATGATTTTGGCAAGACTCTTGGGATGGTTTTCCACCCCTAGCAACTCAATATCCTCATTTACATATATTAGCGCAAAGATTTGGTGAGGCAGGTTGGTCGAGGGTGGGTGATTTTAAGGAGTTTTCCCATCAGGGGCAGGTGATGGAAGTGAGGTGGAAAACACTAGAGGAATAGCCGATTGTGGGATTGGATGAGGAGTGCACTGAACTCCAATCTATTCTTGCTGGACGTAGCTGTAGCATCCTTTTAGGCAGGGATGTTCTAGCGTGTGTCCCTAATCTGAAAGGATCATATACGGTGTCTTCAGGGTACCAAGCGCTGATCTCTCAGCAATTGGATGGCAGGCGGGAAGTCCCCTAGTGGAAAAAAGTCTGGAATAGCTTCTCTTGGACAAAGTGTAACTATTTCATTTGGACCTTGGCTTGGAATAAATGCTTGATGTGGGATAATATCCAAAAGAGAGGATTTGTGGGCCCTTCGAGGTGTGTTTTATGCAACAGCAATGAGGAGGATTCTCAACATTTATTCTTTTGATGCCCCTTCTCAACGCAATTATGGCACTTTTGGTGGGACGCGTGGAAATGCCAATGTGTTCATGCATCCTCCTTGGCTGATTTTTGGGTGAGATTGGGCAAACCGCCCTCACCGGCTTCATTTTTGCATGAGGTATGGTACGCTGGTCCTATTTTCCTTTTATGGCAAGTCTGGCTTGAAAGAAATCATAGGATTTTTTTAGGAGAAAATTTGGGAATTCAACAAGTTTGGATTAGAATATTGGGCATGGTCCAAGAAACTGTTGGGGTTAAGAGTTAGATTACCCTGCCATTGGCAAAGAGCGATGTTGAGGTAGCAGAGAGGCTGGGCATTCAAGGAATTTCTCCAATCTCGACATGTGTCAGGAGAGGTAGACAGGGAAAATAGAGAGTGCAAAGGATGGGGAAATAGACGCCACCTCCTGCTGGTTTTTTGAAACTTAATACAAACAGGTCGTCCTATGGGAATCTAGGCTCGATTGGGATTGGCAAGATCGATAGGGATTCTGCTGGTGTGGTGGTTTTGATTTTTGTAGTTAACAAAGGAGTGCGGACAGTTAATCGAATGGAAGGTTGGGTGATTTTACATGCTTTAAGGAGAGCTTACAAGTTAGGATGGAGGAAAGTGATTTGTGAGGCTGATTATCAAGTTCTGGTTAATTTGCTTCTTGAGAGGAAGACCTCTGATGTGTGCTGGCAGCTGTCAGTGATTGTTCAACAGATTCTTCAGGTTAGTTCTTGTATGGATTCAGTGATTTTTGCCCATATTCCTAAGGAATGGAATAGGGTGGCCGATTGCTTAGCGAGATGGGGATCAGAAGAATTTAAAGGCCAAAAGTTTGATGGGTGGGAGCAAATGCCTTACGCACTTCGCCAAAATTTGGAGAGGATTATGGCAGAGGACGAGAGTGGTACTGGAGTGTAATTTTATTGTTCTTGTTGTTTTCTAGTGGTTTTGTTGATCCCTGAGGTGTTGGCCTCAGGCTATTTTGTACTTTGGTTTTCCTTGTTTTAATAAAGTTTTTACCCCTCTTTTTTCAAAAAAAAAAAAGAATCTGTATTAATTAAGATTCAGTTGAAAAAAGAATCTATAATCTATTTTATCTGACAGAGATAATCTATTAATTAGATAAATTCTTGAAAAATGGAAATTTGATTCTAAAAATATGTGTATGGAAATACACTCAATTACATTTTTCCATGGTTCATATCCATCTTAAGCAAAAGAAAACACTAACAGAAAATGACAAGAAAGATAAACAACAGCTAAAGAACGAAACAAGAAAGAAAAAAAATGAACAGGAAAGATAAACATGAAACTTAAAGAGAAAAAGGAATAAGTAAAACAAATCTAAAACTAAGGAATAATACAATAAAAATTGTAATAAAAGCAATGAACTAAAATAAAACCTAGATAAAAGATAATCTAGAATAACATAAAAGTAGAATTTAAATAAAGCATAAAACAAAAAGGAATTTAAGCAACTACTAAAGGGATACTAAAAGAAAATATAAATAATAAACTATAAAATATTTTAAATTAAGAACTAAATTAATAGTTAGTACTAACCTACTACTAATAAACTTCTGAAAATACTAAACTAAACTATAATATAAACAAAAACTAAAGATATTAAAAAAAAATGAAATATTTTATTAAAGTAAAATATTTACAAAAGAGTTTCTAGTCTCAATATGAGAGTCATCTTATCATAAGAACAGATTTGAAGTGAGAACTCCAACATTTTTAATACAAAACTTGAAAAAAATAGCTCAGCAATTGATTAGATCAATGAAGTGTCACAGACAATGCGAAGTGATCATCATTTTCAGGTTGAATACTTTAAATTCTTCACATAGGACTATAAATAATAGTCATCAAAAGATATTAGACTTAGCAAACTTTAGATAATCAGTAATATCTGACAAATATAATTGTATATCCTTGTATTACATAAGTTATTACTCAACCATCAGATATAGTACCATTGGGTCTATCTATAAAAATTGTATTATCTCAGAGAAATTACATAGAAAGAAGAGATAAATGAATGACTTTAGAATAATACTCCTCTCTTCAATACCTATTGAACTTATGTCTTCAAATGAAAATTTGATCTCCTTTTATCCTTCAACTTCAGTTATGAAATAAGTTATAACTGACTTTAATTAGTTATTAGTTAAGGTTAACAAATTGACTTATAAAGTTAATTAATTAATATAAATAATATGGAGACATTAATTAAGACTCTAAAGTCTTAATTAAATCAAACTATTAAAATAAAATACCCTGGGTACCAATCTTAATAGGTGGGGACCCTATCTTATTAACAATAAAGTAAGACATATAAATAATCATAAAAATAAATAATAAATTGATGAATCTTACTCTTGTTTAAACCATAATGCAATTTATACTTTAAACTTAAGCATATATTTATTATATCTCAAAGTATCTATTTTATCCATGTCTTCAAAGATAAGTTTTAAAACTGCATCAAGTTTTCATAATAAACAAAGTTATTCTCAATAATCATTTGAATCTGATAAAACTTTTGTAACAGGGTTGTCTTATTGATCAAGACATACATTATATTCCATTTCAAATGCAAGAAAAGGTAGCAATCTGGTGCCTGTCTCAGATGTATCGTCATCAACCTCTACTTTCACCTTTTTAAGCCTCCCGAACTCATTAGGTGTTTCAGGTTCTTTCTCTTTTTCAACAGTACTCTTTTCAGCAACATGATCAGGGATATCAATAGATTTCTTTTTACTGTCAAATCTTTGACCCCTAAAATTCAATCTTTTAAACCCCAAGATTGGTTCACTATAAGCCCTTGAAAGGTTTAATCTCTTATATTTCTCGTCGAGTTTAGTATTAGATGGAACAAGAGTATCTAAAATAGTGGAAATGTTCTTAAGGTCCTTAGCATCATCCACCTCTTTATTTAATTGATTTTTTGATTGACTGTCAGGAAATTGATGGGTAGGAAGTGGTTGGTCAACTGGTTCTCCTCTAAAAATAGGTGGTTCTAACTGCAGATAAGGATCAAGCTCAAGATGGTGTTCGAGAAAATGTGAAGAACTGCTTTGGGATTCAGCATGGGCTCCAACTCTTTGCCCATGAAATCCCCTATGACTTCTATGGTTTGTAAAACCACCATACCCTCTCTGAATAGGAAGAGGATTCAGGGCATTCTAAAAATCATGATTAGAAGCATCAAAATGGATGGACATTCTTTTACCCCGAAGGAATCTAGGCCCAAAATGCCTAGCACGAAAACCAACCCCACTAGAACTTTGACTATGGTTTGACTGACTACCTTAGTTTGACCTTTGACCCCACCCTCCATCATTAATATTCTCTATTGGTTGTTCCCACCCAGACATTTTGAAATAAGCAATAATCTGAAAAAAAAAATGCCAAATTTAAATTTTGAGCTTAATGACCAAAAATTATTCATGACTCAAAAATATTACTCATCATTATGTTGTATCTGAAAAACCAAACTAGCTTCCATATTTAGAATTATAAAACTAATTTCATTCTTAAATTATTTTCTCATTTGAATCTGAATCATTCCAAGAAAATGTATTCAACAAAACTTATACAATTGAGGAAACAATTAATCATATTTAATTTATTACCATCTTTACAGAATTTTGTCATGACCAAAAATATTGAAGGAAAAATTTCCAACTCAGAACAAAAACCCAAACTATGTCAGAATCCAAAAACTCATGGTAATTAAATATGACTTTTTCAACTTGCTTCAAGTTAGAACCTTTGTCTACAATCATTCTAAATTATTTTATATTCAACATCTCATAACTGAAACCCAATAATCCATGAGAACAAAACCAATACTGCAATATCCAAAACCTGAAAACTCTCGACAAATAATTGTTGCATGCCAATTATACTTATCTTCTTTGTTCATGCAACATATTTCACCATAGATTTCCATTTAAAGATTGCAAATACAAAACATGCAAGAAACAGAAAATGGACCTTCATATATACACTATCTATATCATCTAAAAATTAAAAAGTGAAGATAATGATAGGGAACGCAGATGAAACCTTGTTTAAAATGTCAATAAACAATTCTGACTAAAATAGATCTGAAAGAACTAAATTTTTGAGATATACACAACAAAAAACCCATAGACCTATTTCAAGTTCATAAAATATTCAGATGTTCAACATGTCTCATAAACATTAACATCCAGAATTGTTGCATATGAAAGGTATCACCCGACTAATAAAATGAATAGCTTTCAATGAAATCTCACCAAATAAATCAAAGAGTTCAAAACCCAGAATACAACCACCTCTTACAAGTTGTGACCCAAAAACATACCCTGCTTCAAATATCACAAATATCAAATCTTTAAAACCACAGCTTCCCACTTTGTATTTTATTCCACAAGTTCCAATTTTTAAAAGTGCCAACATGCATGCATATTTAACCATATTTCCATTGAACATAAAAAATACTCAAATACATCAACTTCTCAGATCTTCAAATGAAATAGACTGAAAAATTCATACTTGAAATCAACTTTGAAAACCTTGTTAGAATCTCTTTGTTCACCTTTATTTCTACAATTTTCATTGAATCAGGATTTTGCTTCTGTCAAAGCTTTACAAAATGATAATTGACTCAAAAAAACCAACTTTTATTTGCCAACTTTACCTCATAACTGCTTAGGGATACGTACTCACTTCCCATTGGTCCTCACTAACTTTTGCCAAAATTAGCAGTTTACTAAAATATTTTAACTAATTACCAAACTTAGCATTTATTATTCTTTCCTACCAAATTCCATGCTAAACAATGTGCTTCAAGGAGATAAATGAGTCATTAATGCACACATTACCACAAATATTTTCAAGATCTAAAGCATCTAGAGATATTAAAAATAAACATTGCCACCTTGCACAAGCCCCGATGCCAATAATATGCCAAGTCACCCTTGTAATCTGTCGATGTCATATCTTATTCCAAATACACATGCCAACTCAACTCATGAGGACATACTCAAGTGTGTATATCATTCACACTAACATTATGCATTGTGAAAACTAAACCATCGACCATGGTCTCATGTTCTTGTTTATTCATAATCATAAACTTAGGATCTTAGAACTAATTAATCCCATATGCATTTAAAACCAAATCATAACAAGGTCCATGCAATGTTAATAGAAGGTTAGGCTTAGTGAATTAAGACAAAACCTCATAATGAACCAACATTCCTTTAGCAAACTTATAATAATTAATGCATGTGAAGATGAATACACTGTCATCTTACGGAAAGGGTATATACAACTGACGAGAATATTTATCAATATATTTTTTTTAAATGTCAAAGTTAATATCATGCATCTGAAACTAAATGAGATAAAATCATTTGATTAAGAAAACACATCAAAATGCAAAATCTTTGATATAATCTGATCAATCACTGTTGTTCCAAAATAATATCCATTTAAACTATTGAGATGAACAAGTCATATTTGATCTATAAATAACAACTAAATCTTATGATAGTGACTGATGTAGAATTATATGAAAAATCTGCAACAACTATATCAAAACTAAAATGCAACACTTCCAAACATAACATTGAAATAATTCAAATGCATATGAACTAAAACTGCCAACTCAACTATAACTGATCATGAGTATAATAATATATGCATATTTTATTCATTCATCCACTTTGCTTTTTAAAACCATTGAAATCAAAATAAAATCATCATTCAATCATTATGATCTCATAATAAAAAATGCATCTACTAATATTGTTAATAAATAAGGGTCCTTGACGCAGTTTTAGATTTGATGACCATGTCATCACTATGGTAGTAAGTATGATTTTGAAATTTGGAGGGATATAGAAAATAGGCATAACAATAATGACCTTGCTAGTCAATTTTGTGGAATAAATTTGATTAACAATAAATTTTGCCTATATATAAAATGTAGATTATCTTTGAGAGTGTGATCCAGGAAAATCATTTCTCAAGTAGCTAAGCATGAACCCCTAAAAAAATGAATTCAGATAGGGATGGAATGTTTAGCTAGCGTGGAACGAAGAAAAAGAAATAATTAACAAAGAAGTTCAGGCTGGATGCACAAGCAATTTACAAATGCCTTAAAAACAAAATCTGATGATCAAGTAACCTTATTACAACCAAGGATAAAACAGTCATGTTATCATTAACTATGATTCTGAGTTTGTAAAAATATTTCTCAAAATGAAAGTTACAGTATTTCTACAATTTCTTATATCCTTCCTTCAAATGTGATCCTTTTCAATTTAAACCTTTCACTGATCTAATAAAAAAAAATCAAGAGAAGCAAGCAAACAAAAATAAAAACAATCAATCAACAAAAAAAGAAAGAGAAACAAAACAAAAAATAAAAACAAGAAAAATAAATCAAAAGCACTAAACAAAAAATAGCTTAAGATGGTGGCCATTAACTGAATAACGTAGCCAATTACCTTCAAGGTCTTTAAGATGAAAAATATTATTACCAAATATTGTAGCAATTCTATAAAGTCCAAGTCATAATGTATCAAATTTATGGTGTTTCCCTCAGTCTTCATGAGCTTTATCCCAATATAATACTAGATCTCCAACCTTAAATTTCTTATTAGACACCTTTTTATAAAAAAAATCTTTAGCTTTTGCTTAGCCTTTTCCAATTTCTAAAGTGCAGTTACTTTAGATTCATCAAGTGCTATCAAATCATGTAGCCTTTGCTCAATTAAATTTACATCTTCTTCTACGTATTACAAAGAATTTTTTTGTCAAAAAAATCTAGAGTTCTATAGGTAAAGTAGCTTCAAATCCATATGCTAACATAAAAGGAGAATAGCTGGTTACTGCTTTAACAATAGTTCTATTAACCCACAAAGCTTTAAATATTTTAAGATACCAATTTCTTTTGTTAACACAAACTAACTTCATTATAGCAATCAATTTTTTATTAGTGGACTCAACCTATCCATTCCCTTGTGGATAATATTTTGATGAATGATTAGAAATATAGAATATTTTCTTTAAAATTCTAAAAATTCACTTGAAACAAACTATGGTCCATTATCAGAAATAATTTCATATGAGACTCTAAATCTAGAAAAAAAATTGATTTTTTAAAAATGAAATCACTTCACCTGTAACTGAACTTTTAAGAGCTTTAGCTTCAGGTCATTTAGTGAAGTAATATGTGGCTTTTAAGATATATCTATGCCCTACAGATGATGATGGATGAATGTATGAAATAAAATCTATGCCCCACTTAGTAAAAAGTTTTTCAGAGATAATTGGGTTCAAAGGCATTGCAGGTAATCTATCCCTCCCAACAAAGAGTTGACAAGGCATACATGAACGTACTAATTTATAAGCATCTTGAAATAAAGTGGGTCAATAATAACCATCTCTTAAAATTTTATAATTTGTTGTCTTTGCAACATAATATCCACCACAGCATCCTTCGTGATAGCCTTTAAGCACCTTTGGTGTTTGCTCATGAGTAAGACACCTTAATAAAACACCATGATTACGACAAAAAAAAATCCAGAAAATAAAAGTTTAATGCTTTTAACCATAATGAACGTCTTTCTTTCTCATTAAAGTTCTTTGGGCAAGATTGATTCTGAAAATAGTAGACTAAGTCATGATACCAATCATCCTCAACCAATAGACAATCTCAATCATTCATTTCATGCATATATTTAAAATTTTCAATAAATTCCTTAACTTTCATTGTTTTGAAATGAGGTTTAACATTTAATTTTTTATCAACAGATAGGACTAAGATATTGATATCTGATTTTGTATTTTCAACTAAGTGTTTCGTTAATTCATTTTCTTTGATAGTTCTTAATGCTTTGAATTCAAGACCAAATTATTGAATACAAAGAATCCACTTAGCAAGCCTTCCTTGAATAATTGGTTGATTTAAAAGATATGACTAAATAGGTACACTAGATCATACAAAATTTTTGTTTTCCATCAATAAATATCTAAATTTGATTAATGAAGAAACAATAGAAAAGATAAACTTTTCAACCAGAGGGTACCTAATTTTGGTATCTTTCAAATATTGGCTCATGTAACCAATATGTTTTTCTTCATTATTTTCAAACTCTTGAGTAATTACTACTCCTATAGCGTTTTCTATGGCATTAACATAAAGAATAAATGGTTTATTTAAATTCGGTTTCGCAAGAACAGGTTCAATAGCAATGGCATTTTTTAATGAATTAAAAGCTAGATCAACATTTTCATCCCAAATATAAATCTTATCTTTCTTTAATAACAACTATAAAGGGTTAGACTTATCAGTAAAATTAGAAATAAATTTTTCAATAAAATTGATTTTACCAAATAAAGACCTTAAATTTGACTAATTTTTTGGAAGAGTTAGTTCCTTTATTGCTTTAATTATTCTAAATAAATGGAAATACCATCCTTAAAGATTATATGACCCTCTATTACACCAAAAATAGACTTTTTTGGATTTAGAAAAATTCCAAACTTCTTACATCTTGTAAAAATTTCATGAAGATGATCTAAATATTCTCTCTTTTTAGAATGAACATTAAGGTCATCTAAATAAACTTAAATGATTACACATGTTAAATCATCAAAGGCTACATGCATAGCCCTTTGAAAAGTGGCTCCAACATTCATTAATCCAAAAGGCATTTGATTATAAGCAAAAGTGCCCCTGCATGTGGTAAAAGTAGTTTTATGCCTATCTTTAGGATTCATAATAATATGATTATAACTTAAAAATCCATCTAATAAAGACATCATTTCAGATCCTACAACTTGATGTAATATCTGATATATACTTAGTAAAAAAAATTATCTTTAATACTTACTTTATTTAAGTCTCTAAAATCAACACAAAACCTAATATCTCCATTTTTCTTCCTTACAGGTACTAAATTAACCACCCACTCAAAATATGTTACAAGAAAAATGACACCAACATCAATCATTTTATCAAGCTCTTTGTTAATGGTGTCCTCTAACAAAGGGCTATTCCTTTGTATTTTATGTCTTACAGGCTTAATACTTGGTTTAATCAGAATATTGTGTTTGATAATATTTGAATTGTAACTTTTAAGATCTTTATAAGACCACGCAAATATATCAATAATTTTTTTTAAAAGTTTAATGAATTTAATTTTTTAATTTTCAATTACTTGTATTCTTAGATAAACATATTTAGGATCATATTCAGTTCCTAAATTTATGGGTAAGGTTCCACCTATGATTCTTCTTGATGGTTCTTTAATTTAAGCAACCTTGGGCTGATCATTAGGAGAAAACATAGATTCTAAGCTTACTAAACCAGTAGGCAATTTGTTAGTATCTAACTGTAAATAATCACTACAATTAAGTACATAATTATCTTGGTCAAAATAATTGCCTTTGAGAAATGAATCTATATGTCCATCACAACTAAAAACTGGCCAACTCTCTTTTAAATCAAGAATTTTACGACGAAATAATTCAATCAATGGAAAATCAACAGTGGGTTCAATTTCACTAAAAATACGATTGGAGGCATAAACTGTTGGGAATAAACCGAAAGCACACAATTGATTACCAAACCAAGCAACTTAATATGCGGAAATTAACCAGATTCACCAAGTAACTAGAATTCAGAATAACACATGATATGAGAGACAATACACAACTTGTATTAATACTTATATAGAAAAGAATACAATAAAGAAGATGCCACTTCTTCTCCACCACCTCTTCAGAGGCTCGCCACACCTCAAGTGAACAGTAATTCTTCTCCCCAAAGCTCTCCCTCTCAGGTCCCAACACACAACTCAAATACAGAGTTGGTGTTCACCTCCCATGCTCCACGCACAACACAAGTGCTCCACGCACTCCACAAGTACTCCACGTACTCCACAAGTACTCAAGGTACTTCAAGTAGATCTCCCATGAACCTGCAACAACCTGCAATTCAACAGACCATACTTATGGAAGGAACTCCCTTGCCTTCCTCTTTGCTCTATTCGAGTACACACCTGTACTCCAAGTAGATCCTGCCTGATACTGCTCCCTGTTGTGTTGCTGTCTATATGATCCTGCACACCTGCAAATCAACCCAGTTCTGCACACCTGTGAACCTTGACCTTGCACACACATACACCTGCAGATCAACGATCTTACTTACCATGTAGATCTCCTATATAGGCCATGCACCTGTGACCAAGATCTTACACACCTGAAGAATCCAGCTGACTCTCCAAAACCAGCACCCACCTTGGTACTGCTGTGGAACTAGGAGGAACACCCTTGCTCACCTCACACACAGAAGGAACAAACTTTGCTCAACTCAAATTAGAACACTTTTCCAATACAACCATGAGTCTATTATATAGATCTCATCCAAACAATGATTAGACATCTAATTACAATAATTAGATCCGCAGCTCTCAGTCTAAAAATAGATCTAATCATGCAAACACTTGGTTCGTTAGCTAACTGCCCGTAATAAGCTCGCAGTCGAACCACACAGGCGACCGACGTCGGTCCCTGTCTGCCTAGGGGTCGCCGACGCCGGCCGATCTCTGACCGACGTCGGTTGCCTTTCTGTCTTATCCTGTCGACGTCGGTTGGCCAGACCAACGCCAGTTTCTTCTGACACTCAGCAACTCATCCTGTAACCTCCTCCATGTCTGCATCAGTGAAGCTTTTAGCTCCACAACCTAACATAAACTATAAGTTTATCTACTTTTATATTCATTGAGAATATGGGTAATATTGAAAGCTTCAGAAAAATTAGTTAATGCCCATACCTTTTGAGTATAACGATGCAATTGTGTTTCATTGGTCTTATAAATCTTTTGAATTTGTCTCAATATCAGCGTTGAGTCTTTGAAAACCTCCAAAGGTTTAATATTTAATTCTATGGCTCTCTCTAATCTCAAATATAATGCTTCAAAATCTATTGTATTATTAGTATTTTCAAAAGATAATTTATAAGTATAACAAAATATCTTACTGATGGAAGATATGAGACAAATACCAGCACCACTACCTTGTTGAGAACAAGCTCCATCAAAGTAAAGAGACCATAAAAAGTTTCTTCTGAATATTTCTTCATGTTAGTTTTCTGGATCATCAACATTCAATAATTCATAAGTCTCGATACATGTTTCAATGTATGAGATATTGGGGGAAGAAAGAGATTCAATCAGACTACTAGAAATTTTTCTCTTTTAATAAATGTAATCTCCTTATTAACTAGAACCTAAGTTATATATTTACCAACAAATGCTTCAATTGCCTTTGACTAGTCCCTTCCTAATAACATGGCATAATTACTAGGAATATCTAAAATTTTAAGGCTAGAATATTCATTGTCTAATTTCCTTATTCATACTCGTTATTCCAATTGATGAATCATCTTTATTGACACATCTAAATGTGTATTTTAAGGCTAGAATATTCATTGTCTAATTTCCTTCGGGCCTTGGGACTAAAATCTATAGTTGATCGGATACATCTTTTAAGAGAATCTCCTTATCCTTGAGTGTACAGACTGATCCAACTTTCATCACATATTGCAGGAGAACCATGAGGGATAGAGACTAGATATCATCTCTCACACTTTCATGAATGAATCCTCTAAGTAACCCCAAGAGGATTTTCTATAACTTGATGTGAGTGAGATGTGGTAATGAGTTTTATCTTGTAGCCAATTCTCTCAGAACATACCAAAAATTGGGCACTGAAGGCATATATTCTAACTTGTTATCCCAATTGACAAACCATCTTTGTTAATTGTTAAGGTGTGGAGCCTAAAAGCTTCACCAAGTGAGCAGTTTGATAGTTGCAGGTTTACACAGTCACCGACATTGGTCAAGAGCGATCGACATCGATCAGGAGCAGTTCAAGAGATGCCGGCGTCGACAGGAATCGGCCGACGTCGGTCACAGGCAAGCAGGCAGGAACTGATGTCGGTTACCAGTGTGTCCAGAAAGCTATTTCCGTGGACAGAACTGAGTGTTTGCATGATAAGATTAAGTCATAGTCTTAAGTCCGTGTCTCTATTATTAGTAAGATTGTTTTAGAGCCCTTGTTTAAGAGGCATAACTGTTGATTGTAAATGCATGCTCAAGTATCCTAATTATTATATAATAGGATAGATCTTCTTAGCTTATTGTAGTGTAGTAGAGTGTTGAAAGAACAGTATATAATTGTATATGTGAATCAATCCAGGTTGTTGGAGTTGATTGTACTTGAGAGAGAGCTCTTGAGGGAAAGAGATCTAGAGAGAGATTTGTACATCTGAGAGAGGTGTGGAAGAAAGAAGTTTCTTTAATTGTATTCCTTCTGTAAAGAGTTTAATACAAGTTTTCAGGGTGGTTTCTTGTATCTCTTGTTCTTTGCTATTTATCATTCTAGTTACTTATCATTCTGATTTAATTTTATGTTTATTACTTTCATAAGTGTAATCAATATTGTTGGTTGATCTCCAACAAGTGGTATCAGAGCTCAGGTTCACTAACAGGTGGTTCAGATCTGTGTAGTGTGTATTGATTACAGGTTACTCACAGGGGTTTCTGCAGAGATTTATGTTTGAGTGGGAGAAGCAATGGCAGAAGAAAGTAAACTGAGAATGGAAAAGTTTAATGACAAAAATTATCAACATTGGAGAATGCAGATAGAAGATTATCTGTATCAGAAAGATCTATACTTACCGTTAGGTGGGATTGCAAAGAAGCCCACAGACATGGATGATGAAGAATGGGAAGTTCTTGATAGAAAGGCTCTTGGGTCTATAAGACTGAGTCTGGCATCTACTATGATATCTAATTTATCACAGGCAAAGTCTACGGTAGAGTTAATGACTACTTTAGCAAATTTGTATGAAAAACCCTCAGCTTCAAATAAGGTATATCTTATGAAGTAGTTATTTAATTTGCGTATGCAGGAAGGTGGATCTGTATCTAATCATCTGAATGATTTCCATGGAATTGTAAATCAATTAAGTTCAGTCAATATTGTCTTTGATGATGAAATTAAAGCTCTTTTAATATTATGTTCTTTGCCTGAAAGCTGGCATAGCTTAGTAATGGCAGTTAGTAATACTGCATCTGCTTCAAATATTTTAAAAGTAGAGGATGTTGTTAGTGTAATCTTGAATGAAGAAATTCACAGGAAAAGCACAGAAGAAACATCAAGGAACGCTTTAAGTTTTGAGACCAGGGGAAGGCAAAAAGAGAAGGGCAAGAAAGGGAGATCAAGGTCTAAGTCTAAGGTGAGAGGTAGATCCAAATCCAGAAATGGCAGGAAGCCACAATACTGGAATTGTGGAAAGATAGGGCACATAATTAGAGATTGCTAGTCAAAGCCTAAGAAGGACAATCAGCACAAAGGAAAAGAAGAAGCAAAGGTTGCAGGTATTGCACAAGATGCTTTAATATTCTCTTTGCATAATAATATAAAATCTTGGGTGTTAGATTCTGGTGCATCTTTTCATGCAACCCCTAATAGAGAATACTTTAGTGACTATGTCCATGGAGATTTTGAAATAGTATATTTAGGGGATGATGAGCCTTGTAAAATTATTGGCAAAGGTAAAGTGCAGCTGGAAATGCAGAATAGCAACACATGGGTGTTGAGAGATGTTATGCATGTTTCTAGCTTGAAGAGAAATTTAATTTCTATAGGAAAGTTAGGGGATGAGGGTTGTACAGTAACTCTCACAGCTGAATCTTGGAAGGTGACCAAGGGTGCACTTGTAATGGCCAGAGGTAAGAGAGTAGATACTCTCTATTTATGTATTTGTGTTACTAACAATTCTCCTTCTGTATTATCTACTCCAGATATGGATGCAAAATTGTGGCACTCAAGGCTTGGCCACATGAGTGAGAAGGGAATGTCTATTCTTAAGTCAAAAGGTAAGCTTTCAGATTTGAAAAGCATAGATCTAGATTTTTGTGAGCACTGTGTTTTTGAGAAACAGAAGAGAGTGAGTTTTCTCAAGACTAGGTCAACAAAGAAGAAGAATAAGTTGCATCTTGTTCACACAGACGTGTGGGGACCAGCTCAGGTTGCTTCTATTGGAGGATCACAGTACTATGTTTCATTCATAGATGATGCTACAAGAAAGGTATGGGTCTATTGTATTCAGAATAAATATGATGTATTTGAGACTTTTAAGATTTAGAAAGCTATGGTTGAGAATGAAACAGGCAAAAGATTGAAGTGCCTGAGATCTGACAATGGTGGTGAGTTCTGTAGCTATAAGTTCAACTAGTATTGTTATATGCATGGAATCCGTAGGCAAAGGGTGGTTCCAAGGACACCTCAGCAAAATGGAGTTGCTAAAAGGATGAACAAAACAATCATGGAGCGTGCAAGGTGTATGAGATTACATGTTGGTTTGTCCTTAGAGTTTTGGGTAGAAGCTGTTGACACTGCAGTGTACCTGATTAACAGAGGACCCTCTACAGCTCTAGATGGTGGAATTCCAAAAGAGACATGGACAAGTAAAAATGTAGATCTCTTATTTCTCAAAGTTTTTGGTTGTGAAGCCTTTGTGCACGTTGATAAGGAAAATAGAAAGAAGTTGGATGCTAAGTCTATGAGGTGCACATTTATTGGCTATGGCTCTGATGATTTCGGATTCAGGTTTTGGAATCTAAGAACTAACAAGATAATTAGGAGCCGTGATGTTGTTTTCAATGAAAAAGTGATGTATAGTGATCAGCTGAAGAAGCTGAATCAATCTGGGCAGAGCAATAAAGAATTGGATGAGGTGACAGTC
Source organism: Torreya grandis (assembly GCA_037957365.1). NCBI lineage: Eukaryota > Viridiplantae > Streptophyta > Pinopsida > Cupressales > Taxaceae > Torreya > Torreya grandis. Next base: position 6,688,986 of record JARHVA010000110.1, read on the forward strand.
TAAAATGAGCTCATGAGAAAAATTAATCACAGAAAGGAAAACACAGAGATCGACGTCGGCCATGCAGGAATCGACATCGACAGAATAAAAACCGATGTCGATCAGAAAGTGATCGACGTCAGCAGGACAAAAACTGACGTCGATCAGGCAGAACCGACGTCGACCAATTACAGGCCTGGAAGTGACCGAGGTCGGTCACTGTCAGAGAATTTGGGCAGACAGCGTGTTGTGAACGAGTCTCAGACGCCCATCAAGAGGTCAGAAATGGTAAGTAAACCTCCAATTCGATATTCCCCTTCATTATTCTATTTATTGCTAATTGATGGTGGAGAACCAGAGAGTTTTGAAGAAGCAATACAGGTAGAATCCAAGAATCAGTGGGAGCGTGGCATGGTTGAGGAAATGGAGTCCTTGAAAGAGAACCAAACATGGGATTTGGTTGAGTTGCCAGCTGGTAAGAAGACACTGAAGAACAGATGGACCTACAGGTTGAAGGAATGTGACAACGGACAGATGAGATATAAGGCCAAGTTGGTAGTGAAAGGATTTGCACAAAAGCCAGGTATTGATTTTGGTGAGATTTTTTTTTTGTTGTTAAAATGACTTCTATACGGACTGTATTGTCTTTAGTTGCTATTGAGGATTTGCATCTTGAGCAGCTTGATGTTAAGACAGCGTTTCTTCATGGAGATTTGGATGAAGAAATATATATGGATCAGCCGGAAGGATTTGAGGTCAAAGGTAAGGAGAAGTTAGTGTGCAGATTGAAGAAAAGCTTATATGGCCTCAAGCAAGCTCCTAAACAGTGGTATTTGAGATTTGACAGGTTTATGATTGAGTATGGCTACAGTAGGTGTCAATCTGATCATTGTGTGTATTTTAAGAGATTGGATAATGGTAGATATATTATTCTATTATTGTATGTAGATGATATGATGGTTGCAGGATCACACATGCAGCATATCTCTAAGCTTAAGGTAAAATTAGCTGAAACATTTGCCATGAAGGATTTGGGAGTAGCAAAGAAAATTCTTGGCATGAGCATTAAGAGAGACAGAAAAAATCACAGGTTGATTTTGTCTCAAGAGGATTATGTGAACAAGGTGTTGAAACGGTTCAACATGCAGGATGCAAAATCGGTAAGCACACCTTTGGCTGGACATTTTTAATTGAGTAAAGAACAATGTCCTAATTTGCATGATGAGGTAGAGTACATGAGTAGAGTTTCATATTCTTTCGCAGTAGGGAGTTTAATGTATGCAATGGTGTGTACTAGACTGGATATTGCCCAAGCAGTGGGAGTTGTAAGTAAGTATATGGCCAATCCAAGAAAGGAACACTAGAAAGCAGTTCAGTGGATCCTTAGATATCTGAGAGGAACCAGCACTAGGCATTTGTGTTATGGAGGTTCAAATACTTCTCTACATGGTTATGTAGATTCAGATATGGCAGGTGATTTGGATGGTAGGAGGAGCACCACAGGTTATGTTTTCACTATTGGTGGAATGGCGGTTAGCTGGATATCAAAGTTGCAGAAGGCTGTTGCCTTGTCAACTACAAAAGAAGAGTATATTGCAGTCATAGAGGCTATCAAAGAGATGATATGGATGACACGATTCATGGAAGAGCTTGGAAAGGAGCAAGAGAGTTGTAGATTATACAGTGATAGTTAGAGTATAATTCATTTGGCTAAAAATTCAGCCTTTCATTCAAGAACAAAACACATACAGCTTAGGTACCACTTCATAAGACAGGTATTGGAGGATGGTGAGTTGAAGCTGGAGAAAATTCATACAAATAAAAATCTTGCTGATATGTTAACCAAGCCGGTTACAAAGGAGAAGTTGAATCTTCATTCAACTTCTGTTGGTCTTCATGATTGAGTTGAAGATGGAAGAGCTAGAAGATGTTGTTGTACAGGTACTGGTGCAGCTGTTTATCTCCAAGTGGGAGATTGTTAAGGTGTGGAGCCTAAAAAATTTACCAAGTGAGCATTTTGATAGTTGTAGGTTTACACAGTCACCGGCGTCGGTCAAGAGTGACTGACGTCGGTCAGGAGCAGTTTAAGAGACGCCAGCGTCGGTAAGAATCGGTCAACATCGGTCACAGGCAAGCAGGCAGGAACCAATGTCGGTTACCTGTGCATCCAGAAAGCTATTTCCATGGATAGAACTGAGTGTTTGCATGATAGGATTAAGTCATAGTCTTAAGTCCGCATCTCTATTATTAGTAAGATTGTTTTAGAGGCCTTGTTTAAGAGGCATAATTATTGATTGTAAATGCATGCTCAAGTATCCTAATTATTATATAATAGGATAGATCTTCTTAGCTTATTGTAGTGTAGTAGAGTGTTGAAAGAACAGTACAGAATTGTATATGTGAATCAATCCAAGTTGTTGGAGTTGATTGTACTTGAGAGAGAGAGCTCTTGAGGGAAAGAGATCTAGAGAGAGATCTGTACATCTGAGAGAGGTGTGGAAGAAAGAAGTTTCTTCAATTGTATTCCTTCTGTAAAGAGTTTAATACAAGTTTTCAGGGTGGTTTCTTGTATCTCTTGTTCTTTGCTATTTATCATTCTAGTTACTTATCATTCTAGTTACTTATCAAAATCTCTCAAACCGTGATCTGGGTTATAAAATTTTGACAGCAATTTTTAAGTATTATTGACTATTTTTTTTAGCTTATACCTTGCACACAAGTTATTTTTATCATATTATTATCGTTTGCATCTTAACATGTTTAAAATTTCTCTCAAATTTGTCATGTTCTTAGCATTTAATAATTTTAAGACTAAAATTATCTTTCAAAATGACGAAAATAGTATTCTTAAACATCAACTTACATGTCAAAATGCAACTTTAAATGTTTTACAATGCTCGTTCAATGAGAAACTTATGCCTATAGAAAATTATATTGATGCATTAACTAATAAATTTGCGTCTTTTGCACATTATAATAGATCTCATGATAATAAATCTCATTGTGATTTTAAATAAATTTAAACACCTGTGCACACTCCTTTTACCAACCCTAGCTTAAAAATCATGCAATCTATAAGCTATTCGGGTGGTGCACTTGGAAAGTGCGAAGATGATACTCTTGAATCTATTTTGCCTACTTGTAATGTAAATTTTAAAAGTCTCAGTTATGGTGATTATATTCCTTCACATGCTTTTAATGCACATTCAAAATCTTATTATCTGTTAGGATCCACTACTCTACTGGAGAGTACAATTGATTACCTTTGTATAAGCAACTAAACACGAAATTAAACCAGAAGTAATAAGTAACTAAAATTCAGAAATAGCAAAGAATAAGAGATACGAGAAACAATACAATCTGTATTAACACTCTTCTAAAAGGAAATACAATGAAAAAATCTCACTCTTCCCACACCTCTTGGATGTACAATAATTCTCCTTCAAGAGTTCTCTCTCTCTCAATTACAACCAACTCAACACTGAGTTGTTCCCTCCAGTGACAATCAACCCAATGGTTGTTGTTGCCTACCTTCTAAGTGCTTGTGACAATCAACCCAATTGTTGTTGCCTCCAATCCTTGACTGTAGATTTTCTTGATCTTGCACCCTGCAGATCTAATTGATCTTACTTACATTACAATATAGCCCCATGGGTCTCTTAAATAGATCTCAAACCAAACAATAATTAAAAATACAGACTCAAGACTAAAATTAGTCTTTACATGCAAACTAACTGTTCGTCTAAAATTAAAACAGTTCTGGAATGTACAGGTGACCGATGTCAGTTCCTGTCTGTCTGGAGATGATCGACATCGGCTGATGCATAACTGATGTCGACAGATGCCAGTCTACCCCTGACCGATGTCAGCAGGGTCTGACCGACGTTAGTTACTGTGTAACTAGCAACCTCCACATTTGCATAATAGTGAAGCTTTTAGCTCCATAACTTAACAATCTCTCACTTGGAGATAAACAGCTGCACCTGTACCTGTACATCCTCTAATTTATTTTTGGCTTGTATCTCCATCTTCAAGTTCAATCTTGGAGACCAACAAAAGTTGAATGAAGATTCAACTTCTCCTTTGTTACTGGCTTTGTTAACATATCAGTAGGGTTCTTATCCGTATGGATCTTTTCCAGCTTCAACTGACCATCCTCCAATACCTGTCTAATGAAGTGGTACCTAAGCTGTATATGTTTGGTTCTTGAATGAAAGGCTAAATTATTTGCCAAATGAATTGCACTTTGACTATCACTGTATAATCTGTAACTCTCTTGCTCCTTTTCCAACTCTTCCATGAACCGAGTCATCCATATCATTTCCTTGCTAGCCTCTGTGACTACAATGTATTTTGCCTCTGTAGTAGACAGGGCAACAACCTTCTTCAACTTTGAAATCCAGCTAACCATCATTCTACCAACAATGAACACGTATTCTGTGGTGCTTCTCCTACCATCCAAGTCACTTGCCATATTCGAATCTACATACCCATGTAGAAAAGTGTTTGACCCTGCATAGCATAAATACCTGCTGCTGCTCCTTCTTAAATATCTGAGAATCCACTGAACTACTTTCTAGTGCTCTTTTCTTGGATTGGCCATAAACTTGCTGACAACTCCCACTACTTGGGCAATATCAGATCTAGTACATACCATGTACTCAACCTCATCATGTGATTTAGAACACTGTTCTAAGCTCAACTTGAACTGTCCAACCATAGGTGTGCTTACCAGTTTTGTATCTTGTAAATTGAACCTCTCCACTACCATATTCACATAATCCTCTTGAGACAAAATCAACCTGTGATTTTTTCTGTCTCTAGAAATACTCATGCCAAAGATTTTCTTTGCTGCTCCTAAATCTTTCTTGGAAAATGTCTGAGCTAATTTTATCTTTAGCTCAATAATTCCCTGCATGTGTGAACCTGCAACAAGCATATCATCCACATACAGTAATAGGATAATGTAGCTAATATTATCCAACCTGGTAAAATAAATACAATGGTCACATTGACATTGACTAAAGCCATGCTTTATCATAAATCTGTCAAACCTCAAATACCACTGTCTTGCAGCTTGCTCAAGACCATATAACTTGGCTTTATGTCTCATTTGTCCATTCTCTCCTTTCTTTAACCTGTATACCCATTTGTTTTTTAGTGCTTTCTTTTTGACTGGCAACTCAACCAAATCCCACGTTTGGTTCTCTTCCAAGGAATCAATTTTCTCATTCATGCCATGCTCCCACTGTTTCCTAGATTCTACCTGTATTGCCTCATCAAAACTTTTTGGTGCTCCACCATTAGTGAGCAACACATAGTATAAAGAAGGGGAATAATGAATTGGAGGTTTACTTACCCTTACAGTCCTCCTTATGGGCGTTTGAGACTCATTCACAGCTTGCTATCCACCTAAATTTTGTTCTAACAGTGACTGATATCGATCATCTCTCGATCTGCACCCGACCGATGTTGGTTCCATGTGACCGACCTAACCAACGTCGGTTCTTACCTGATCGACGTCAGTTTCCACCTGCCCGACATCACTGACTTTGGTCTCCACCAGACCGACATTGGTTCCTGCCTGATTGACGTCAGTTTTCACCTGACCAATGTCGGTATCTGTGTTTTTTTGTGAGTGATGATTTTTACCCGCGAGCTCATTTTAGATCATAACCTTGTCCAAATTAACATTGCCCTACTCAGAATTATTTAGCCTCTTGAGCTGATCATTGTCCATCACCTTATTCTTAAAAACCAAGGCTTTCCATTTCTTAAATGTGTCAAAAACGTCAGATTTTCACTTTATGCAATAAACCCATACCTTTCTTGTAGCATCATCAATGAAAAAAACATAACAATGTGATCCTCTAATAGAAGCTACCTGAGTTGGTCTCCATACATCTGTGTGAACAAGCTCCAATTTGTGCTTCTTCTTTGTTGACCCAGTTTTTAAAAAACCTCACTTTCTCCTGTTTTCCAAACATACAATGCTCATAGAAATCTAGATTTATCAAATCTGAAAGCTTACCTTTTGACTTAAGAACATGCATTCTCTTCTCACTCATGTGACCAAGCCTACAGAGCCACATCATTACATCTACATCTGAAGTAGATAAAATAGAAGGAAAATCAGTAATACAAGTAGATAAAGTGTACCTACTTTCTTACCTCTTGCTAATACAAGTGCACCCTTGAAAACTTTCCAAGATTCCACTGTGAGAGTTAATGTGCAATCCTCATCACCCAAATTTCTTGCAGAAATCAAATTCCTCTTCAGGATGGGTACATGCATGACATCCTTCAACACCCATATGTTGCTAGTCTACAATTTTAGCTGCACTTTTTATTTGCCAACCATTTGACAAGGCTCACCATCCCGTAAATAAACTTTTCCAAAGTCTCCATGGACATAATTATGAAAAAAAACTCTATTTGGGGTTGCATGGAAAGAAGCCCCAAAATCTAAAACCCATGATTCTACCTGACTATCCAAAGAAAATATAAGAGCATCCTGTGCAACAATACCTGCAACATCTGCTTCTTCATGTTGATCTTCTTTCAACCAACAATCTTTTTTTGCATGTCCTTTCTTTTCACAATTCCAACAGGTGATACTTCTATTTCTAGATTTAGATATATTGCCTATCTTTAACCTTGATTTCCCTTGCTTGCTCTTTTTTCTTTGCCATCCCCTGCTTTCAACACTTAAAGCATTACCTGATGTTTTCTCTGTGTTTTTCCTGTGAATTTCTTCATTCAAGATTACACTAACAACATCATCAACTTTCAAGATATTTGAAGTAGACGCAGTATTACTTACTACCCTTACCAAGCTATCCCAACTTTTAGGTAAAGAGCATAAGATTAAGAGAGCCTTAATTTCATCATTAAAAACTATTTTGACTGAAATTAACTGATTTATTAAACCATGGAAATCACTAAGATGACTATATACCAATCCACCTTCCTGCATTTGTAATTTAAATAATTGCTTCATAAGAAATACCTTATTCGAAGCTGAGGATTTTTCATATAAATTTGCCAAAGATTCCATTAACTCTACCGTTGTCTTTGCCTGTGATAAGTTAGAAATCACAGACGATGCCAGGCTCAACCTTATAGATCCCAGAGCCTTTCTATCAAAAACATTTCATTCTTCATCTTGCATATATGTGGGCTTACAAGAAACTCCACCCAACGATAAGTACAGATCTTTCTGATATAGATAATCTTCTATTTGCATCCTCCATAATTGATAATTATTGCCATTGAATTTTTCCATTCTTAGTTTACTTTTTTCTGCCATTGCTTTACTCCCACTCAAACAGAAACCCCTGTGAGTGACATGTAATCAACAAACACTAACACGGTCTGATACCACTTGTTAGTGATCCTAGCTCTAATACCAACTGTTAGGATCCACTACTCTACTGGAGAGTACAATTGATTACCTTTGTATAAGCAACTAAATACGGAATTAAACTAGAAGTAATAAGTAACTAGAATTCAGAAATAGCAAAGAATAGGAGATACGAAAAACAATACAATCTGTATTAACACTCTTTCAGAAGAAAATACAATGAAGAAATTTCACTCTTCCCACACGTCTTGGGTGTACAGTAATTCTCTCTCAAGAGTTCTCTCTCTCTCAATTACAACCAAATCAACACTGAGTTGTTTCTTTCAGTGACAATCAACCCAATGGTTGTTGTTGCCTACCTTCCAAGTGCTTGCGACAATCAACCCAATTGTTGTTGCCTCCAATCCTTGACCGTAGATCTTCTTGATCTTGCACCCTGCAGATCTTTCTGATCTTGCACCTTGCAGATCTAATTGATCTTACTTACATTACAATATGGCCCCATGGGTCTCTTAAATAGATCCCAAACCAAACAATAATTAGAAACGCAGACTCAAAACTAAAATTAGTCTTTACATGCAAACTAATTGTTCGTCTAAAATTAGAATAGTTCTGGAACGCACAGGTGACCAATGTCAATTCCTATCTGTCTAGAGATAACCGACGTCGGCTAATGCATAATCGTGTCGGCAGATGCCGATCTACCCCTGACCGATGTCGGCAGGGTCTGCTGACGTCGGTCATTGTGTAGATCGGCAACCTCCACATTTGCATAACAGTGAAGCTTTTAGCTCCACAACTTAACATTATCCTCCTCATTAGAGGACTTATAATATAACTTCTTTTGATTATACTTTTTCTAATGCTCATGCTTTGGTTAAAAATATTGAACCTTGTGCACATTGTGAAAAACATGGGCATCACATATCTAAATGTTAAAAATTGCACTCATGTAAATCCTATGGTAAATCCATGCATAATCCTTTACATTGTTGAAAAATGATAAAATCTCCTAGCTCTAAGGGTAAAACTATTTGGATTCCTATTCTTAAAAATAATGACTCTTCCAGAGACTTTGATATGTTTTTTTAATATAATTCTTCTAAGGCTTCACGTAAAATATCTTTTGCAAGTGACACATATTCTTTCTTACCATTTTTATTAAGTCAATTCTTGTATGCATTCCTTACTTTTTGTTGCAAATAATATATGTTTTATTTAAAGCTTTTGTGACTAACTTATTTTCATATAGGTTTATGCACTTTATGATAGAAGTTGTCTTTGCTCAAATTTATCTAGTTGTACATCTATTTTTATTACATTATATATGTAGATTGTATTTTGATGACATAATGGTTACTTAATTTGAGATATTGATGTTTGCTTATTTGTTTTGGAGTTTGTGGATCATTACTCCTTTTGGTTGGTCTTTGTTCCATGACAGATTGACCACTTTGTCCGATTTTTTTTTTTTGAGATTCTTGGTGATCACACTTTCTTTCTTGTGACTTTTGGAAGCACCTTCTCTTATTTCTTCTCTCTAAATTTTTTATAATTCCTCTTGAAGTAAGTTTATATTAAAGGGGAGTACTATGTAATTTCAACTCCATTTTGTGTTTGTAAAAGTTCTCTCCACTTTTGTAACCGCAATTTAAGTTTAATAGAGAGTGTTTGAGAATTAACCTTAATTGGGTTCTTCCTATAATCCATTAGGTTTATCCTAAGTCTAATTTATGTGTACATTTATTATATTTGTAAATACATTTTTATTTCTACCTTTATGAGGTGTCACTCACCTCCCTAATCGACTTGTTAGATTTAGAGTTACTTGCATGCAAGTCTCCCTTCCCCACATGGAACACACTTTCCTTTCTTTGTAAGGGTTTAGGACACAAGTGGCACACACTTGGAGGCTTGTAAGGTCATAAAAAGGTTTTATGTAACTCTCATTTTCTTCATTTATCTCTATAAAGAGCCCTTCCTCTCCTCTTTTACTCACTATAATCTCTAGCTCTCTTACTTCTTCTCTTATGCTCTTGATTCAATCTTGTACTTATAAATATTTTGGTTACGAGCCTTCTAATAAGATCATGTAAGTCAGACGAAAGATGGAGAGAATGACGGGCTGCAGCGTGTGCAGATCGCAGTCGAGCTAGGGCAGCCATGCCCTAGCCTATTCAAAGCGATGGGTTGGTGTGCGCAGGTGTAGTTTGGGGGAGCGAGGGAGTGGCGTAGGGCTGAGGCATCAGGCAGAGGCATCATAGGGTCACGCTGGACCAAAGAGGATGTGATCATGGCTCAACAGGAGCCTTTAAAAATGGTGCTTGGCAAAAGTTTTAGTGCAGTTGTAGGCATGAACAGGCAGGAGCAGCAAGGTAAAACAGTAGGTCAGGACTTTTCTTCCCAGAATCCAGGAGCAATGAAATGGAGCTTGCCCGAGGGATCTAGGATTATGAAGATTAATGGTTGCTTGGAGAAATGCAAGGAATGACCTAAACTAGTAATTCCTTTCAATATGATTTCGGAGGATGTGGAATATTATTCTGAGCATTTTTTGTATTGCAAGTTTTTGGGTCTAAAAGTTTCCCTTCAGTTTTTGGAGGGTTGGGCCAGGAGAGTGTGGAAGCCAGAGGGAGAAATGGAGGTCACATTAATGGCAAATAACTGCTTCATGGTCATGTTTGTATGCCTGGCTGACCGCAACAAAGTTTTTGAGGGAGGGCCGTACTTTTACAATCACGTTGGACTTTTTGTTAAACCTTGGCATGCTGAGTTTAATCTTTCTGAGGAACTACCAACTCGGGTTTTGGTATGGGTTAGGCTCCCCAGACTTCCTATTGAATGCTATCGTGAAGACGTTCTCCTAATGTTAGCTTCAACGCTTGGAAGGCTGATGGGGTCTTCAACTCATACTTTAGGTAAGAAAGTCATGACTTTTGCCCGAATTTGTGTGGAAATTGATTTGAGCAAACCACTGCCTGATGTGCTAGAGATGAGTGTAGGTTCATACTCTTGGGTGCAACAATTAGACTATGAGACCCTTCCCTTCAAGTGTCACCTTTTCCATGAGTATGGACACCTGGTGCGCAGATGTCTGAAGGCTAAGCCAATGGAGTAACATCTCCAACTGCCACCTAGCAGCAGTCCCAGCGCTGATAAAGGGAAGAAATTAGGGGTTGGGAAAGGCAAGGATGCTGAAGGTTTCGTACAGGTGAAAGCTCGAAATCGTAATAGGGGCTAGAAGAAGACCCTTAGGGAGAGGCAAGATGATGACTCTTTCAACAGGTTTGAAATCTTAGATGGATTGGGCCAGCAAGAAGTAATTCCAGGATTAATGAGTGTGGAGCAATTTATGGGAGGTTCAGTACCAGAGATTAATTCAGCCAATCTTTTGGTGGTTCTTCATGAAGAGTCAGCCTTACCCATGGCTGTTGAGGGGCAGACAGAGGAATTGGGGGGAGAGGTGATAGATAGGGACCTGGAACAGAATGGAGAGGACTTGTACCCTTTGGTAAGGGTTGTGGGGATAGAAGTAGATAAGAAAATAAAATCTTCTCCTCACCTGGGTATTCTCCAGAGGGAAGGAAAGAAGGGGATGTCAGAAAAAAGTGCTAAAGTGGGGCGTAAGAAGGACACAGATAGACTCAAGATGATTGGGGAGACCTTGGTGGAGTCTGGTGTGGTTAATACCTTAGACTTGCACTTCTTAACTCCTCTGAAATGATCATTATCTCGTGGAATGTAAGGGGACTGAATAGCGGTCCCAGACAAAAAGCTGTTAGGGAATTAGTTAGATGTCAAGTACCTGATATTCTCTTTCTTCAAGAAATAAAAGTTTTTGTGGATGATATGAGGAATATTGCACTTAAGTTATGGAGGTATGGTTCATGGCAGTGCATTGGAGCTCATGGATCTTCGGGGGGCGTGACTTGTTTCTGGAATCTGCGCAAGATCCAACTTGTGTCCTGGATTTCCTTTAAATCCTCTTTATCTCTGGTGGCTTCATGTATTGAGTCAGGTGAATCAGTCATTTTTTCCAATGTTTATGCTCCTATAGATTTTCAAGTAAACTTCTTGTTTGGAAAAACATCCACTTTCTTCGTCAATTATTTTCCTATTTGCCTTGGATTGTGGCAGGAGACTTTATTGCTATTCTTGATTTAACAGAGAAGAGAGGAGGCAATGCACGATTGGAACCTTCTTCTCTCCTGCTCTAGGATAATATTGAGGCACTCAATTTAGTGGATATCAAGCCAGTTAATGGATGCTTTACCTGGAATAATCGAAGAGTGGGGGACAGGTACATTGCAAAGCGTATTGATAGATTCATGACCTCCTGTTATTGGGTGGGGGGTTTGTGGTCTTCTTGCCTTGAGATTCTTGATTGGAGGGGCTCGAACCACTGGCCAATAAAATTGGTCATTTCTTCTACCTGTGAACCTTTGAAGGCGCCTTTCAAGTTTCAGCTTATGTGGTTCAGGGACTCGGACCTATTTGGACGAGTGGCGGATTGGTGGAGGAGGAGCAGGCCTGTTGTGGGAACAACAATGTATACTTTTGTTAAGCTTCTCCAATTCGTCAAGTACCAACTCAAAAAGTGGAACCGACAAAGTTTTGGGAACATTTTCCAAAAGAAAAATGAGGCACAGATGGAGCTGAATGTCATTACCATAACCATTCGGGATGAGGGAATGACTGAGGTTTTGCTGAGGGAAGAAGCCAGGGCCTTAAAAGCTTTGGAGGAATGGGAACTAAGAGAGGAAATATTTTGGAAAAAAAAGGCCCATATCAAATGGCTTAGAGAAGGGGATAAGAACACAGCCTTCTTCTTTAATTTGGTTTGGGCTAGACAACATGGCATGGGGATTACTTCTTTGGTGTTGGACAACGGGGAGACTGTTTCTTCTACGCATGGTATCATTAATGAGGTAGTGCAGTATTTTGCTTTGTTATTCAAGGAGGAAGCGCAGGGAGACTCGACTGAAGAGGTCTAGATCCTGTCTTGTATTCCCTCTTTGATGACCAGGGATATGAATGAGCATTTGATGAGGGATATATCCTTGGAGGAGTTAAGGAGGATAGTCTTTATGATGCAGAAAGGAAAGGCACCTGGTCCAGATGGCTTCTCGATTGAGTTCTTCTAGGAATTTTGGGAAATTATTAAATTTGACCTCCTGGCTGTTGTTCAAGAATCCAAGAGGAACAAGCAAATGCTTCGGGCTTTGAACTCCACCTTCCCAGCTCTCATTCCTAAGGGTGCAGGGGCTGATAGGCTGAGTCTTTTTAGACCCATTTCTCTCTGCAATGTTGCTTATAAAATTATTTCTAAGCTGATCACTGAGAGGTTAAAAAAGTGGCTACTTGCACTTATCTCGAAGGAGCAAGGTGGCTTTGTTAAGGGCTATCAGATTTTGGATGGGGTGGTGATGGCTACTAAGACTATACATTCCATGACCCAGTCTAATGAGAAGGCGATGTTTATCAAGCTAGATATGTCAAAGGCCTATGATAGAGTTTGGTGGTCCTTCCTCTAGAAGGTCTTAGGTGCCTTTGGTTTTGTGAAGGATTAGATTCGTTGGGTTTTGAATTGTGTGAACTCGACCTCCTTTTTAGTTCTGATTAATGGTGAGCACTCTAATCTCTTTGGGGTTTCTCGTGGATTGAGGCAAAGCGACCCTCTTTCTCCTTACTTATTTCTTCTATTGATGGAAGGCTTGGGTCATTGGATCAAAAAAAATGTGGGTGATGGTGCTATTCAAGGTTAGCAGTGGGGAGAGGAAATCCCTGTACAATCCCATCTCTAGTTTATGGATGATGTAGCTTTGATGGGCAGGGCTACTATTAGGGAGACGTCCAACATATGCAAGAGCCTGGATGTTTACCTTGTCGCCTCTAGACAGGTAATTAATGAGGGCAAATCATCTATTTTTTCTTTAACACTACTTTAGCTATAAAGCGAAGAGTGACTCTTATCCTCAGGTTCCAAATTGGGAGTCTCCCACTGCTTTATCTCAAGATTCCTATCTCTGTTGGTCGGCTGGCTAAGGAGTCATGGCGGGTGATCCTAGACAAATTCTGGGACAAGGTGAATCATTGGACCCACCGTTGGTTATCCTTTGCAGGTTGGGTTCAACTGATTCAATCAATGGTGCAGGCTCTTCTTATCTACAGGTGTATGATCCAGGTGGCATCGATGAGCTTTGTTAAGGACTTGGACCCCTTAACAAGACAATTTTTATGCGCTGGGAATTTATCTTCAACCAAGTGGAGCCTAATTAAGTGGGAGATGGTTTGAAGCCCAAAGAGGTTTGGTGGGCTAGGATTACGATAGTCTATGTTATCTAGTACTGCTTTGGCTACCAAACTATACTGGCGTTGGTGCGTGGAGCAAGATCGGTTGTGGGCTAGATTGTTGTCCCACAAGTATTTTTTTGGGATTCCTAGGAGGGATATTCCATGATATGATTTGGTTGGTAAAGGCTCGGTGATTTGGGTGACTCTCAAGAAAGGAGCCACGTTGATTAAGAGGGGTCTTTTCTAGATATGTAAGAGTGGGGTGGAGGTCCTATTTTGGCATGACTCATGGGACGGTTTTCCTCCTATAATTAGCCAATATCTTTAGTTGAGTACTCTGGCCCAGAGGTTTTGTGAAGCTGGCTGGAAAAGGGTGTGCGACTTTAGATCCCTTTCCTTTTAGGGGCAGGTGGCAGTTGCCAAATGGAAATCCCCGGAAGAGTGGTCGATTCTTACTTTGGAGGTAGAGTGTGTGGACCTGTAGAATATTCTATTCCGACGTAGTTGCAATGCACTTATGGACAACGATGTGTTACCCTGGTCCCCGAACCCTAAGGGGAAGTATACGGTGTCCTATGGCTATCAAGAGTTGATTTTCCAGCACTATGAGGATAGAGGGGAAGTTTAGTGGTGGAAGAAAGCCTGGAATGGTTTCTCGTGGCTGAAGTGTAACTGTTTTACATGGACTTTAGTGTGGAACAGATGTTTGACATGGGACAATATTCAGAAGTGAGGATTTGCTGGTCCTTCGAGGTGTGTGCTCTGCAATAGAGAGGAGGAAGACTCCTCTCACATTTTCTTTCGTTGTCCCTTCACTCTTCAACTGTGGCACTTCTGGTGGGATGCGTGGTGGTGCCAGTGCATCCACATTGTCTCTTTGGCAAATTTTTGGTCTAGAGTGGGCGCCCCCCTTCTTGCAAGATGTGTGGTACGCTAGACCTATTTTCCTACTCTAGCAAGTTTGGATAGAAAGAAACCGAAGGATTTTTAAGGGGGGAAAATTGGCGACTTAGTAGGTTTGGAGCAGAATTAAGGGAATGATTCAGGAATCTATTGAAGCGAAGAGCGAGGTTATGCTACCATTGAAGAAAGGGGATGCTGAGGTGCTGGAATGATTTGGCATAAGAGAGTTATCTCCAATCTCGGCTTGTGTCAGACGTGGTACACAGGGGCAACAGAAAGTTTAATGGTTGGGGAAGTGGATGCCTCCACCTACTAGGGTTTTGAAAATTAATCGGATGGGTCGTCCAGGGGCAACCCAAGGGTGGCTGAGATTGGTGGGATTGCTAGGGATTTTTTGAGATCTATGGTTTTTATTTTCTTGGCATATCAGGGAGTGCAGACGGTTAATAATATGGAAAGTTTGGCTATCCTATATGCTTTGAGGAGAGCTTATGCTTTGGGTTGGAGGAGGGTGATCTATGAAGTTGATTCTTAGGTCTTGATTAATTTGATCCTGGAAAGGAAATTTTTTTATGTGAGCTGGCAGTTGGCCACGATAGTGCAGCAGATTTTACAGGTGAGTTCTTGCATGGAGTCAGTATCCTATGCCCACATTCCATGGGACTGAAATAGGGCGGCTGATTGTTTGGCAAAATGGGTGTCAGAAGAGGGAGAAGGCCATAAGGCAGATGAATGGGAGCAGTTGCCTGGCGATTTACGTAAGGAACTAAAACCCACTCTTGCTGGAGATATTGGTGGAGTTGAGGTTTGAGGCTGTTGTTTTTGGTTTGCTTGTCTTGTGGGCTGTTTGGACGCTTATTGTAATCTAATGTTTTAAGTTTAATAAAGTTTTTACCCCCCTTTTTAAAATATATATATATATATATATATATATATATATATATATATATATATATATATATATATATCATGTAAGTTTTTTTTTGATACGTTCAATTTCTCACTTTAAGATCTTTGTCTCATTTTTGATTTGCTTCATGAGAGGTAATATTGTTTCCTACTTTCATTAAATTTTGCACTATTTATTATCATTGTTAATCATTCTTGACACAAATCTTATTACTATACTACACATTAAAAAGGTATGTCAAACTGTTTATTGATTGCATAGGTTTAGATCAAGTATGAAGAGGCCTATAAGACAAGACTTAAAATATCAGGTCTACATACCATAATTAAGACCTAAATAAGATTGTTTTCTTGAAAGGACAATTAGAGAGAAGGTGAAAACATGTTTGATTGAGGTAGATAACATTAATATGAATTATTTTTTGGATTCTCTTTGGTTATAGAAGATAATCTTATCTACTCACAACACTAACCACGTGAACGCGGAAGCTCATTTAGTGCCACTACCCTACATTAAAATTGTTAGTAAAAAATTAAACATAAATAAACACATAATGATAAAATGATTGAAAATTAAAATACATTAAATCAAATAAGCTAACTATATTAACTTGAATGCAAGATAAACTTACCAATTCAATCTAATGTACCTTCAAGATCAACTCTACTTACAAATGTTTCAAGAATCGCTTTATGGTCAGATTCATGCACTTTTCACAAATTTTTATTGCAAGGCTTTCCATGATATTTGATCATTTGAATATTTATAGTGATAACCATATTTTTAATAATGAAGCACCGCCCTGTGTGTTTTAAACTCCTCAAATAATAATTATTTTATTTTTTTATGATAGTATCTACGAAGCCAGGTTCATGTAACCACTATGGATCCAATGGGATAAATTAGCTCTTCTCCATCCTTGACATTTGTGGTTATTTTTTTTTGGCCTATACACAATGACACAAGTAGTAGTATGTTTCCTCATCATTGTCCACATGTCTAATGATTGCAAAAACATGCCTTACATTTAAAATATAATCAAATTGTAATCACATATAGGAAAACATAAAGATATAACTAATAGAACTAAGGTTGTACATTTAAATTAGGAATAAATTGTACCTAGTTGCACAAGATTTGAGATGTGTTCAAAGTCAATTGCTGATGTCATTTCATGATCCGTTAATTATTGGAGTGAATGGCTACTCTCTCCAGGTGACATGGGTTTACAATACCATTTGTCAATCCATTATTTTGACTCACATTCTAATTAAATTCCATACATGCATAATAAAAACATGCCATATCCATAGTATAAATAGTTCATGAACTTGAATTCAAGCTTTGAATGGAGTGGAAAATGCTCGATCCATTTAATGTACTACAATATTTAGACATTACCTTATGTTGTTACTCTATTAACCAAAAAAATCTTTGCACATAAGAATATTTATTTGATCCATGACAAATATTTTCATTATACCAAGTCACCAATTCAATCTAACATATATTTGGGATCATCTCTGTTGCAAGTGCTTAAAAAATCACTTCATGGTCAGATTAACACACTTTCCACAAAATTTTATTGTGAAGCTTTCCATGATATTTGATCATTTGTATATTTATAGTGATCATCAGATTTCAATAATGAATCACCATCCTGTGTATTTTAAAGTCCCCAAATAACAATTTTTATTTTTTATTTTATGATAGTACTGCAATCTTCATACATTACTTTATGTTGTTCCTCTGTTAATCAAAAGAATATTCACACATGAGAATATTTATCTGATTCATGACAAATGTTTTCATTACACCAAGTCACAACACTTGCAACATCGATCAAGCTAGCACCATCCTTGTGCTTTCTTTGCCCATTTTAAGGGCTCTTTTTATACATGCACCTGTAACATCATGTTCCCCTTTTTTATGCCCAACCTCAAAGAAGCTCCAAAAATGTTGAACATCGTTCTTCTTATGAATTCTGCTTAACCAGTAAAATATTCAAGAATTTTTAAATTGCCCTGCATAATTGTTTGACCAAATGTAGTGTGTATCGAACATAATTTATCTTGCATTTATATTTTTATAAAATATCTCAAAACAACCTTGGACAAACTTTGGGGAATACGATCTATCATCATTCATATAAAAGTGGTACTCCCTCAAAATATTTATGTTGTTATCTATGTTATCAAGTGCATGTTTGAATGTAATATGAATAAAATTTTAAACTTGAATTAAATTATAGTATTGGGATCGAACCTCATTTTGTGGTTGTAGTGTGTAATTTTCAACAAATTTGAAAACCGAAATAATGGTGCCAACTAAGAATTTATCCTTGCATAGCTTAAATTGATTATTTAACTATTATGATTTATATGTGTCTTGCATATTGGTAGATAATATTCTTCTTGAATTCAAATATGAAATTAGATACAAAAATTTTGGTCATAACCAACCCACATCTTGATGACTATTTTTTATCCTTTAACACATACTTTACAGATTTGTACTTCTTACAATGAACTAGTTGCTTTCCAAATTCTTGTGAAATTTATTCATATATTCATTTCATCAAATTTGATAAACCACCTTCAAAATATTTATGCTGTCATCTGTGCTATCAAGTGCATGTTTGGATGTAATATGAGTAAAATTTTCAACTTGAATTAAATTATAGTATTAGGATTGAACCTCATTTTATGGTTATGGTGTGTAGTTCTCAACAAAGTCCACAACCGAAACAATGGTGCCAACTAGGAAGTTATTTTTACATAGTTTGAATTGATTATTTAACCATTATAATTTATGTGTGTGTCTTGCATATTGATAGATTATTCTTCTTGAATTCAAATATAAAATTAGATATAAAAACTTTGGTCATAACTAACCCATATCTTGATGACTCTTTTCAATCTTTCAAAACATACTTTACAGATTTGTACTTATTATAATCAACTAGTTGCTTTCCAAATTCATGTAAAATTTATTCATGTATACATCTCATCAAATTTGA
The DNA here is from genome assembly GCA_037957365.1 of Torreya grandis. Lineage (NCBI taxonomy): Eukaryota > Viridiplantae > Streptophyta > Pinopsida > Cupressales > Taxaceae > Torreya > Torreya grandis. Next base: position 6,707,454 of record JARHVA010000110.1, read on the forward strand.
AAGCCAACACAACTGTTACAAGTTCTATTTAAACATTATTTGGCAAAAAAAATTATCCCTCAAGTCTTTGATAGAAAAGACTTTGGATTAATTATCTTGATGTCTTAGGTGGGAAAGACACCATACATTCCTACATAATCCTGTCAGTATGTAAAGTATAATGTATATGGCAAAATATATTAAAATGCATAGAAAATTCAACATGTACCCTACAACAACATGTGGCACATGCTTGGTTGATTTTCACATAGAAAGGCTTGAACATCTCAAATGACCTTTGGCTAATTATCAATTGGCCATTATATTTTTCAATAAACTTTTTATAAAATTATGTTTGGGTCATATCTAAGAAAAGTTTTGAATGTGACTCACGATTTTTTGATACCTTTTATTCTTTTAACATCTTTTACATTAGATGAGACCCTTGTGTTGTTGTGTCAATTTTTTTAATCAAATGTTTTGTTCCTTCAACTAATACCTTATCTTTTCATGGGATTCCACTATTAAATGCCCAACAATCTATGAGTGAAGGGTCATCACCCTTTGTTCTTCGTTTAACAGTATTTATTATATTTTTCTATTCAAGTTCAAGGATTTACTTGTTTCACTAAGAATTCGAATTTTATATGTTGACTTACTATAGATTCCATTATTACTTGTCTTGCCATATTACTATCTTTTTTACTTTTATTGTGTATTGCCTTAAATGCATTAAATAGATTCTTTACTATTGTAGTATTTCTTCCCTCCATGTTGGATGTTCTTAACCTTAAATTATGCATCACAGGGCACATTTTTTAAATTTTTATTAATTGAACAAATAGTTGACATCATTTTATATGTCGTTTATTCTCAAATACATAGTCCCATACATGTTGAGGATGACGTTAAACTGATCTTTTTGACATTTTATCTTACATAGGTTCTATTTTTTTATTTATTTCAACCAAATACCTTGGTGTTCATCTCATTATCCTTGGAGGTGTGGGTGTAGGAACTATATTTTTTATTAAATTGGGTGGTGTTACCACTTCAACCATAGCAACGATAGTAGAGGGTTGACTATCTACATTATACCGTAAAGGCAAATTGAATTCTTTTTCATTAGAAGAGACATGAATTGAGGTCATTATTTGATGTTGATTATCACCATTATCAAAAACTTCATTACATATGGATGTTTCATTATATTGTGTTTCTTCATATGTTTCATCACTTAATACACATTCATTAGTTACATGTTTTACATTTTAAATTTCATCATTCAAAAATGATTGACTGTGTTCTCTTATCTCATTTGAAGACATATAAATTAAATTTCATGGAATTGGGCATGCTAATTTTATTCGAAATATTACGTAGTGTGGAGGAAGTACCTTCACCTTCCCTAAAAGCTCATATGGATGCGCTCCTATTTGCTTGTCTTTTTCTTCTTTTTCTCTCTTCACTTCAATTTCCTCATTTGTTAGCTCTTTAATTGGTCTTTTGCGACGATGACCTAACCCCATTATTTATCTTTATTCAAATAAGTCCACATTTCGAGTATAAATTGATGAATTTATAGTAATGTAGAGAGAAAGTAAATGAAGAATGTGTAGAGTGTTAGCATAAAAAATAGTTTTAAGTTTGTAAAATGCAATATGAATGAGTTAAATTCATTGGCAAACAAGATAATTCATGAATAATAAAGGGCGTACGCCATTTTACAAAGCACCCATGCCCTATTTTGATACACACATCAAAACATGCAAAAATAATAAATGAGATTTTTAATCTTGAAAAGGGTGTACACCCTTTATAAAGGGTGCACACCCTTTTCAAATTTTAAATATTTCCTTCTACATTTTATCTCTAAAATTGCTTTGGGTACAGGCTTGGGGAGGTTCGAATCTAGCCTAAAACTAGCCATGGAGCAACCCACTTAATTTTTAAGAAATTTAGGAGTTTTTTTGTCTTTGTCAACATATCTGATCAGACATATTTTATTATTTAAAAATATATATATGAGTTTGTAGAGGGAAAAACATAGTTTTTTAATATATATATATATATATATATATATATATATATATATATATATATATATATATATATATATTAATGTAAACTATTGTTTTAGTTATTACATAATTTCTACACAACATACCTCATTATGGATTATATACATATTGTTATAAATACTTTTATAATTTTTTGATCATTAATTAAAATTGTATAAAACATATACCTGACTAATTTATGCATCGTTGGCTATGATTTAAAAAAATTATTTTCGTGAAGTTAATATTAAAAAATTGTGTTCGTACACTTGCACTTCCAATTTTCTAGTTGTCTTGCCTTGTAAAATTATTTTGAAAAATGTAATTATTAAAAAATTAATAAAAAATATCCTAACTAATATTCGACATTTCATCTATGCATATATGAAATTTCATACATCAATCCATTCTTTTACTCAAAAAGAAGTGTCTGTACACATGTAGTCTCTTTATCTTTTCACAAAAAAAGGTCAAGCCATTATCATAAATGCATCTGTTTTGCACACTTTTATCATCTGGGTATTAAAAAAATTATATATTTAGAAACTAATTCAAAATGACATAATTCTTATTCTTACGTCATTGTCAAATTATTTTTCCAAGTGTCTCTAACATTCTCTCCAAGTTCAACTACTGTAATTTTTTTTCCAAAAAAGTGTCTCTTTATACTCCCCCCCACTTTGTCCCCCATTATCCTACATCTACCTATTTAACATTCATTATCTAAGGTTTTATTATCCCAAGTCAATATTAATATTCAAAAGTGTAATTAAATTACCCACATAGGTTTCAATTCTAAAAGGGTTATCTTCCCATATGTGTTTGAAATGCAATATGTGATAAACTTCCAAAGTTATTTTAAATATCCAAACATATAGTTTTTTCAGGGTGTCATGCCAATGATTTCCATTTAAAGGAAAGACCTAATTACACAAAGCTATAATGACTATTAACCAACCCAACAAGGTAAACCTAATATAAACTCAAACATTAATTCATAACCTTGGGTTATTGAAGGTTTAATAATCAAATATCATGGTTATCCCAATGGTATCAAAATATTTTATTACATTCATCATTTAAAATAAGTATTAAATTATAATTAAGCTCATAATCCAATACATGAATTAATAGTTGGTCAAATTCTCAACATTCCTTACACAAGTTTATCACCCAACAAGGAATTCAAAATCCCCTTTATGGTTAACAATTTCTATGTTTGTGCAAAGGTTAAATCCAAGCATAGTGCATGGGAGCTAATGTATTTCATCAATGTCTCATACCATTTATGATGCGCAATATCATAGGGTACTAAACAAGGATTGATATTAAAGTAACTAGACACAAAGTCTTTAGCAAATCATAATTCACACCCTTTATGTTTACACAAGATTTAGTACATACTAGAAATAGAATTCCTAGATATTTATAACCAAGAGTAAAACCCAAATAAAATTCCTTATTAGGTTTGAATTCAAACAAGGTTTTACATACGATACTCAATAAGTTTGCTAATTACTATGTGATAGCAACCTGTTCGAAGCATGATAGTGGGTTAAGTTTATTATATAATTTACTAGCTTATTGGCTATAGTTTGCATGTGTCTTATTTCCTCGTAATTTACCACACTAAAAGGTTATAACATTTAATAACATGTGCTATAAATTTTAAGAGCATTTTCTTGATAAAAAGAGCACCTCCTTGATATCTCCTAAGTTCACGCTTTTCATGTCTCTTTAGTTAGAATCCCTACATTATCGAACGACTTGAAAGGCATAAAAAGTAAGTAATCATTTAAAAATTACAAGCATAACAAGTTAGGTGATGCAGGGGCATCTTCAAATTCTCACAAATGGTCTAGAGTGTGTCTCAAGAGGGTGCAAATTTGAATTAGTTTTCCTGCCAAAAGGGAATTTCAAATTTGTATAGTGTTTTAGGGGGTCTAATTGAGTGTGAAAGATTTGTAATGGATGACAAACATTGTAATAGACCTTTTATGGTCTCATAAATGTCCTAAGTTGGTTTTGGGTATATTTGTCATGTAAGTGTGAGGTGGCAGTCCACCACCCCATGTTGGACTAGGAGGTTGATAGAAAATCTTGATCAAGAACTAGCTATGAGTCTTGTTTTAGGAGTTTTGGATCATAGTAGGTTGTATATATTGTATGTAGAAAATTTTGGAATGCAATCCACACCTTCCATTTGAGGAAGTTGAGGAATGGAGATGGAAAATAAACTTTGTGGAGACTCAAGAATGTTTGTATAAAAGAATTTTGAATGTAAAGAATCTGCATCATGGAGTAGAGCATAAATTGTGTTTGAAAACTCAAGATGGTGAGACACTTATTGGATATTATTTATCTTGTTCATGATCACGTTTTATACTATATTTTTGATACAAGGAATGCAAATTATGTTGATGATCAATCTCCTTTTGGAGACATTATAGTCTACAAACAAGAAATGCAACATATAGTCTTGTTTAAATAATTTTGAGTATGTTATCTTTTTCTCATTAAGAGTTATGTGAAGGAGTAGAATGGAACATTTATGAGGGATTAAGAGCATTATTATTATAATATATAGGTGGAGTAGAATTTGTAAGTTTCAATTTGTTCACAGTGTTTTCTAAAAAAAAAGTCATGTAGTCCACAAAACTAAAATTTTGTATCCTAAATTCTTTCATTATATCTTGTTTTTGGACTCAATGAAGAGTGAGAAGAGTTTGGTGTGATCATTGAATGTAGAGAGAACCTTGGTGTAGTGTTTTAAGTCCTATAAGTTGTAAAGACAATGTAACTTAGACTACCCTATTTCCTATCAATAGAACACAATGTGCAAAGACTAAGTTTTCATGTTAGTGAATGCTCTGGAGGTTGTGAGACTTTGATGACTGAATGAGAAAGGTGTAAGAAGGTTAGGTAGACAATTAAGAAGTGGTTAGACTTCTTGAAACCTTTTAGAACATCCCCAATGGATTTTTATACACTCTCAACCTGTGATAGAGTCTATGAAACCCTAAACTAGGGTTTAGGCATAATTTTATTTTAACCATCAAAAAGTGCTCAAAAATTGTGTAAATCTTGGTTTCAATGTATGCTAACATATTTTAGGGTTTTCAAGGTGTATATGTATGAACAAACATGTGTGGAGGTGACTAAGTTGACATACAGACTAAATAGGCCTAATTAAGGTCTGTGATAGTGAAGAAATAGGTTATGTGAGTGAAGAATGACCAAATGAGAAGTGGTGAAGCTAGTATACCCTAAAGGATCCTGAGTAATGTTCTTAGTTTGCTTTGAAATCTTGTATATTCTCCAAACAAAGTGGTTTATGCAAAAATAGGGCTAGAAGGAGCCTAAGGCTAGGAAGATGCTTGATTGAAGTAAAGTGAGCAAACAGTTGGAGTTGATGGCATGAGCAGGGTTGTAAAGAGAGTGTTATGAGAAAGGAGTCTTAATATGAATAAAATAAACATTGTGTTTTGATTTCCTATATAGGTCATTTTGGCATTAATGCATTGTGAGGGTGTCTTGAAGGTAAAGAGAGCTCATGAACAGAGTATGATATAGATTATTGAATGTTATTGGGTGGTTTGTTGATAATAGAAAGATCATTTAAACTAGTGTAGTGTGATTCTATTGTTAGGTTGTGGAGCTAAAAGCTTCAACTAATGCAGACATGGAAGAGGTTACTGAGTTCCAGGGAGACCGACGTCGATAGAGTATAGTGCAGAAGGCAACCGACATCGGCAGGAGTCGGCCGACGTCAGTCACCTCCAGTCAGACAGGGACCAACATCGGTCGCCTATGCGGTTTTAGAATTGTTCGTTGCACGAACAGTTAGTTCGTTGAATCGAGAGTTTACATGTTAAAGGCTATTTTGAGTCTTGAGTTGCGTGTCTAATTATTATAAATTAGAAGTATAAGTTATTGTTTAGTATGGAATCTATTTATAGAACCATTGGCATGTATTGTAATTAGTGCAAATAGAGGAAGGCAAGGTAGATCCTTCTATTGTAAGATCATTGATTTGCAGGTTGTGTAAGATCAGGGCTGATCTACATGTGTAAGTAAGATCATTTGAGTTGCAGGTTGTTGCAAGTTCATGGGAGATCTACTTGAAGTACTTTGAGTGCTTGTGTACTGGCAGGGTTATTACTGACTGGTTGGAGGGGAACACCAATTCTGTGTTTGAGTTGTGTGTTGGGACCATTTTTGGTAGGAGAGTGAACTCTTGAAGAGAATTATTGTACACTTGGTGTGGGAAGCCTGAAAGGTGTGGAAGAGTGTGGTGTCTCTTCATTGTATTCTTTTCTGGATGAGTATTAATATAGATTGTGTTGTCTGTCATATTCTATGTCATTTGTGAATTCTAGTTACTTGTTCATTCTGGTATAATTCTGTTTTTAGTTGCTAATACAAGGTAATCATATGTGCTCTTATTGAGGAGCAAGATCCTAACAAGTGGAATCAGAACTATTTGTTGTTCTTGATTTCTCCATCAACTGGTATCAGAGCTTTTGGTTGGGTTACTAACAGGTGTTTCAGATTTGGTTAGTGTTTGTTGATTACAGGTTACTCACAGGGGTTTATGTTTGAGTGGGAGTATAGCAATGGCAAAAGAAAGTAAGCTACGAATGGAGAAGTTTAATGGCAAGAACTATCAATTATAGAGGATGCAGATAGAAGATTATCTGTATCAAAAAGATTTGTACTTATCGTTGGGTGGGGTTGGATGCAAGCCCACAGATATGAAGGTTGAAGAATGGGAGGTTCTTGATCAGAAGGCTCTGGGATCTATAAGGTTGAGCCTTGCATCGTCTGTGATTTCCAACTTATCACAGGCTAAGACAACGATAGAGTTGATGGAATCTTTGGCAAATTTATATGAAAAACCCTCAACTTCGAATAAGGTATTTCTTATGAAGCAATTATTTAATTTGCAAATGTTGGATGGTGGATCTGTACATAGTCATCTTAGTGATTTCCATGGTTTGGTAAACCAGTTAAATTTAGTCAATATTGCTTTTGATGATGAAATTAAGGCTCTCTTAATCTTGTGCTCATTACCTGAAAGTTGGGAGAGTTTGGTAATGGTAGTTAGTAATACTGCGTCTGCTTCAAAAATCTTAAAAGTGGATGATGTTGTGAGTGTAATCTTGAATGAAGAAATTCACAGGAAAAGCACAGGTGAATCATCAGGGAATGCTTTGAGTGTTAAAAGCAGGGGAAGGCAAAGAGAGAAGATTGAGCATGGGAGATCAAGGTCCAAGATAGGCAGGAGATCCAAGTCCAGGTATGGCAGAATAACCTGCTGGAAATGTGGAAAGCAAGGGCATCTAAAGAGAGATTGCTAGGTGAATGAAGATCAACATGAAGGACATGAACAAGCAGATGTTGCAGATTATGTTACACAAGATGCTCTGGTATGTTCCTTATATAAAGTAGAATCTTGGGTTTTAGATTCTGGTGCCTCTTTTCATGCATCCCCAAACAGGGAATTTTTTCATGAATATGTCCAGGGAGACTTTGGAGAAATTTGTTTAGGGGATGGTAAGCCTTGTCAAATGGTTGGCAAAGGGAAAGTGAAGCTGAAATTACAGACGGGCAACACATGGGTGTTGAAGGAGGTCATGCATATCCCAATCCTAGAGCAGAATTTGATTTTTGTTGGAAAGTTGGGTGATGAGGGATGCACAATATCTCTCACAATGGACTCTTGGAAGGTTACCAAGGGTGCACTTGTTTTAGCAAGAGGTAAGAAAGTAGGTACACTTTATCTATCTACTTGTATTACTGATTCTCCTTTTGATTTATCTACTTCAGCTATAGATTTAAATATATGGCTTAATAGGCTTGGTCACATGAATAAGAAGGGGATGCATGTTCTTGAGTCAAAGGGTATGCTTTCAGATTTGAAAAGCATGGATAGAGATTTCTTTAAGCAGAAGAAAAAAGTGACGTTTCTTGAGAAATCTGATGTTTGTGACAAGAATAGGAAAGCCTTGGTATTCAAGGAGAAGGTGATAGACAGAGATAAGTTCAAGGGGCTGAAGAATTCTGAGTAGAGCAAGGTTGATTTGGACAAGGGTTCGATCCAAAAGGAGCTCACGGGTAGAAGTCATCGCTCACAAGTAAAACACAGAGACCGACATCAGTTAGAAAACCGACGTCGGCATCCAGACAGGGACCGACGTCAGCTATGTGTAGCCCGACATCGGTGACTTAGGACAGATAAACACCGGCATTGGTTAGGGGGAACTGACGTCGGCGATGAGGCAGTCACATGGAACTGACATCGGTCGGGTGCAGACTGAGATGTGACCGGCATCGATCACTGAGACGGATTTTGGGCAGATAACAAGCTGTCAAGGAGTCTCAAGCGCCCATATGGAGGACTGAAAGGGTAAGTAAGCCTCAAATTCATCATTTCCCTTCTTTACATTACTTGTTGCTCACTGATGGTCAAGAACCATGAAGTTATTAAAGAAGCAGAGTAGGTAGATCCATGAAACAGTGGGAGCTTGGCATGGATGAGGAATGTGATTCCTTGGAGAAGAACCAAATAGGTGTTTTTGGTAGAGTTGCCAGCTAGAAGGAAGCACTGAGAGACGAATGGATGTTCAGGATAAAGAAGAGCGGGAATGGACATGTGAGACAGAAAGCCAGGTTATATGGTCTTGAGTAAGCTGCAGGACAATGGAGGTTTGACCATTGTGTTTCTCTTTACCAGGTTGGATAACATTAGCTACATTATCTTGTTATTGTATTGTGTGCTTGTTGCAGGGTTACACATACAGGGAGTTGCTGAACTAAAGGTAAAGTTAGTTCAAAGGTATGTCATGAGGAATCTAGGAGCAGCAAGATTCTTTGGCATGAGTGTGTTCTAGAGACATGGAAGGTCACAGGTTGATTTTGTCTCCAGATGATTGTGTGAAATCGGTTAGCACGCTGATGGTTGGATAGTTCTATGAACAGTGTTTTGATTCACATAATGAGGTTAAGTACATGTGTACTAGACCTAAGTTTTCCCAAGCAGTGGGAGCTGTCAGAAAGTTTGGAGCCAATTTGGGAAAGAAGCACTGGAGGGCAGTTCAGTGGATTCTCAGGTATCTGAGAGGGACCAGCAGCGGGTGCACATGCTATGCAGGGTCAAGTTCTTTTCTACATGGGTTTATATATGCGGATGTGGCAAGTGATTTGGATGACAGGAGGTGCACCACAAGATTTGTGGTGGTTGGTCTTCAAGAGTGATCTTGAAGAGGGATACAAAGCCGAGGGAACAAACTAGATGATGTACAGGTACAGGTACAGTTGCAACTGTTTATCTCCAAGTGGGAGATTGTTAGGTTGTGGAGCTAAAAGCTTTAACTGATGCAGACATGGAGGAGGTTGTTAAGTTCCAGGGAGACCGGCGTCGGCAAAGTATAGTGCAGAAGGCAACCGACATCGGCAGGGGTGAACTGAAAGGCAACCGACATCGACAGGAGTCGACCGACATCGGTCACCTCCAGTCAGACAGAGACCGACGTCGGTCGCTTGTGCAGTTCCAGAACTGTTCATTACATGAACAGTTAGTTTGTTGAATTGAGAGTTTGCATGTAAAAGGCTATTTATGAACAGTTAGTTTGTTGAATTGAGAGTTTGCATGTAAAAGGCTATTTTGAGTCTTGAGTTGCGTGTCTAATTATTGTAAATTAGAAGTCTAAGTTATTGTTCAATATGGGATCTATTTATAGACCCATTGGCATGTATTGTAATTAGTGCAAATAGAGGAAGGCAAGGTAGATCCTTCCATTGTAAGATCATTGATTTGTAGGTTGTGCAAGATCAGGGCTGATCTACATGTGTAAGTAAGATCATTTGAGTTGCAGGTTGTTGCAAGTTCATGGGAGATCTACTTGAAGTACTTTGAGTGCTTGTGTACTGGTAGGGTTATTACTGACTGGTTGGAGTTGAACACTAATTCTGTGTTTGAGTTGTGTGTTGGGACCGTTTTTGGTAGGAGAGTGAACTCTTGAAGAGAATTACTTTACACTTGGTGTGGGAAGCCTGAAAGGTGTGGAAGAGTGTGGCGTCTCTTCATTGTATTCTTTTTTGGATGAGTATTAATACAGATTGTGTTGTCTCTCATATTCTGTGTCATTTGTGAATTTTAGTTACTTGTTCATTCTGGTATAATTCTGTGTTTAGTTGCTAATACAAGGTAATCATATGTGCTCTTATTGAGGAGCAAGATCCTGACAAGTGGAATCAGAACTGTTTGTTGTTCTTGATTTCCCCATCATCTATGAGTCTTTTTTGAAGGAACATTATAGTCATTTTACATGGTTGTCTAAAAGGACTAGGCATGAATGAGTGAATGAAGAACAAAGGCAGAGTTTGTTAGAGAGATTGTAATTATCTCTGCATCATTGGGGACATAAGATTTGTAAAATATTGAGTGATATCATAAATTTAGGAGACGTTGTGCTCAGGTTATACCACCCTATAATGATCATAAATAAATAATAGTGTACCACCAATCTAGATGGATATTTTTATGTAGACATGCACTTTGCTATGTATCTTGTGTGTGTGTGTGTGTGTGTGTAGAGAAACAAGTTTAGAGATCTATATTATGTCCATATATTTATTATATATAGCATATAACAACCTATAATAGGATGTTTCCAAGTGATTATGCATAATTTATACAACCTACAAAGTCACTAACATTAATCATCTTATGTTATACATTTTATTTTTTTAGCATAAAAGATACCTTCCACTTCTCATCATTAAGTTATAAAATCCACATAATACATTGATGATTATGTAAATGCACCTTACTTCCAAGTCTTAATTAAAGGATCTCATTGTAAACTAATAGATTAATTTTATTGCATTTAGGGTCTCCTTTTAATATAAACAATAATATTTTTCTTGGATCTCCTAGTGAATAATACACTTGAAAACAAATTCATCACACATTCAAACTCCTAGAGAGAAAAGATGACAACTCCCATTAACCCATAAAATATGCAACTCGTAATAATATACCCTCAACTTACCAAAGGGAATGTTAAAGACATTCTAGAAGTTCAAAAGATCCATTGGTGAACCAAGGGAAATGCTTGAAATCAAAAACCATTTTAGGTAGACAAGCTATGACAAATATCCTACCCACACATACTTCTACTTCACTAATACTTCTACTTCAAAAGATGGAAAACACAAACACATATATATAATGTATGTATGTACATTAGGGAACACCATGATTATAAAAATTATTTATTGTCGATGCCTTAAAAAAATCTAATCTCAACTAAATATTTTCAAAAAGCACTCAGATAGCTACATAATAAGTTATACAATCATTATATAGTTATATAGTCATCAAATAATTTACACATAAGGATTAAGTATGTTACGCTTTAAATACATTAAAATTTTGCTTGACTCTTGTTATGTGTAGGGTTTTCAAAAGAGAGTGAAAGTACCTGATGGGCCTAAGGAAATGGGTGAGCGTGATAGAAAATTGAGCTTGAACTACACTATTTTTAGATATGTGTGGTATCTACGGTTAAGGGGTATTATATTAGCTTTTACATGCCCTACACCCATTGTAAAGGGGTCTGCAACTTGCATGGTGGTGGCATCCTTGATTGACAGTTTTCTATTGTCAAAGGTGGCTGAGGATGTCACAAGATATTATTTGATTGTAACAGGGGTCTATGTCTGATGTGTGGATCAAATCAATGTTGTAATGTTGTTGATGAGGGGATAAGACATGGAGTTCCTAAAGTCTATCTTGTATCTTTCATTTGTCCATGCTACCAATATATTGACACTTGGAGCAATTATATATAATTAACATGAATAATATATATAAATATTATATTATTATTAATATAAATACATTAATATTGTATATAATATAATAGTATAATATATTATAATACTATTATAGTATAATATTATATATAATGTAAATAATAATATATATCATTAATACATATATTAATTTTAATAAATACCTAATTATATATTATGATATACAAATATTTAATATATTATTATGTATTATACATAATATATATTTTATAATAAAATTATATATAAGAAGAATAATAGGGTTAGCATAAATTCTAAGAAGCAACCTCTAACTAATTGGTCTCCTCCTCATGGCCATTCGATCAAGCTTAATTTTGACGAAGTTACAAAGGTCAACCCAGGTTGGGCCAGCGCCAGAGGTATATTTAGAGACTCCAAAAACAACTTTTTCCTTGGATATAACGAAGCTTTGGGTAGATGCACTAATAACTTTGTTGAAGCCAAGGCTATTTGGAAAGGGATCTCCATAGCGTCGCAACAGAGATGGATCAGTCTTAATATTAAGGAGACTCTTAAATAATTATGGAAGCAATAAATTTAGGGAACATCACTAATTAGAATCTTACCAACAACTTTGAGGATTGTATAAATCTTTAGGAGAATTTTATGCACTTCAACCTCTATCACACCCGTAATGAAAGCAACCCAGTTCCAGACCAATTTGTAAATATGGGTGTTAGACTTAACTTCCAAGATAATCAACTGGACTTAATTCACACCCCAAATTTGGACTCAAAAGCTAAGAATATTATTGAGTTAGATTGCCATCATTGCTCAATTAATAATATTAATGATTGAATCTAGTGACCCCTACCAAGGAATTTGGCTTTGCTTTCAGCAAATCATTAGCATAATGACTTGGTGTGGTAGTCAATTCACATGGAAAGAAACATTTATGAGATCCCTTCACATCTTCCTCCACCCACTTCACTTAGTCATTTTGAGTTTTGTGTGGGCTAAAAAGCAATTTTGGGAGAAGTGGAGTGTTGATTTCAACATGGAAATCGCTTCGACAAGATCAAACCCCTCTAAGAGAACTAGATAGAGAAAGGGTAAGGATACGATGCTCAATACCATCAAATAAATGAATTCGATCATAGTGCATAAGTATTCATTGGATGAAGTTCACCATTCCGTTTTGGGGCTAATTAACGACCTCAAGCTGATGCACTTGCTAAATTCTAGAGTCTTGCTAGATAATAAAGTAAGAATCATGACCAAGGAATCTTTAAATTTATGGTAGAAGGCTCTTATTGATGGTGTGAAAGATGAGAATTTGTTAAATTAGATGGCTACCAATCCCTTGCATGCTCAGATATCCATGAGGTTGGGTGGTGGCACTTCTATGGCTTTTATTGATTCAATTATCTAGGCCTTGGAGGATCTCGAGCATTCCACTCCAAGATGGACACCCACAAGGTGCCCCAACTAATTGGCATTAAAATAGTTCTCTTTAGTGCCAAAAACTCACTAACGGTCAATGAGGATGTTGAACACTTTGGCAATATGGTGCACACCATGATGTACCAATTTTGGGTTATTTTGAAGGCCATTACAATTGACAACGTCACTCAGAGCCATAATATAAATGCTATCTGTGACACACTGGATATCCCAGTTGGTAAGGACAATTTCAAGTTGGTTGATTCTCTAGTGGCCTTGATCATTGAAGAGGAACCGTGTTAGGATAGTCAAATAATGGAGGTTTCTAGCTCTTCCAAGGATGTCTAGCCTTTGTTCTTCTTTGTTCTATTTTAGTAAATGTAACTCAATTTTTAATATAAATTTACTTGCCAAAAGCATTACAATTGTTAGTGGTTTTTTGTTGTATTTCCCTGTTCCACTAGGGTTTTTGAATTTTTATTAAGTAGACGGGCTTTGCCCCTTTTTATCTATATAAAAAAAATTATATATAATATTTAGTGTAATATAATATATTAGTAATAATATAGATATATTAATATTATATATAATATAATAGTATAATATATTCTGATGTTACATAATAACACACACGCACACATAGATAAATAATACTAATTTATAATTATATATTATATTATATATTATACACAAATATATAATTTATGCATCCTCTAAAATAACTTGTCATTGTCCTTTATCATCACTGCTTAGTGTACCTTGAAATATTTAATCACCTTCATGCTTTGTATGGCCTTGCCCTTTTTCAACACTTCATCGTTGTTCATACTCATTATGAAAAAAAACATCTCCTCCCCCTAGACAATTCATTATTGTATGAAGGAACACAACCTCATTTTTCACCATCACCTCTATAAAAAATACCATATTATTATTTCTTGAAACTTCGTTCACAAAAGATGATACAGAGTAAGCATCCATAGGTTTCAAGTGAAGTATGACCACCGGTTTACACTCTTCCACTTTACAAACCCCTGCTTTATTGAAAGTGAAAATCATGCCATCCCTTTTGATGCAACTTGCACCTTTGAGGTAACTACTAATCATATTATTATGAAAAAAAAGAAAAATGAGGCAAAAGAGCCACTCACACTGTATAATAAAGAAGGCATTGTAAAAAGCTTTTCAAACACTTTTCCAACTACATGGTTGCTTCCACCATTCTCACAAATTCACAACATTAACAAGTTCTAATAGTCACCAACAAACTAGTTAATAGAATGAACTATTAATTAAATTTGAGATAGAGCTCTTTTATAATGCTTCAGATATCTTGGGGTTTCTCTATGTTTTCCTGTAAGTCACACATTATTTAGGCAGATTTTATCGATTCTATCATATAATGCCATTGAGGTTGTCTTCGAATTGTAACCATCTTTAATAATGTTTTTTAATCAATGTAATTACCTCTTATAAAAAATAAAATAATTATTGTTATAAATTCTTATATATATATATATATATATATATATATATATATAAAAGGGTTGTAGTTCAATTGTTTGCATGCCATATAATAATGTATAAGTGCTAGAAGATACACAAATGGATGAGGATGGGTTCAAGCCCATGGTGAATTTTATGGAATGGATATCCCTTAATCCTTGGTACTAATCCAAATAAAATCGATTATTCATGCACCTGATTCCAATAGCTACAAGGTTCTCATATTCAATATATTCATCTACAAAGTTCTCAACTACTAGTCTTATATTTTACAACACACTTCTTGGTTATTACATTATATGTTCTCAACTTACAATTATTATAATTGATCATCTTCACATCAAATTCTATTTATTTTTATAGTCAATTATGCATAGTAATTATACAAAAATGATTTACAACTTTATACATACATATACGTACACACACACACACACACATATTGTGTGTGGATTTTTCTTGATTATTTGGGGTCATTGGATTGTAAAGTATACGAAAGGGAAAATTTAAGTTTTTTTTTTAAACTAATATGTTTGAGCTTGAAAATTTGAAGATGTGCTTGTATAATGTGTATGCATATATATATATATATATATATATATATATATATATATATATACATATATATATATACACATATACACACATATATATATATGTATATATATGTATATGTGTATATATATATATGTATGTATATATATGTATGTATATATATGTATATATGTATGTATATATATATATATGTGTATATGTATATATATGTATATGTATATGGATATGTATATATATGTATATATATATATATATGTATATGTATATATATGTATATGTATATATACACATGTATATGTATGTATATGTATGTATATGTATATATACATATATATATACATATATATATATATATACACATACATACATACATACATATATATACACATATACACACACATATATATATATGTATATGTGTATATATATATATGTATGTATATATATGTATGTATATATATGTATATATGTATGTATATATATATATATATATATATATATATATATATATATATATATATATATATATATATATATATATATATGTGTATATGTATATATATGTATATGTATATGGATATGTATATATATGTATATATATATATGTATATGTATATATATGTATATGTATATATACACATGTATATGTATGTATATGTATATATACATATATATACATATATATATATATACATATATATATATATACATATATACATATATATATATATATACACATACATATATATATATATATATATATATATATATATATATATATGCCTACCTTATATTAAGTATTATAACACATAAAATGTAATAAACAATGTTTAATTAAATTAACAGTTAAATATAGAGAAGTAGGGACTCTTAGCTTCTTAGAATGTTGTTGTTTTGGGGAAACAGAGATTTTGAATCGTTTATGAACCTATCATTTCAATCTAAACATGTTCGCACTATGAACTTCAAGTATGACAATCCTAGGGTCGTATAAATGGTCTTAGATAATGGCAGGATAGTATTAGTTGACATGGATGGTCCTGGTTAAGGCTTGTAATCTATGACAAAGATTTCCAATTTCACTCAACTACTGATACCTTACACTCTAATTACATGCTTTAAATCATGTTGTCCTAAAATCATAAAATATTGTCATCTTAAAATATGAAACATGGATAAGGGTTTGGTTTGAGAATTTACATATATAAGGTTAGTGTTGGTACTTCACCTTTATAATTTGTCTTACATCTCAAATTATATAGAGAAACTAATGAATAGACAATGCATAACAAAAATAGCCCAACAAAGTGCTCTAAGTTTGCTCTTAATATAATGTTAGCTGTGAATCAATGAGTATTTTCTTGTACTTGCATATTGTGTACCTAAACATGAATTTTTTAAAAAGTGATGAACTATTTTACATGTAAGCTCTTAGTTTTTGTAATTATTTTTTTGTTAATGCCACTTAAATTAAACAAACACCCATAAAGATAACTAGTGTATATATATTTAATTACTTTAATAAAATCTAATTATCTCATAAAGGTTATTTGTACTACAAGATGGGGTTTGAGTCCATCTTTTGTATAAATAAGGGTTTATCACTCTTTGTAATTAATTTTTATCATATTAATATAATTTATGAGATATTTTCACCTTTTTATTTGGATAAATATTTCATCCATTATTTATTTGATTTTACAGGTATAACATATATTTTTGAAGTGTATAGGTATTATTATTTTATTTTGTATATTTTTACCTCTTTTGTTGTAAGTATGTTACAAGTAGTATCAAAGTGTTATCTGGTCCACATATCTACTTGAAAATTAGATTTTGGTGTTGAATTCAGTTTGTGAGTAAGATTTTCTTCATTTTCCTATCTCTTACATTGTTCCTACTTTTATATGCAAAAATTCTAAACACTTTTGCCTTATATAGAAGCCTTATCTTGCATTCAATTTACATACATATAATCTAAGCTCACTTTTACTTTCCATGCAAGATGTTTTTAGCTTTTCCATGAAATGCACACTTTTCCAAGCTTCTCCCATTGCATATAAGATTTGCAAGATATATCCTTACCATGCATGCTTCTCATATTTCCCCCGTTTGCATGCAAGAATTTTCCATTTAATGACAACTTTTATAATGTTCTCCTTTGCATGCATGTTCTTCCCATATTTTCCCATTACATGCCATTTTTTCTAGAGTTTTCCTTTGCATGCGTTCTTTTCAAAAATTTCCATTACATATACATGTTTCCCCTTTTTTTCAATTGAATGCATACATTTCCCTTTTTTTTCCATTGCATACAAGATTTTTTAATTTTATTTATTTACATGCATGTTTTTCCCCAACATTTTCCTTCGAATGCAATCAATTCCATGATGCCCATGATCAAAATAAGTTGTCAATATTAGCTTCTCACTAGATAAGAGGTAATTAAAACCCTTGTGAAGTTTAAAGAATAAATTTTGCGTACTTTAGAAAAAATGTTGATGGACCAAAAAGAGGATTCTCCATTAAATTAGTTTGAAGAAGATGAATTGACATAAGTTATGGGATGAATATTCCAATCAAGATGAAAAAAAGTGGTATGGATGAAGAACAATTAGTATGGGATGAGGATCCCTGTGAAGATTAGGTACGATCGTAGGTGGTATAGTATGATGGTCTTTGTGAAGAAGAGGAAGTGGTTTAAGAGACATTTGAGCTTGAACCTCTTCAATTGTATACATATGTTGATGATGTTTTAGGGCATATGTTCTTACTGATGTCTTGATTGAGACCTACTTTGATAAATATTCATACACCATTGAGATTATTCAACAGAGTACAATCAATGGCTTCATGTAGTTCATTAGATGATTATTCTCAAATCTTCTATAAAGTCCACAAAATACATATGATAATCTCTAATGGAAAAAAGGATAATAACAAGAAGAAGACGACATGTGGGAGAGTTTCCATTTAGTCCTCAACATTTGTGGATAAAGCTTCCTAAAAGAGAAGGCGTGTTATGTACTCAAACTCATCATTTTTTTAAATTTACATATTTTTTTATGTGAGCTCATAGTTTTGTACCAATGTTTTGTACAAGGACACGTATATTAAATAAGGCTTCATATAAATAACTAGTGTGTTAATTTGAAATTAATTAAAAATAGTCAAGTTATCCCATAAAAGGTGGTTTGAGCTACAAGTTAGGGTTTGAGTGTCTCTCTTGTATAAATAATGGTTTCCCCCTCTTTTTATAAACAATATTTTATCATATCAATACAGTTTTGTGTTATTTTCACATTTTTATTTAGAGAAGTGTTTCCTCCATTCTTTCTTTGGATTTTCAGGTGCAATCATGTATCTTACGTGTGTAGATGCCCTCGTCATAATTATGTTTTATATAGTTGCACCTATTTTGTTACATGCATGCTACATGTACTTGACGATCAAATAATCCTAATCACTTGTTTATTTATAGATGAGTAAATTCAAACATTCATTAAATTGGCATCTTCCAATATCTAGAAATGAAATGTAGAAAGGGTCAAATTGGCCCATCCAATAAAGAGGATGACACAAACAACTGTTTGAAGACCATATAGATGGTTTTGAAAATAGTTAATGATAAGATTAGGGCTAAAAAGGGAGTTACATGGGGATGCATGAAAGGGGTTTCAATCTTTAAAATCCACCATAAAAATGCAGTAATTCATAATTTAGATCAATAATCCTTACACTAATAAATGTTCATAATACATACATTCAATAATATGAAATAAATGATAAGGGGAAATTTTAGTGTGACTATGTTTTACCCCACTTTGAGGCATGCTTAATCGTGAAGTAGGTGGTATGAGCACTCACTTTAAAGTAGAACATATAAATAGATACAAATGTTGCTTCAAATTTAGGTCACTAAATATTTAGATGTCTAGTCTTAGAACTTACAAAACCACGTTTATACCTCCTATAAAAACATTGATCTCTCCTTTGTCCTTGGTATCTAATGGAAGTCCCATGGGTCTATCTTACCACTGAAAAAGATAAAAATATGGATTGGAGTCAAAACCTTATGTGTATTTAAGTGACAAGCCTCCACATTTTAAATATATCTAGGTCACTAAGTCACTAAGCATTAGGAAATGAAGTTGGAACCATATAGTTGAATTTGAGTCACTATGATAATAATTCAATGCTGAGTTGCACAATGATATCGATGATGATAACAATGAATAATTTTAATACTCTTTACACTAAATTTGTCATTAGGACCCAATGAAGAGTGTAGATAATGCAAATTTTTATTTCAAATCCTTTTCACAAAGTTTGATTTTCATTTCTCTATTGACACAAACCATTACAATCATGTTGGCTCTTCCTAATTGATATCCCTTCACATTCCATGGAATCTTATTAATCAAAGCAAATTCATAATATTTAGACTCTTCCCAACCAAAGTACCTTTGTAATCCTTGGACTCATCCCAAATGAAATACATAATTAAACTACTTAAATATTACTTGATAAATTAGGATTAACAATAAAAATTGAATATGGTTTCCTTATAAATTGATTAATGGTCATTTAAGAAATTATTCTTAAAAAATTATAAATGTTACAATATGCCAAAGTTGGTAATGATGCGAAACTTAACTCATACCCCTTTTATTGAATAAGAGTGAATTCTACCTTCTCTTTTCACTTGGTTGAGGGCGAATGAATGAACGATTTTTTTTAATAATGTCTAAGAGACCAAGCAGTATATGGGACTAAAAATATTAAGAAGGGTGCTCCTTATTAGAACGACTGCTTGAAACAAGGGTTATTCCACTATAATTGTGAAATGTCCACTCCCTTTTTGATGTTGGACCTTCTATATAAATTTTGATTAAAAAAAGTTTGTTGTTTTATTTAGCCTCGCCTCTTCAAACAAGGTGTCAAATTGTCTATTTCCTGGTTGTCTTAATTTTTGATTTGGATATCACTACAAGCTAGGCACTCCATGATGTAGTGTGATTTTATCTCCACTACCTCCACACTACAAAATAAGCATGTTCTTTTTTCCCACTTTTTTTAGTGTTGTCCACTAGAGTGGGTTTTATTCCTAAGATGATGCAAGCTAGTCTTTAGTTGAGCCATTAACACTTTCATTTTCAAATTGATTTAGGCTCTTGTGTGGGATTAAGTTATTTGACACACTATTCTTTCTTCCCTTTAAGTTAATTTGTCCACATGGTTACCTTCAAATTTTATCTTACATACATTTTTATTTCCTCATTGGTGTTTGACACTCTTGCATGCTAGTGCCTCATTTGTTCATTCACTTGTTATTTTGTTTCATTCATGTGTTCTTCCTCCTCCTTAAGTTTTCCTTCACTACCATTTTGTGCCATCAATGAGACTCCATATTTTTTTCCTAGGTAACTTAGCTTTTAAATCATAGTTGCTTCCTCCAACACGAAGTACTTGTTTCAGCTAATAAAATCTCATTAGAATTAATATTTTGATTTTAAGGATAATTGGTTATACATATTTTTTAATTCTCTCTATTTGTCTCCATTTTAGATCTGTCACATTGTTGCCTTAAAATTCAAATCCGTAGAGCACCATTGATATGACTAAGCAACCCAAACAAGGTCTTCTTCATTTTCCAATTTTATAATTGTTTTGAGCTAGTAAAACATGTATTTAGAGGCATTTGAACACATTTTAAATATATTAAAATATAATATTTTCCTCAATGTACTTTGAATGTTACCCTCAGTGTATAAGAAGCTAGTAAACATTTGAGAGGTAATCAAAACTTCAAATTTTATCCTTACACAGAACCCTTGTATTGAATTGAATAGTTTTAGTTACGTCCATGAGACCCAATCGTCTATGGGAGCCCCATGACTAAATTTAATGGCTATATGATTGTATTTATAGTTTTTTTTATCGTGACATACATTTTTTTGGGTAGACTGTATCATATTTTAGGTAAAGTTTTGAGTATATTGTAAAAAATGCTAAAAGGATTATATATATATATATATATATATATATATATATATATATATATATATATATATATATATATATATATAGTCTTTAAAATTTCCTCCTCTTACCATGAACTATACTAGCATTTAAAGGGCAATGTAGAATAAATAACACTTATCTAATTTTTTTAATAGAGGTATAGTCCACCATTAAAATTGGTATATATATGGGACCATATTTTCTTTATTAAGGTTATTCCTTCTCTTATTAATTTGTAATAGTGCTAATTCTTTAATAAGGGAAAAGTGCCATTAGTTGAGTGCACACCAATAAGAAATAATTCATGAATATATAATATCTTATAATTGTCTTTGTATTACCTAATAGTTGTCATAGTATTATGTATTAGTTGTCCAATTTTTATCTTCCAATAACTAATCACATCATGACATGTAATTATTTCAACAAATAATGTACCTATATATAATATATTTACACCATAATTAAGTGTTGAATAAGAAATATTTTTGGATGCATTTTAGATACATTTCAATTTTCTTATTCTAAATTTATTCAATGCATAATTTCCCCTATTTCAACATGCCAAACAAAAAATATTAATTTTTTATTTTATATTAGAAAAATGTGAACAAAGTCTATACATTCATAAATATTGTAACATCCCACTACGATCTGCCTAGAAATGCATGATTTTTGTTTTTTAAAATAAAAACATATACCAAAATAGATTACATTATGAGAAGTTAACAAAGATCATATAAAGTACTCAAGCGTGATAAAACAAACAAAACACATCACATCATAAATCATGAATCCCTAACATCATGTGAGTATATCATAACAAAAATATAGAAAGTAATTATAATGACTCAACCACAACTGATACAAATCTACAGTCATTGCTATCAATGTATAATAATAAATAATTACAAATCTTCATGATAATTTTTTATAATAAATACAATATGAAGTACATATAAGATACATGGCTTCTTTGGAGTATAGTTTTTAAACTTCAAGTATCTATGGTATCTCAATTATCATCTCGATAAGTAGTACTGTTGTGGGGAGGGAGAGCATCGTCTAAACACTTTTTCACACCAACCACGGACCAATGACCCCCGCACTAATCCCATCAAGAAATAACCCTCCCTTCAGGGATGAGTAGATAGCGATGACATGAAAATCCAAAGAGATAAGCAAGTCCCTGTGTCCTATTTAATTTTTAAACTAAACATGCAATGTATTATAGAAAAACTCAATCTATTGTAGGATATCGCACATACATGTCAATCATATTCATGAAATGATAATGTTTCGCTAAACATATTTTGGTCAAATTTTTAAGAATAGTAATATAAAAGTGAACTATAGATCAATCAAATTCATACAGACCACTTGATCGAACTACCTTCATCTAACATTATAATACTAATAAGCCAGTAAAGTCCATCTCACTCCTTAATCTGCATTAACAATATAGATTAGTCAAATACAATTCAACCACAAAATTCATATAATTTACATCTTACTAGCGAACACATAATGTAACATGCTAAATATAAGAATAACTACAACATACATTTATTCCATCAAACATATGAATGAATCTTACATTATTTTCTATCTCATACTAGAAATAATGACTATATTTTATACCACTTGGATAAATACATAACTAACTACAGGTTTAAATAATATATTTTGCTTCTAAATATACTATATCCTAAGATAACCCATATTATCATAGTCCATTATTTTTTTTGCATAATTACTAAGAATTGTAATTAGTTAAATTAAGTAGTCACAAATTCATGAAAACCTAAGCTTTTATTCAACTAACTAGGTATAAACAAACATTTCTCAATTCATATGAAACATAGAATATTCATTGCTATCCTCTCAGACTCAGTTTACAACCCAAGTGCACACCCCTGAGGTACTAATATATACTAATAGGCATGTTTACATCCATTTTTCAAAAAACACTCTGTTAATAACCATAACTACATAACTTGTTATAATGTCAAATTCTATGCGATGGATTTCATATAGCAAGTGATTTTAATACACCACAAGGTTTATCTCATGATACGAGAATTACTATATTTACATAAGGCACTATTACTTTTAAAAATAAAGTTTATAATAAAACATATGTTATTTCCAAAAACATATGGCTCTATATTTCTAATTAATTGTAATCCAACCATTTATGACATCATAGGCGGAACAATTTAACTATGGTTTTATGTACAACCAATATGGTTTATAACATATGATGACATCATATATTTTATTGAAGTCCATGTTTTTTATACAAAATCATATAACAATACGTACCATTTATTGAAATAAAGTTCATATTAGGTCCAACTGAGTATAAAGTTCATAATAATATATCCCATACCATATTATAGAATAAAGTTTGTTATTACAGGACATGTAATCAAGTAAATCTATAAAGTTCGTATTATTGCCTAATTAGCACTAGTTTAGTAGTTCTGGGCTTTAACAAGATTATTGTTTTCCTACATATAGCAACGTCATCCACAAAGGCGACTCAAGACTTCAAATACCAATCCATTTTGAAGATTAAACCGTCTTATATTTGTCACTAGCTCTGGACAGAGCAAAGAAATTACAGTGATCTGAAAATAGAAATATGCTATAGGCATGGTTTAAGCAATGCCAAATCTCCTATTGCAATGATTTATTAAACTCAATTACTCACATAATTTCCACAAATCGATCAAAGGGGTAAGTCAATCATAAACAACAAGAGTGTAACTTAGTTTTTGTAATGACCTTAACACAGGGAGGAAATTACTAGTTCGACAACATCAACTTATAGGATCTTCTAAAAAAAATACAATGATTTCTACAATTGGCATATTGCATTGCTCAAGGTGACACCTTTGTCTTAAGGGCATGCTAGGAAAAAAAAAGAAATAGTAGTGACCCTACTGGGATTGAATATTAAAGCAATCAACTATGCTTTATAGTTTTTTCAGTTTTAAAACTGCACATTGTTATCTTATCTAAATCGACTTTTGCACTTACTATAATGATTCGATAATATTCAATAGCCTAGAAAAATAATAATAAAATGAATTCAATATGATTATGTAGCGACTTAATATTTTACAACAGACGACGCCAACGGTAGTTAAAGAATTAAGCGATGCCAACAATAGTTTATCGATACCAACAACAGTTAAACAATGCTAAAAAAATATGGTGACCCAATATTTTTAAGACAATCATATAGACAAGGATCTCAATTTAGGTTGAAAAAATAATTAATAAAGTGACATCCACATAACTATACAATGATTTTACATAATTCAATAAATATTAAGGATGCCAACATCACTATTCAATGCAACGTTATTAACATCACTATCTTGGTATACTTACATGTATACAACTATGCTAAGGGTTATCATTATTTTTTATAGCGACGTCAACATCATGCTGAAGAGATTTAGAAAGGATGCAACAATTTTAGAATATATATACTGACTAGGATTTAATATAATCAATTGACACCCTTTTAATTTCCCAAATTTAAGATTGCAACTGTTTTCTTACTCAAATTGACGCCCCATGCAGTTTTTATGACTATACTAAAGCCATACTTCATTGTACATAATCAAAATGAAATCTACACATTATATTTTATCATAGACCCATTTTACTATCATGCAGACAATTCATTCAAATAATAACATATCCTTCCATGATCATATAAAGAAATTCAATACATTGCCTACTTGACAATTAAAACTCCTTTTGATCTATGAATTCTTGCTGGCTCGTTTCCCTCCTCCAACATCTCATACCTTCATCTATATACGCCTCTCTTTTTTTCTTTTTTCTTTTTCAACTCTTCCCAAAACTCATATCATGGTATATCTTTTTAGAAATCCCCTTCTGAATAGAAGTGGTGTAGCCTTTTCAAGGATTTAGATTTTTGTTTTTGTCTTTTTTAATATATTTAACTCTTTTTATATTTTCTAAATTTTAATCATTTATTTTTTTAATATTTTATTATCTTTTATGTCATTTTTTCATTTTTAATAATTTTTTTATTTTATTAATATATATTAACATTAAATGTCCAAAATATATGATTTAAATTAAATCAATTAACGTTCATAAATATTATAGTAAATTCAAATGACAATTTTAGAATTACAAATAATCTATTTTTTGAATTTATTTTTGTCAATAATATTCTTACTAGCATTAATGATAAAACATGTCAAACACGTAAAAAAATTCATTACTATATTGACCTATTCTGATAAACTATAGAAAATAACACTCCAAAGAAGTAATAAACATACCATAAACAATCTATTTTTAATGCATTTCTACCATGTATTAACCACTGTGGTATGTGCAGGGTTCTCACCAGATCTATGTTGACGTTTGACGTTTCTATCTACATCACCCTTTTCGATGATGCTCTTCCTCTGATACATTCTGAAGGATGAGTTCTTTTACGTCCACCTCACAATACATAAGTAATTAGATTATATCACATGATAAACATATAACATAAAATATAACTAAAACAATACATTAATATGATCGAAATATAAACAAATACATTAACCAACTCACAGTAAAACAATCATATACCATCATGTATTTAAACAATATTCTACTATCCCATAATAACATATATCTCAAGTTTAATTAGAAATAAACTCAAAATCATATGTGTCCACATAATTTTCCACAAATAGTCAAATAATTTATTCATCGAGAAATCGAGATGCAACAAATATAAATCATCAAAAAAATTACCAACAAAATTACAATATATAATTAAAAATAAATCAATCTTAAAACATTATTACGAAACGCAACAAATGTAAATCATTAAAAAAATTGCCAACAAAATTACGATATATAGTAAAAAATAAATCAATCTTAAAACATTATTACAATATAAAAAACCACTCAAATAATAACAACAAAAAACATAAATACCATCATTTAACAAACTAAAAACGTTCACAAAAATACGAACAACTACAAGTTTATATTAACCTCCTCATCAATCATCATAACATCATCCTCAACTATTTCATCACCATCTACCTCAAGTCCCAAGTCACAATCAAATAAATCAAATCCCAACTCTGAGCTCTGCATTGAAAAAAGAAAACGATTCTATTTTACTCAGTGGATCTTTCATATTAAAGGTCTTAAAAAATCTTAATTAAAAAAATATTAAACTTTCCAATATATTAATTTTCACATAGGTAATGTGATAACAAACTTGGGGGTTGCCACTGCTGGGATTTCTATCCCTCTCGAGACTCTCGGCATAGTTTTCTCATTGTTGGAGTAGCTTCATTCTTTTGGGCAGCTAGTAAAACATTTTGTTTCGACGGCTCAGAAAAATCCATGGCTGCCTCAAGTATCTCCTCCGTTTCTCTGCCTTCCCATATATTTGATGCAAGCAACAGTCAATGCAAGACATTTCACAGGTATTTCTGAAACCCAACGTACTTTTTTGTTTTCTGTTTTTGAAATCAACAATGGTTAATACTTTACGATATCCATTTCCAAAAAACTAAAAACAACTCTGGTTTTGCTATTTACATTTTCCCATCACTGCTTACGAGTTCAATTCTCATTTCAGTGAAAACATCATAAACCTTAAACCCTAACGTCAGTTTTACTTGACTATCAGCCTTCTGCGAAGGAGATCATGTGTCTGTTTTTTTTCTTGGGTCTTGGTTAGGTTGGACAATATTCTTAAATTTGTAGGCATGGGTCACACGTGCGTACCCTATAATCGGTACACCACGACCTTGAATATGGGGCAGGGTAAGCTTGGATTGCATTTTTAAGATTTGTGAACATTTACACCAAAAACTCGATTCTCGTTACGCATATCCATAAAAGTTATAGGCTGTCTTTTTACAGTGGGGGATTTGAACCTGAGCAACGTTCTTATGAGTGTCTCATATTGCCATTTCACCACAATCCTATCAACATCACCAGGGATTCTTTTCAGAACACACATATTCTGCCTTTTGTTTGATTTGATAAATTCCTCCTCTTTTGGGGGCAACATTTGGCTTACATGCCATGACAAATAAGTATACTTCTTCTGTCGAAGTCATTTGGGACTTGCACCCATCCTCGTCCTTTGGGATAAATTGCACTCAGCATGTCTTGCTTCTCAAAGATGCGTAAACATGGTTGGTGCTCAACTGTATTCTATAAGCATTACACTGGTGTCTCAATCCTCCCCATATATTCATAGAAATCATTTGCTGTCTTAATTGGCGGGGTAGTTGATCCTGGAAAATGCACTTTTGAGTATCCACTATTACCATTACACTACAATGGACAGTCACCAGGGATATTTTTAAGAAACCATTGTTTTTTGATTTGGTAAATTCCCCTTTTCTGGGGGCAACCTTTGACTTTGATGCCTTGACCACTTGACCAAGGGTTATCTCTTCATCAATGTCATCAAGAACTTGTTTCCTCTCCTCTGCTGGGATATGCTGCCCCCGGCATGTTAGATGCAATATTTGTATGTATATTGAAGTCTTTATCATTCCTCCTGGGGTTTGAACCTCGGGCTCCACATTAAAATCCCATTTGCTTTTACCACCTAAGCTCATCCCATTTGACAGAAAGTACACAATTTAAGAAGTTTAAAAATCCTAAAAATTCTTTTTTCATATTGACCCAAGACCTAAGACCTTTTTTCATAATTTATTTAACTAATTCAATGCTAATGGTTTTTATTTGCTTGGTAAATCTTGGACGAGGTTATAGGCCACCCTTAATGTGGTGTGGTAAACTTGGACCGCATTCTTAAGATTTGGGAACAGGGGTCAAACATACCCCATAATCATAAAGCTACAAGCTTGCCACATCTCTGCTGAAGTTATGGACCACCTTATTGTGGCAGTAGATTTGAACCTGGGTCATGCTTTTTCGAGTGCCCTTTTTAGACCATTGCACCACAACTGCTTGGACTGATGCTCGTTTTTTTAATAGTAGGTTGGAAGCACGTTTGGCTTAGAAGCCATGATTGGGGGGGAAAATTGTATTTGAAACTCTTCATGGGGCTCCCAGCCTATTGAGCTAACCAAATATACTAGAATGAACAGATTAATTGGGATCTACGCCCAGTGGGGTTGAACTTGGGCCTTTTGTGTGGTAACTCCCATTTCAACCACTCGACGACGACCTGATGGGTTTTCTTGCATTCGATTAATTTTCTTTATGTTTTAAAGATTGGTGCCATCAAGGCTGGTTTTTGTTGTTACAATTTATATCTCTTAATTATGTAAATATCGTTCTTTTCAGCTATGTCACAAGTATGCCAAATTATATGGAAAAAGTTCAAACTTCACTGAAATTTTCCTTGTCAAAGACAAACTCGAGCTTTATCTATTATTTTTACATGGAATTTTTTGGCATGCTTTTGCATTATTATTTAAATGTGTGTGTCTGTGTGCGCGTGTGCATGTGTGTGTGCATGTGGCGTGTGTGTGTACCAACTGAAAGCAGAGGACGGGAAGCTCTCTCCACTCTGCCCCTCTGACATATTTTATGCATTTTTTTAGAAAAATAAAATGATTAAAAAATTTTCTGTTCAAACTTAAAGACGTCTTTTTTTTCCAAACTTTATCCATTGGCAAACATTGAACATGAACTCAAACTTGCACTTTGTGACTTACCTTTTCAGTATAAGAAACACTGATTTTTATTGCATAGTAACATAATTGGCTCTTCAAAGAAGTTTTAGGAGAAGTATATATGCCCATCCGACTGTAATTAATGAATTATTCCATATTTTGTGGATATTTAGTTTGTATTTGTGTTTAATTAATCAAGCTGTAATGTCGGAATAACATTTTAGCTGATTTATACTTTTCTGTAAGTTATTAGTCAATAGATAGTAATTCATTTGAGTGGCCAGGTGGCTGCCTTGCTGTCTTTTGGTGTGGATGGTTGTCATGTAGCTAGCTAATTTTCTCTTGTACAGAGTGTGCCTGAGTTCTTTCTGTGCCTGAGTTCTTTCTATTATTTATGGGGATGCTTAGGAGATGTTAGAGCTGGTTGAACAGTTTAATTTGTGACAGTCCTGGTATTGTGCTAAGATATTTACTTTCAATGAAGATTCAAATAATGATGATTAAATGCTTTATCATAAAATATTGAACCAATG
The DNA here is from genome assembly GCA_037957365.1 of Torreya grandis. Taxonomy (NCBI): domain Eukaryota; kingdom Viridiplantae; phylum Streptophyta; class Pinopsida; order Cupressales; family Taxaceae; genus Torreya; species Torreya grandis. Next base: position 6,737,043 of record JARHVA010000110.1, read on the forward strand.
TAATGTTTGTTTGGCAGTACCGTTTTTATGTCGGGGAAGGCATCTTCCTTATTCAAAAGAAATAGAGTGATCAGGTGCATTGCTGCTGAACCCACAGAAAAGATTGGTATGTTTCATGTCCCATATGCCTAATGCCAATGGTTTATTGGTAGTCACTCTATTTTCTTTGTTCCTTGTTGAAAATCTACACATCACAGAGGCATGACCTGTTCTTTAAGACTTTATTCATTTTGTTTAGTTAGTTATGGTGCAAAATGAAATTGTGGTGGCAACTTAAGTGTTTAGATGGGGGCAGCAGTATCAATTTAGCTTTTACAGTTTCATTAATCAATGCCATTGCTTTTAATTTCCCCAGTTTGTGCACTTGTCTGGGTAACTTATTCACATCTTGTAGAGTTTTCAGAATAGTATGGACCAGAGTTGCTGGAAGCGTTATAAGGGCTCCCTGTTTTGCCATTTCCCTTTTGGAAACAGAAACGGAAACGCCCTGGAAACATTTCGGAAACATCCGACAATGCTAGTGTGATCTGGAAACGTCTCAGAAATGTCCAGGATGTTTCCTGATTCTCTTGGGTGTTTCCAAGGTTTTTTTAATCTTTTTATGCCAAAAAATTGAAAAGTATATGTATTTTGATATATGTATATATATTTTATATTTTTTTAATATGTTTGCATAGATGTTTTTGTGTCTGTTCATATCTGGGCCTCCTAGAAAATCAGTGTTTCCGGTTTCCAGTTCCATTTCCCTTTCCTGATAACTTAACTATGGACAAATATTCTGTTAAGTAACTGTAGTCTTGTTGCCAAAGTGTGGGAGGGGCACGGCACACTGTGGTTACCATTTCTCTTTGTAAGTTTGTTCTATATCAATCCCAGGTAAATGTGAATTTATTTTGAGAGTCACAAGAATTGTCCTATTTAATTAATTAATTTATTTTATAATTAACTATAAACTTAACATTCATTAAGAAGGACACAAAATGCTTGCTGATATTGCATAATCAAGTAAAGTTTTATGGATGATATTGATTCATTGCAGTTTACACGACAAAGGTACCCCGCAATGCTAATATTGCCAAATTACAAGCAGGATATCTTTTTCCAGAGGTGAGACGTCATTCTCTTACGAAGGTTATATGTTTAATACTTTTCTATTATGTTACATGAGCAGTTGGGCCAAGTGCTTGGAGAGTCTAAGTATAATAAAATGGTTGTTTGTCACTGAAGATGGGTAATACATAATGATAAATGCATGTTTTAGAACATAGTGAAAAGCTCCTTTTTATTGCTACATTTTGATGGAGATTTTTTGTGCTTGTTATTTTTGTGAAGAATTTATAAATCCAAATACTTTCATACTTTGCTTATGACCCTCCTTTTTCTTGTTTGTGAAAGGGAAAGCAAAATTTAATCACCAAACCTCCTTTCTTATATATGTTATATCTAAATTAAACCATATATATTAGTCAAATGAATGTTGTGTTGTCCCCAGCCAAATACCTGCAAACAATGACAAACACAAAGATAATATTGAAGTGTAAGATGCATCAGAAGAAACCCTAACGGGCTGTTGTGGAGGTGGCCATCACCAAACCATGTCCGAAAATGAGTGTTCTTGACTATCATCACTATGAAGGCATCACTAATCTGGGATTCTATCCAAACTTGTCTCTTCGACAAGACTTGACTAGCAATCAATAAACAAATCAATACACAAAGTAATAATGCTTAATATAGAGCTTGCCTCCATCTTGGAACAAGGAGGCTCAAGACTATAGCATCTTCCATATCGGACAAGGTGTCTTAACCTAGATCTTGGTCCATCTCAGAGAAAGAGGCTCAATGCTAGTCTGGTCTATCTTAGGCAAGGATAATAGTATTCAATCTCAATAAAGAACAGCAACATTAAGTGATAGTTAAACACCAAATTTCATTGTATTTTGTATAAGCAACACAACAATTATAACAGTCAATATTTAAAGAGCATTTGATACAATCAGCATTCAATCAACAGCTAAAAATACAGCAATAAATGTACCTTGTCGATGTCACAGTAGAGTGGTCAAACACAAATAGCAGATTTCATAGCCTTTATAGTTTATATCATCCAACTTGTTCATATCTCAGTCAACAGGATGTTTTATAGGTCAAAGACCATTTTCCTAGTGGTAAGGCACAGTTGATTGCCATAATGGTGACCTGGGCTCAAGCCCCACTGGGCACACACCCAGTTTTAATGCAACCATAATAATATGGGCCAATCTGGATGAGAGGTGCAAGTCCCAAGCGAATTTTGGAGGAATAGACACCCCTGAGTCATGCTTTCTAAGCAAAGCTGTATTCTGATGGTGCATTCTGCTTGCTTAAATAAGACTTAGGTTGAGAATATTTGCCAATTTACTCATAGAAAAATAAATTGCAGTCAAAACAGTCAAAATACCTTTTTGATGCTAGATGTTAAATTGTTGATGTCTGAAATAAAAAAAGGCCAGAGAGTAGTCAGACGAGCCCTACTTTACCTTGCTTATCTCATTAACTTGCTTATTGACATCACTGCAACAATCCAAGACAGATTCTCTTTTTCATCACGAATCCCGTTTGCTGATCCCAAGACAAGAAAATGATGTGTGATTGGTGAATGTTTGATGAAAATGAGGTCATTTATTAATGTTCTTTTTCTTTGCTTTTATTATCCTTGCATTGCTAACAGATCAGGTTATTCTGCATTATTTGGCCTACCCATGCTGACAGGCATACCCACTCACAGCATAATTAGGGGACATAGCAAGGGATATTCTCCCAAAAAGGCGATTTTTTTGCCCTTGGAAAACATCCAAAAGTCTCTGTCCCATCACGTAACTCCTGGACTTCAGCCTCCCAAACAAAAATGAAGCGAAAAAACTGGTTTTTTAAGAAATTATTTTTTGTGTTCAAGTGGGGCCTGCCCTGCCCCAAATGTTAAAATGCTAAAAGACACTACCTGTGCACCCATTTTTCATTAGTTTGTAGAGGGTTAGCTGTCAGTATTTACTGTAAATTTCTTAGCATGAATTTTAAATGTTGTTGATGAGTTGTAGGACTGATTAGAGCCATAACAGGATTACTATCTTTGCTAATTTTGCATATATGTTCTTGTTTTTTAGGCCGATTGACTGTTTTTGCTGTCTTGTACAAGCTATGTGAATTGTTAATTGTATGGATATTGCTTAATTGACACAAATAAATTTCTTGCTACACTCTTATTAATATTCATATATTTGAGTCAGAATTGTATTGGAGATCAAATTAAGATATCAATGGTCAAATGAGATTGCAAGAACAGGTTTAGTGCACATGCAAAACTACCCGGATGCAAAAAAACTGTTTTTTCATGAAATTATTTTTCGTGGTCTAGTGGGGCCTGCCCTCCCCCAAATGTTAAAATGCTAAAAAACTCTACCTGTGCATCCATTTTTCATTAGTTTGGAGAGCGTTTGCTGCCAATTTTTTCTTTAAATATTTTAGCACGAATTTGAAATGATGAGTTGTAGGACTGATTAGAGCCATAAGAGGATTACTATCATTGCTAATTTCACATATACGTTCTTGTTTTTTCGGCCGATTGACTTTTTTTGCTGTCTTGTACAAGCTACTTGAATTGTTAATTGTATGAATATTGCTTAATTGACATGAAGAAATTTCTTGCTACACTCTTGTTAATATTCATATATTTGAGTCAGAATTGTATTGGAGATCAAATTATGATTTCAATGGTCAAATTAGATTGCAAGAAGACGTTCAGCACACATGCAAAACTACCCGGATGCAAAAGTCATCAGTCTTGGGATTGGAGATACTACTGAACCTATTCCAGAAGTTATCACTTCTGCAATGGCACAGGTACCTCTTTTCTAGCCATAAATTACAGCAATATCTGTTTATAAGGTAAACAGAAATGTTCTAGTGATAGCGAATGCATATTTTTATATAGAAAGTTAAGATACTTTTATATAGAAAGTTAAGATATCATTTTTATAGAAGTTGTAGTACCTTAACTTTAAAAATATTGAGAGTATTTTAATTTCTAGCATCTTGTGGATGCAACCAATTCACATCAATGCTATCATAGAATTCCGCCATCTCATTTCTTTTTCAATTTCATGAAGCAACACATATTTTCAGCCATCTATCTATTATTTTGCCTGAGATTATTCTGCATGTTAAATGACTGACATTTGAGTTGGGCATAATGTGCATGCAGAATATACCAAACGTTTACACAAAAATATTAGAATGCAGGTTCCATTGGGAAATGACATTTTTGACTTTATTCTTGAAGCTTTCATTGTTATCTTCTAATGAGTTGTAAATCTAACAAAAGAAAACCATTCTTATAGCTTTCAGAAAAAAAATTACAACTTTATGTATGCTCTGGAGATGTATTGGCGAAAGTAACATTCTTATAGGTTAACATGGTCATCTCCAACAAAATTAGTCTAGAACATCCTGGTACTGAGACTAGTCATTCTGCAATATATGCCAGACGCAGAATAGATTTAACCATCCACTTAATCATATCCTATACCTACTTGATAAGCATGTTTTTGTGTTTAGTTTCAAGTAATTTTGAAACCCACATGAGAACTATTTTTAGAGGCAAGATGTGATCTAGAAACCTAGAAAATTCTGCAAGGCAGAGTTGATCCATAAGTATGTGGGACTACTACATTTCATTGAAGAACTTTTCTCTATACAGGCTTTGTTCATGAAGGCCATTGTTAGTCACGAGTGGTAAAATACTGTTTCAATTTGTCATTCTTTTGTAGTTGTTCTCTCCACTACTTGTGATGTTTTTTTGTCGATATTTTACTTTGAATTTTTCTGGAAGGTGCAGTGTTTCACTTTGTAAATATAATAATATTTTATTTTGGACTTATACATAGAAACAACACAATATTCTCGTATGGAAGCTAGCTTATTCGTCAATTGATAAAAATAGCTGAGTTTTTTTGGCTAAATTTTTTAAGGATTTGTGCAAGTAGTATCACATATTTGCCATGATAAATTCATTCTGGTTACTGTTTTATCATTATGTTCCTTTGTGATGGATTATGCAAGTCTATCTGTGATTAGAGGTTGCATGGAAAATCCATTATGTTATTGTTGTAGTTAATATATTCACAATCTTGAACACTAGTAATTTGGCATTATCTAATGATGAATTTGCAGCGTGCAAGAGCCTTGTCGACAATAGATGGTTATAGTGGCTATGGAGCAGAGCAAGGTGAAAAGGTATGGAGTATGTTCAGCATGGCCTCCTGGGTCTTTTTAACCACAAATTAATTTTGAAATTTGCCTAGAGTATTTTCCATGTCTGTGGATATTCACTTTATGTAATCACCTGATGTTTTTATCTGTGAAACTCCTTTTATTCAAACATAATTTCTTTTACAAAAATGAAACTATTGTCAACTTAAAAAATTTCAAAATTTGAAATTCATAATTATTTTGCTAGACGTGTGCAAGAATCAATGACTAGTAGGTTTATTGATGCAGAGGGAGAGAGTTTTCACAATCAAAAGATAAGTTTCTTTTTTAAGGCCTAGTTTCTAATAGCCCTTCTTTAGCACAAAGCTTGTAGGTTTGAACAATCTACATGGGTTCAAGACAAACTAAAAACAGTTTTGAGTACCCTTTATCCCGTTACAGCTTCACACAAAGTTGCAGGTTAAACCTCCTAAGGAAAATCCCTCAATTCTCAGAACCTTCTTGACTGTTAAGTCTCCTTAGGCCTAATTCAAAAGCACTTCTTGGTTTCCGTACTGTACGGAAAGGCAATGTCCCAAAACCTTCATAATCTGGTAGAGCACAACAAATTATACTAGATTCCAAAGTTTTGAGAATTTTGGCCAGAGGAAACAAAAGTTATTTAACTTTCAATTTCAAAACCCTAGTTTGGGGTTTCTCAATCCTGCAGGCACCCGAGAGGCTATAAAATGAGCTAATTTGAATTTTAATCGCTTTCAAATGATTCTGTGGGTTGTTTAGGATCTGCCCCACCTTAACTCAATTTCCCCAATGGATTTCTAGTCTAGATCAAACTGTGCAGAGCTTGTAGCATACGTTTTGCAGACTTCTGTATCTTATTATAAGACTGTATCAGCTGAAAAGGGGGTTTTAAATTAAATCTTGTATTCTAAATGAGTTTTGAGCACTCAAAAAGTACAACACTGAGTAGAGACTCTCTACTACACTCTTATTGCCCAAACACTTGAATGGAACTGAAAAAGATATCTCTGATCTCCTCCTTCTTGACTGTGTCAAAACAAAGCTTCCCAAAGCTTGTGTATTGTAACTTTAATCTGTAGATTAGTAACAAAAATACATTCTATTCAAAGGAAACAACAATGCAAGATTGATCACATACCAAGAATCTCTGGAAGTTCAAAAGTACTCTCATTATTCATAAATCATTCTTTTATTCATTGGTGTCATTCCGCATACAACAGTCATACGCAAAATTTTGCAGGAAAGGCAGTGTTTCTAGAAATCTTGATCTTTTTATTGCTCTATCTTGAAGTTCTCCTTTCTCACTGACTTCCACATACACCAATGAATCTCTTCTTCGAATTTCTACACCATTTGTAATACTTAAAATCTCTCTAACTAACTAACTATTCCCTCCAAATGCATACCATTTCTCGACCTCAACTTTTGTTGTGTCTTAACCAAGCTTAAGGCATAGTAAATATTGCTAAAGGGGTAAATAACATTTCAAGAACATCCCTAGATATCAGAGACCCTTTTCCAACTAAAACCATATCCAATATAACTTGAGAAGTCATTGAAACTCTTAGGAAAATTTGAATTTTCAAAAGCATCCATTTTGGTGGGAAAGTTCAAAATGCTATCAACTGATCTAGAGAAGCTACAACAAGCATGGAATTTGATCCTTATTGACCTTTAATGTCTACTAAGACCTCTAACACAACAAAACACCCGAATTTTACCTATTATTTACATGTTACAAATGTCTTCCTAGGTGATGCTCTTGCATCGTTTATGTTAGTTTAAGATTGCCCAAGATAATCATAAGAAAGTAAATTTCTGAACCTGTGAAATGCATGAATTAGGGGTGCATGATTATTCGAAGCTCAATTTTCTAGTCATCTGTTTCATTGTAAGATTTGGCATGTGTTAGGGTTTTGAGAGCACAATTATCTGGTTTGAAAGTGCATCTGAATGTGCTCAACAGAGATCTGTCATGTGCTCAAGTCTTGTCTAAGTGTGAGTTATGAATGCGGTTATTGTTTAGCACAACCATCTTGTTTTTTGGAAGGCACATGAACAACTATATTGTTAACTGTCGCATCCTCCTTGCGTTTGTCTCTCTTGTTTCCAGCCTCGGCTCGCGTTTCTAGCCTTAACAATGGCATCTGTTGTTTTGGCGCCTGAAGGTATCCACTACTCTGCTCATGTTTTCTGTTTTGATGGCATTTAGTGATTGCATTTTCTAGTCGCATTTTCTGTTCTGATGGCGTTTACTGATCACATTTTTTGGTTGCGTTTTCTGTTCGCATTTGGATTTTTTTCAATTTTTTTCTCCACCACTCTACAATGGCGAATCTCTCTCATCTCTTCAATTGGCATTTATTGCCCTATCTTTTATTTATTTTTTTGATCACTTTTTTTGGGGTTTTCTGATCGCGCTTTTTCCTTGTTTGCATTAGGGCCTTTCTGTTCATGTTTCTCATCTGCTTAGCAATTTGCTCACGCTCTCCCACGTTTGCTCGCCTCTGCTCGTGTTTTCACTCCCATTTCTCTTTCTCATCTTCACATTCTGTTGTCCTAGTCGAGTTTCTATCCTCTTGTTCGCGTATTTGTTTATACAGTCCAGTCTTTGCTTTCAGGCTATGTGCAGGGTTGCACATTGAACATGATGGAACTCCCTCTAATACAGGGGTTTAAAACTCCTCGCCATCACAAGATGTTGACCCCCAAATTTAAATACACTAGTATTTATAGTTGTATATCTAGAATTGAGGCATCAAGTTCTAAACTTCGAGAACTTTTGTTACTGTTCTAGACACAGCTGCAGGGGAAAAATGGTATTATTGCTGATTTGTAAGCAAGAATTACTAAGCTAAAAAAAATCCACGCCACACTTGCTAATTCCCCTTGCCTTCTTTTTTGAGGTGCTTGAGATAATCATTCAACACAAGCACCTCAAAAAAGAAACCACAACCCAACAACAATCTATCCAAAAGCAGGCCGAGGAACATTTTTTTTAGGTAAAGTGGTTAAGGGGAAGAAAGCAACTTCATTTGTGGAAATGGCTGTCCAAACAAAGTTCGAAGAGGAAAAGGCACATCAAAGCAAGACACTCAACCTTTGTATTCTTGGCCTCCCTAAACCAACTGTTCCCTTACAGGCAGGTCACATGTTCTTTCGTGAATCGTTGGACTTGAAAGATATCTCCCTTAACAAAGCTTGGACATTGTCGGTCAACACCTTTGTTATCTGATTCCGAATTGTAGAAGAATGTTTGCAAAAGCAAAAAAAAACTCTTTTCCCTCTCATAGAAAATTCATGTAGATGTAGATCTTACATGACTCTAGGTGGAGGAACTTCAGAAAGCTACTATCCAAGGTGTTGCTACTAAGAAGGAGAACAAGTGGGTTGTTATCAAATATTGTAGGGCTGTCATTCATGATTCTCCCTCTCTTGAGTGGTCATGCCCCAGACTGCCAACATGACAACGACCTTTGGTCTCGGTGGGGGGTAATGGCATCTCCATTGCTTCTTGGAACTGCAATGGTGCTTTGTGCTCTTCTCCAGGTTCTTTTCAAAATGTTATTGCTTCCTAGGATTTCATATTCCTCAGTGAGACCCATGAGAGTCCCGAATGGACCCTCCCTCTAGTCACGGGGTACTCATGAGTTTTGGCTTTTTGTCATGAGACTCGTAAATCAAGTGGTGTCTGTGGTTCAAGTGGCGTGGCTAGGCTCATTCAGGATAACCTCAGGTATATAGTTCCACTTACGGCTTTTGATGTCCATTCTAGATATATGTGGCTTCAAATTGAGGGTCCACCTTCTTTTCGAGATGTCTTCATAGTTGTATGGTACTTTCCCCCTACCACATCTCCATTCGCCATTCACATTGATGGGGACCCATATCTTGACCTCTATTTGGAGATCTCTTGATACTCCACCATTGGTGATATCATTCTTTTGGCCGATTTTAATGCCTGTATGAGGATCTCCAGATGCCTATTCATGACCTTGCATAGGATGAATTATGTCTTCGTAATATGGACCTAAAGGAGCTTGGTTTACAGAGAGCCTCTACTGACATGAATCCTACGGTTACATCTTGTGGGAGATACCACCAGTTGGGTGAATCTTAGAGCCTCCACATTTTCAACCAGCTTCCTCATTGCCCCACCTCTATTAGGTTCACTTGTTTTTCCCATGGTGATGGTGCAAGCATTGTGGACTATGTTCTCACAAGCAGATTCCTCATCCCCCACATTTGTGGCTTCCTTATTTCGCCTTAACTCGTCTTTGTTGACCATGCTATCTTGATGTTCACCCTCCATACTGGTTCTCATCTCTCTTCCCTTTCCACCACGCCCTCTATATATAGACAAACCACAATCCACTTTGATGATGACTACACCATTGACTCTGTTGCTTGTCTTTCCTATCTTATGTTTGGATTTTACTCCCTCTTCTAACCCCCGATTCCATGTATGACTTCTTATGTCAAACCCTCTAGGACGTTGCCCTTGACTCTTGTCCCCGCACTATACATTACTCTAGACCCGCTACCTGCCACGAAACTTGCCCCATAAGTTGTTGGTATGATGATGAGTGTAAATTTCATTGGATTTTACTCTTCACCCCCGATTCCATGTATGAGTTCCTATTTCAAACCCTTTGGGACGTTTCCTTTGACTTTGGTCCCCACACTCTACATTACTCCAGAGTCTCTACCTGTCATGAAACTTGCCCCACAAGTCGCTGGGATGATGATGAGTGTAAAATCCTTCATCAAAGGCATCGGTTTTCCATAACCTATGATCCTCCCTCCACACCGATTGAAGGAATATTTGCCAAGACCGTTACAAAATTACGTTGAAAACATAGATGAATGAATGCACAAGGGTAAAATATTACTTCAAAGTAAGCCAAACCACAAGTATGAGACACAAGTGTTTAAGTGGGGAAACCAAATCAAAGGGAAAAAATCTCACATGCATTAAGAAAGTTGACAAACCAATATTCTCCAATTACAATCTTAGTAAAAGAAAAGAGAATAGAGGAGAAGAATGAACTTCAAGTGTGAAGAAACAAGAAGTGTTCCAAAATGTTCTAATGAAGATTGAGAGAGAAGAGAACTCAATAAATAGAGCTATGAAGGAAAGATTTACAAAGAATTTATGTCGTGACCTTACACAACCTTCTTAGTGTGTGCACAGTGTCACTAGTCTCGATGAGGTGAGGGGTAGTGTGTGACAAGTGTGGAAGGAGTTACATGTGATATGGAACCCCAAAATTCTCTTTAGAAGGGCAAAAATGTGTGTGACATCTCATTAAATCTAGAATATGTGAATTAAAAATTCACATAATAAGAAAATCTACACACATCTAAATAAATTTAAGATAAATAAAGTGAACCCAAACAAAGATTAATCTCCAACACTCCCCTTTAAACTTTATTTCGGGGTTACAAAAGTGGTGAAAATCTTAAGAACAAAGAAAGGAGTTGACATTACGTAACACTCTCCCTTGATGTCAACTTCCTTCGAGAGGAATTACAAAGATTACAATGGTTTGAGAAAAGAGAAGAAGATAACAATCTTGGGAAACCGTTTGGTCTTCCCGCTTTGCTTTGACACTCTTGTAATCTGCAGTCCCTTTGACCTACTTTTGTGGTCATTTGTCAGACATTAATATATTTATCTTATCAAGAATCTTGCAAATTTGTAGGTGTGATCATTAACAATCTCCAAGAATCCTCATGGAAAAAGGTGGTCAATTTGCTTTGAAATAAAGACTAACAAAAAAGGAGATGGCAATAAATGATCCATTGTACCTACAAAACACAAAAGCTAACACCGGATCTTTAGGTTAAGTGAACAAGCATGCCATATAACTATGATCAACATACATTTAAATGTAATAAAATTAATTCTATAAGAGCAATAAGGAGCAAAAGACAACTTCCATAATAAGTCATAAAGTGTGAATTCCATTTGGATAAAGCACGGTAAAAAAAGGTTTGTCACAAAGAGAAACGACAAGGAAATCTTGCCTTCAAGAGATTCATGAATCACCACTACAGGTAGAAGGTATTAAAAGATTGTGCAAAAAATTGTTCCTTGTTAAATAGCTCCAACAAAGGCATTTGCGTGTATAACTCACAATATGGAAAAATAAAACTGATGATTTATCAAAGGTTCAAATTAAATAAATGATGAGCAACATCAAAATACCACATAAACATATAAATAAATGTTTCTAAGGTAAGTTTGTAAAAATATGTTTAATTTTGGTTGAATTTAAAAAGGATTAAAGATGTTTTGTATTTTAATATATATGTTAAAAGGGTAAATACAATCGACACCGTTCTTTTTTTTGTTTGAATTTGAAAAAGGTGAAATTCATAAAACACATTAAATGCAGACTATTAAAGGCTTTAAATAGTACAATGTATTGGCACACTACTTGCCACATGTCAAAGTGCAAGTATGAGATAATTTGAAATTTTACAAAATACCTTATAACACCAAATGTCAACGCTGTATTTTTTTTTTTTGGAAGTTCATGAACAATTAAAATTCCAAACAAAAAAATACAGATAAAATAAAATTGTTCAAAGCTTGATAAAATGAAATTGTTTAAAGCTTGACAAAACTGTAAAGTTGTTTTAGCCATAAGTAAAGATGCCATAAGCATTAAATGGTTTTGTTGTAGAAATATAAATATTTAAAAAAACAAAACAACTTTCCTTATAAATGAGTGAATATGAAGAATATATGAAGTTTTGAAAAAAAGGAAAGGTTTTCTTTTAGTGATCTTTAAATGAAAAAGAATACAAAATATTAAAAAAATATTCTTCATAGAATAATGAATTATAATCAACATCATGCATAGCCAGGAATAATTGTTATTAAATAACATAAAGAAGGCACTTGTTTGATTTGAATATGAATAAAAAAAAGTTTTTTTTTTGTTTGTTTTTGATTTATTAACCATCCATGACTAATGCCAAAGATTGAAAAAGACAAAAATTAAAATAAAACAAAATAAGTAACCAGTCCAAGTAAGAGGAAAATGCCATTTGGAGGGGAGTTAAACAAAAAAAAAGGAGATTGCTTCGAACTAGGATGCCACATTAAAACAGATACCGAACAACCAATGCACAGGCAAGAGGAAAATGCCTTATGGAAAGGATTACGGCTGGGCAAAGCACCACACAAAGCAATCAGAGAACTAACAAAAGATCAAAATGCATTTGTCAGATATGGGATGCAGAGAAACGAGCTTGAAGCAATAAAAACGCTTGGAGAGAAGAGGATAAAGCCAGTGAAACGACTGTTTTCTAAGAATTGAGATGTTATGAAATAAGGCACAATATTAAAATGTTAAGGAGAAGACAACATGCTACCAAGGTTACGCAGTTGTAAAACGCCAAACTAAAAAAAATTCAATGGGAAAGAAAGAACACCACTGCAGGAAAACATAATGCCAATATGAAGGTGCCAAAGACCAAGATGCAGTAAGGAGGACACATTAATTTAGTACCAATGCAGTACTTGAGTATTCATTTACAGGTTGGAAAAAACAGCCAAATGAAAGAGAATAACAGGCTGAAAATTGCAGAAGAAAGAAGAATGGGAGGACGCCAATCCTAGCCAAGAAAGGATAAAAGGGGTCAGATAAGAAGCAAACCACTTTTAAGAGAAGACTGATCAGACAATATTAAAAAAAAGAAAGAAAAGATTGAAACCACTTTGAAATTGAGTATGTAGTTGTTTGAAACTAGAGCGAAGTGTCATGTATAAATAAGGTGCCATTTAATTAATGTTTGTAGAATTTACCAAACACCGTGCTGGTCAGCCAAAGCATTCAAAAAGATAGGTGAGAATGGCGTAGAAGAGAAACAAAAAACTGAAAAAAAAATTCAGAAAATGTCTTGATTGACAAAAAAAAGAATTAACAGTAGATAAGTACAGCGAATATGATATTATGGATGCAAAAAAATATCATATAAAAGCATAAATACAGCCAAAAGTACTTTTGATTTTGCACAATAGATTAAAAAATCACGTTTTCTGGAAAGCAGTTAAGATTTTGATGTTTTTCCCAAACAAATCTAGGTTTGGGTAAAATTTTAACAATTTATTCCTGGCTTAGAAACAAACAAACAAAAAAAAAAAACCCAAAAAACCCAGATTGTCACTTGAGAGATACAACATTTTTTCTTAGATGGGTTTTACTTAGCGTATTCATAGCAACCAAAGAACAATATGAAATCAAAGATTGAAAGCATAAAAATGCCAATAAGACAATATTATTGCTCAACGCATTAACAAAAGTGCATATTAAAATGCCACAAGAATGATATAAATGCTTGTAATTAAATTACAAACAACAAATTAGTTTCAAAAATGATGTTTTTGGTACAAATTTGTCTTAAAAATGACATTCTGGTGAGTGAAAACAGTTGAAAAAATAACAAAATCAACTCAATAAACCTTCTTTAGCAACCTGCAACTCAAGGTTAGCACTCAAATATGCGAAAGATAACGAGTTAAGAGAATTGATGAAAAACACAATAAACATTTGCAAGGGTGGAAGCCCTTGCAAAAAAAAAAGTGTCAAAAACCGTAGTACTCCACACAAACATCTACAATCATCTATATTAAAGCTTTTAAAAAACTTGATCTGATATCGTGAAAAAATATTTGCCAAGATATTTAAAAAATAACGTTGAAAACATAATTGAGTGAATGCAGAAAGGTACAATATTACTTCAAAGAAAACCAAACCCCAAATGTGAGACACAAGTTGTTAAGTAGGGAAATCGAATCAACAGAAGAAAAGTCCATGTGCATTAAGAAAGCTTACAAACCAATATTTCCCAATTACAATCTTAGTAGAAGAAAAGAGAATAGAGAAGAAGAATGAATTTCAAGTGTGAAGAAACAATAAAGTGTCTCACAATGTTCTAATGAAGAATGAGAGAGGAGAGAGCTCAATAAATAGAGCTAGGAAGGAATAATGAGTTACAAAGAATCTCCATTATGACATTACACAACCTTTTTAGTGTGTGCCTAGTGTTATTAATCCCCATGAGGTGAGGGGGAAGTATGTGACAAGTGTGAAAGGAGTTGTATGTGACATGGAACTCCAAAATTTCTTTCAAAAGGTACAAATGAGGTGTGGTAACTCATAAAATTCAGAATATGTGACATAGTAAGAAACCCTACACGCCTAAATAAACTCAGAGTAAATAAAATGAACCCAAATAAAGATTAATCTCCAACACCCATTGTCGTCTTTGACTTAAGAATTGAGCGTTTCTTGCATTTAGATGGCTTACACTCATTGCTAATCTTCACCACTCACCTAAGACTTTTTGACGTACTTTTCTCCTAAGAAAAACCATAGATTTCAACATCACCTTCGAAGCATGGATCTCCTGTGCTAGTTCCCTCTATGATGTTCTAGTTCATCCTGCTACCATTGCCTCCACTCTTCTCCACTCCTCCACCATCCTTGTTTGTTTTCTCTACTTCTGCTGTCAAGAAAACTCTTATGAAATTGTGCACCAACAAAGTAGCTGATTGTGAAGGTCTCAAAGTTGAGTTCATCAAATATGGTGTGGATTCCCTTGCTTTCCACTTGCTGCACTCTTTAATAAGGTCATGTATTTAGGTTTCCCTCAGTCATGGTCCCAACACATCATTCACCCAATTCATAAGTTTGGGGATCTTTCTATCCCTAACAACTACATGACCATTATGATTGGGCATGCATTTGCCAAACTTTATGTCACATTGTTAGACATACAATTGTCAGAGTACTTGGAAAAGAATAAGATTAGAGGTAGGGCGTAGGTTGGCTTCATAAGGAACTATTGGACTATTGACCACATCTTTATACTACATGCTATTATTGAAGAAGATCGTCAGAGGTCCTCCAAAGATTTTTGTTGTTTTGTTGACTTCAAGAAAGCCTTTGACTCGGGTTCAAGACACTTATTTTCCCAGAATTTGAGAGATATTGGCATCTTGTATTCTTTGATAACCATCGCTTGGAGGCTTTATGAGGCAATTATTGGGCAGTTTTGTACTTCTCATGGTTTTTATGACATTGTGAAGAGTGCCATTGGGGTCAAGCAAGGATGTGCTCTCTCACTGACTCTATTCAGCATTGTCATTGATGAGTTAGAGGAGTTTCTTCAACAACATACCCATATGGCTGATGGTTGTATTCTGCATGAGGTGCTTATAACTATCATTCTCTTTGCTGACGATGTTGTCCTTTTACACTATGTCTTGGGCTTACAGAGACAACTTGATGCCCTTGCTAGTTTTTGCAAACTCTTAACAACTTGTGGTGAACCTTAGTAAAACTAAGGTCACGATCTTCAATATCTCCAAGTGCTCTCTCCAAATTCCAGTTTTTCTACAATGGGAACTTCTAGAGACATCTGCTTACACATGTCTGGGGATCCAATTTTTTGGGCCATGCTTTAGCATGAAGTCTACCTCTCATCCACGCTTTTCAAAGGGGTATGCCTCTCTTTTTGTCTTGGTATGTCAGTGTTTCCAAATCCACTTTCAGGGCACCCCTTCCAAGTTGCGCCTTTTTGATTCAATCATCAAACCTACAATATTATATGGTTCAGAGGTTTGGGGACCTAGCTTGGGTTTGTTGATTTGGCTTGTATTGAGAGGGTCTAGACTCTCATGTTACAATGCATGATCTATTGCAAGCAAAAGTTCCTTAGTGCATTGCCGAAGTTGAATTTTTCCCTTAGTTGCTATGCCTTGAGGTTGTCTTCAGGGTTACTTTCTACATCCACATACTCAAATCCTTGGGAGATTTAGTTTCTGGTCATGAGAGATATCCATACTTAGCACTTTGCTCTTTAGGGAGGATTGCTTCACTGGTCTCCACCAGATGTTGACACTATTGGTACTTATAGATTATGTTGCTCCTTTCTATTGACATCTATATTGATGGGCTAACCCCTTTCATGTATTCCTTGGGCGCCCCCTGGCTCCTTCCCACAAAGGACATCATTGCTAGAGCTACGAGAGAGGACATTTACAAACAATATATTTAGGCCACTTGGATCTCCCCCTTTGAGACTTAGCCCCAAGCTTGCTTTTTATACCGAACATTTCTTACATGTGGATGGTATTATTCGTCGTCCTTACGATATCCAATGCCATTCGTCCCACGACTTGAGGTTCCCCCCTTGGCCAAATAAGAGTATGTTCTCACTAGTTACGAGTTGAAGCAAATCACCGCATTCTCTGTTAGGATTGGATCTACCATCTTTGCTCCCTCCATGAGGCAGAGACCAAGGAACACTTCATTTTTAGATGCTCCATTTATTGTGAGATTCGAGGAAGATATCATTGCCTCTACAGGTGCTCGGGACATTCTATTTACTTTTTTTAGATATCCAGACCAACGGTGCCTAGGTCTTTATCTTCGTGAGGCAATCACCCTTTGATACAAATCCCTACAGGAGCCTAGAGGCTCTAAAGCCTCCATGTTGATCACCTCTTTCTTCCAGCCCATTCAAGCGATTGGCAACACTAAGCACCCATTGGACACTGGTACATAACACATCAAAGCTGATAGAATAGTTAGGCGGTGCGTGTCTCAACACATCATTACTACTCAAATTACTCAGATCTCCTAGTGTGCTCTCCCTTGACAATTTGGCTTTGCTTCTTCCCATTGGTGTGGCTCTGCCCCTTTCCGGCGACATGGCTCTACTACTTACCGATTGACTCCTAGACCATAGGGATAAAACTCATATTATGAATTTTGTTTCTACTATGGGAGGTGCTCTGACCTTGGATGTTAGGGGAGATTCTAGAGGTAGTGCTTTGCTTCCTCTTAGGATCTTCCAGCTTGGCCCATCTGACATTGGGTACTCTCCAACGAGCACTATTAGATCTTACATAGTGGTTGATGTTGGCTTAGACAACTCCACCTCAGGAATAGACAAAGATATTCAATGAGGTCTTCTAGCCTTCATCAACACATACATTTGGGGGCTCTTGTTCGCTCTTCATTGCTATTTGTATTGGTTTCATTACCACCTTTGTTAGTGGCGCACTACTTTACATTGGCTTTTGTACTCTTATTCTTTTATTTGGCTTCTAGGATTCCTTCTTCCTAGAACTTTCTATTGTTAACTGTTGCATCCTTGAGTCCCATTGACCTACTTTTGGTCATTTGTGGAAATTAATATAATTTCTTCTTTCTGAGTGCATGTTTTGAGCTCGCCATTTACCATATGTACCATCTGGAATATTTCTATTATTTGGGGCATGATTCTTTTGAGCGTAGATAATTGTGATAATTTTATTATCTTTGTGATGGTTTTATTGATATTTGTGAGGGTTTTAGTGGTAAAAATTATTTGATTTGTGATATGATTTGGAATGAGGCATGTATACAAATTAGTAACTACTTTATATCAAGTATTTTCATTGGAATGGGCCAGGAATTTGAGTGAGTGCTGCTTATTTGATTAAGAATAAATATTTTTCTAGAACGAGGTCAAAACTCTAGATATCAAGAGGAGCCCTAAATTATGAATATCAAACGAAGCAATTCATATTTCAGGATCCGACTATCTGGAGCTTTGCTGAAAACTATTCGGAGCTTTGCTGAAAACTATTCAGAGTTTTGCCATTAATATGGAATATGCACCCACTCTTGTCTCGAGCTCTCAGACACTGTTTTCTGCTATTCTCATTAAATTGTTGTTCTAGGCAAGTTTGTTTTTGCTCTTCCCTTACCATATAGTTTGTCTACATTGTTTACATGTAGATATTGCTTGTTAATACCACAATGAGCTCTCCCGTCGCAGGCTATCCTCAAAAAGAATTTGAGAAGACATAGCAAAGAATCTCTTTACGATAAGAGTGAAGAATCGAAATCAAATTTGTTCTACATGAATGAAAACTCATTAATTTGTCACCTCAAATGATGAGAAACTTCATACCCTTGATTTAGAGTCAAAAGCATAGGATAAGAATACAAAGCTTTGAAGAATTTAATACAAGAAAATAGGGTGAAATATCAAATAAGATTGTAAAGAATAAACAAGAAATAGGAAGCATGAGAAATGAAATAGGTGACATTAGATTAACATCAAGACAATAGAGGATTTTGAACACTGACTTCAGTTGATGTAATCCATTTGTTTAAACTTTATGGGAAAAAAAAGCGATCTCAGAGGCTTACCTAGGTGAGCTTGGTCAAGAAACTGAAAAGCTCAACATACAAACACCAAAGAATAGCACCATTGAGCGTAACATATAATTCTCATTAAAGACGAGATTAAAAAGATCTCTTAAGCTGGAATGCGAATCATTGTTTCATGGGAAC
Source organism: Torreya grandis (assembly GCA_037957365.1). Lineage (NCBI taxonomy): Eukaryota > Viridiplantae > Streptophyta > Pinopsida > Cupressales > Taxaceae > Torreya > Torreya grandis. Next base: position 6,755,678 of record JARHVA010000110.1, read on the forward strand.
ACGTCCCCTATATGTTTTGGGGACACAGGGACGTGGAGGGGACGATTCCCTTCGTCCCATTTTTCTCAACTTTTTTCTCATGTCCTAAGGATGTTTTGGAACTTTTTTGGCGTCCTGGGGATGTTTCGTGTTATAGGTGGGGTGCTTGTGGATGTCTTGACATCCTCAAGACACGAGGGATGCCTCCAATCTGCTCGGGACGTACCAAGGACGTCATGATTGCACTCACATCAATAGTTGTTTGAAACAAAACATAATAGAACTCAGGTTGAATTTAAATATTAAAAAGGAGGGCATTTCTGAACATTTATTTTCTGATTGTTCATAATATAACAATTATATATTCATATTTGTTATTTCGTATTTGTATTTCAGTGTTGTGCTCAAGTTTTTGTTTCAATTGTCAAGGTTGAATATTTATTATTCAATGTTTAAGGTCACATATGTGTTGTTTGAATCTATGCACTTTAGAAAATTTAATGATGTTCAACAGTCTAACTATACAATTGAAATTATGTATGTATATATTTATGGATGGATGGAATTATGGTGTTCCCCAGCCATCACCATAATTTTGAATTTTTTTTACTGTCTGAAATGTGACCCCCGAAGCCCATCCTGAAAACTTGAAGAAACATTGATGCAAATGATGAAAGAGAGCCTTAAACCTACTCATCATAGGTTTAAATGGAGATGACACGTACACACAAAGTTCTAACTCCAACTGGCTTTAGAAATTGATATAGGGAAGTTTCAGTATGCTGATAGAATAAGTTTTTATTTAAAATAAAAAAAAATTGATGGGGATCAAAGGTTTTTGTTGGCCCAAACATCCACCGTAATAATAAAAATAATGTATTTTATGTGATAGTGTATCACGAATTAATGGTGTATTTGTTGGATTTATTTGCTCACGGTTTAGTAGAAGATATTCGAGAGATTTATTAAATGTTTACACTTTTGTTTAATGCCCCATTTGCACATGGGATTCCTAGTCAAAAAGAATTTTTTTCAAACAAATCAGGGTATTAACAAAGGATTACCAAGGTTTTTCATGGAGAAAGGATCCTTAGGTAAGCTGGTTTTGAGCAATATAAGTATTGTTTTCATATAAGGGAATATGATGAATGCTGACTTCTCAACATTCAAGGGCGTAAATTAATCTTATTTAAAGACAAAAGACAAGGAGGTATAGGGTCAGTTGAAATTGTTTGTTATTTCAAATCAAAATTGAATGATTATTTTTCAATTTGGTTAGAATTGACCCTAACCATTGATTTATCTAGTGTTAAGTAAAAGATAGGAAAGAAACGACTTTTTCCATGTGCTAATTTTCTTCCAATAACTCCACATTCTACAAGAAACTCAAATTAGATAAAAAGTTCCTTTTGCTAACCTATGTAATGATATCAACAAGTTTAAACATGAAGGTGAAATAAATTTTTCTGGGGATTTCAAGGCTTCAACAATAGGTAAACACAATATAATTTTTAGTTGTGGTACTAGGTTCTACAGATACCCATCACCGGTCCTAGTATACTAAGTTCTAGGACATTTTCATTTTAGTTGTGGTACTCTCTTAGTTGTGGTACTAGGTTCTACAAATACCCATCACCGGTTCTATAGAAGCCTACATTAAGATGCAAGTAAGAGAGTATGATCCCATGGTATTGTTGATCTATTTACATTTTTTAAAAAGGTGAAAAAGCATGTGGGTTCTTCTTGGGTTCTGTTGACAAATCTTCCACGAGTCAGATTTTTTCTTGCCACTTGGAAAGTTCTCGTCTCTAGTCAAGGAAGGAAGATATTATTGTTTTCCTTTGCTGATTCTAAGGACTCACTCAGAGAAAATCTACGGACTCACACTCAGGAAGATATCTACGGACTCACTCAGAGGCAGTTTCTACAGACTCACTCAGAGAAAATCTAAGGACTCACTCAGAAAATCTACGGACTCACTCAGTCAGGCAATTTTCTACGGACTCACTCAGGGAGTCAAATTTTCTACGGACTCACTCAGTCAGGCAATTTTCTACGGACTCACTCAGGTAGTCAAATTTTCTACGGACTCACTCAGTCAAGCAATTTTCTACGGACTCACTCAGGGAGTCAAATTTTCTACGGACTCAGTCAAATTTGTAAAGCACTTAGAAGAAATTCAGAAAAGTTGCAAAAGGCAAGGAAAAGACAGTTTCAAGAGTTCCGAAGGGCAGGGTACCCTTCGGAAGGGACACTTACAATAATCCCGAAGGGCACCTACCTTTCAGGCAGGTGGAAGACCAAAATCACAGGGTTTTGCAAAAAGTCCGGGTGCCCTTCAATTTTTTCGAAGGGCACTGCTGGAGGACACGTGGACTGGCAGAGGACATGTGGACTGGCTGCCGAAGGGCACATTAAAGAGCAAAGGCAAAGAATAAATCCTTCGGACTTTTTGTCCGAAGGAATTCCTTCGGACAAAAAGTCTGAAGGAATTCGGAAATAGCACAAGTCAAACATATAAAGAAGACCCCGGACGTTTCAAAAAGCAAAGCCAAACAAAATGAATCCTTCGGACTTTTTGTCCGAACTCCTTCGAACAAAAAGTCCGAAGGAATTCGGAATGACTTTACATGGAATAAAAATCTCGAGAAAAGTCAAAAAGTTGCAAAAGGCCAAAACGAGGGAAGGAATGACAACCTTCGGACTTTTTTGTCCGAAGGAATTCCTTCGGACAAAAAGTCTGAAAAACTTTTAAAACGCTGGCACAAGACAAAATTCCGAAGGAATTCGGAAGCTTAGACAATCAAAAGGAATTTGCAAGAATATGACTCAGTGACCAATCAAAAGAGCCGACAGAGCAACAGAAAAATGACAGAAATAAGCCCGAGAAATTTTTCCGAAGGAAATATGACAGTTTCCGGTGACGTCCTGCAGGCCGTCAATTTTTTCCTGCAGGAAGTAACCGTTGAAACTAAAGAGAGCAGAAAATCTGAAATAAATGGAGGCCAACTGTGCAGAAAAGAATTAAAAAAAATAGATAATCTAATAAAGGAGTTGAATACGGAATCCTACTGGAAATAGACACCATCAAAATTAGAAGATTTACATGCAAACGTTGGAGCTATTTTTGAACATCGGAGCTATTTTCGAATAAACGGTCAAAGTTTCAGTTGACTGATCATTAAAGACTTGTTTGTCTTCATTCAGCGCATGCATCCGAAGGACTAAATCCGGCTTCAACAGGAGTTCCAAGTTCTAACGAGGAGTTGACTAGTCCATATTTAGAGTTGACTAATTGATCAAACACCGCACCCACTAGAAGATTTACATGCAAAAAAGAGGTGGACGGTTCATGACAAGGATGAGTGCGCTTCATCAAACGAATAGGCTTCATGCAAGGACAAAGGAAAAATATATTTTATTTTAAGGCCAAGTAAAGCTTGGAGTTAACAAAAGTAAATATTTCTCTTCAAGTTTATACGCCTATCTTTGGCCTCTTGTAATTTGCTATAAATTGGCTTTGAGCCTTGATTAAAAAGCATCCAATCTCAATTGGTTAGACCAGACTTTGCCATTAAGAGTTGTGTAACCTCTTCGATCAATAAGGATTGTACTTTCAGATTTTTAAGCGTGGCATAGTGTATATTTCTACATAAATTTGCATAAGTGGTAGAGTTCTCTCCCTTCCCAAATTCTGTTTCGTACCTAGTTGCTATATTGTCTTTGTGCAGGTCATGTTAAAGTGTTCTTTAGTGTCTTTTGCTGAGACTGTAAGTGGATGTTAGGCGGCTGCAAAGTGACTTTTATCAGACCTCTCTCCACCATTTTCCTCAGGTTTTAGTCATTGTACCGAACCTCTGCATGAAATATTTATGCACAAGTGATTAATTGAAGTCCCAGGTCTTCCTTCTCTCTTGTTCACTCAGTGTTCAAGGTTCCAAGCTGAGTAGGATCATAATTCTGGTGTATCACCCCCTTTTAGATAGGATTTCCCCTTTAAGTTTTCTTTCTCCCTTTTCCATGGTAGTCAGCAGCGTAGAGTAGGAATCTTCATTGATACATCATACAGGGACCAGTGTTCTCTGGAGGTTCTTCTCACTATTGAGGCACCCACCTGCGTGAGAAGATCCCATTGTTTCAGTCGGATAGAGGACTGGCCGTTTCACGCACGTCCTCGAATCAAGGCGCAGCTCTAGGTTGACAACAGGTTCTCCCCAAACATACCAAGGCATGCCAAAGTATACCTGAGTTGAACCCAAAACTGAACAAAGACCTTGGTCATACCATACCAGGACCAGTGACAGGGATCTATAGAACCCAGTACCACAACTAAAAATTAAAAGTTTGTGTTTACTTATTACTTCTTCTCTAGTACCACAATTAAATACTTATTACTTCTTCTCTAGTACCACAATTAAAAGTCTCTGCTTACTTATTCTGCATTAATAAGTAAACACAAACTTTTAATTTTTAGTTATGGTACTAGGTTCTACAAATACCCATCACTGGTCCTAGTATTGTATGACTGGGGTCTTTGTTCAGCTTTGGGTTCAACTCAGGTATACTTTGGCATGCCTTGGTATGTTTGGGGAGAACGAACCCACATGCTTTTTCACCTTTTTACTAGAAATCATATCAAAATACTGATTTGAAATCACTAGAAAAAGTCAACAAGATTCTAAATAGAAACCATAAAAGCTAGTGGGACCCGCATAGCACAGTTCTCTTCGTATCAGTCGATATAGGGCAGATTGGGATTAGGATTAGGCCCATCTAGAGTGGCACTGCTGCTATTTGTGGTTCTAATAAACCACATGATGATGTTGATGCTCTTGATGAAGAGCAATATTATGATTTATATTGAGTTTACATGTGTACTATATAGTTTGATTGTCGACTATTAATCTATTTTAATTATCTTGACATATGTTTAGCGTTGGGGTCAACTCAGGTATACTTTGGCATGCCCGAGTATGTCTGGGGAGAAACTAAGAAGAACCCACACATTTATTCACTTTTTGACTGAAAACTCGATTAAAATACTGATTTGAAATCATTAAATAAAGACAAGAACATTCTAAAATAGAAACTTTAAATGCTAGTGCGACCTGCATAGCAGCTAATGGGAGTGGCACTGCTACTATTTGTGGTTCTAATGAACCACATGATGATGTTGATGCTCTTGATGAAGAGCAATATGATGATTTAATTGAGTTTACATGTGCGCTATGTAGTTTGATTGTCGACTATTAGTCTATTTTAATTATCGTGACATTTGGCATTGAATTATCAATTGTCAAAGTGTTTTATTGTTAATTTTATTTATTATATGTATATTATGGTTAATTTTTCTTATGCAACTAGAATTTTATATTTTTGATAATCTATATATTTTTTGTACAGCCATATCTAACTATACTGAACATGGGGCAAAAAAAGAGCGTACCGCCGTACTCAATTCTCATATCCGCATTGAAACCAACAACTTAGATTTTTAGGTGCATTACCTATCGTAGTGGATCAAGAGCTGCACAATTTCACAGGATCGAACCCGGAGAACAAAACCACATGAACCAGAATAAGGTTATAGCAAAATCAACATACAACAAAGAGAAAACACGGAAATAATATTTCTTAATATGCTTATTACAAGCTCTTACACACTCCACTTTTCTCTAACATTCATAGTCTATGGGAGTGCCTATGATATAGGTAGGATAGATGATTTATATTGAGTTTACATTTGTACTATGTAGTTTGATCATCGACTATTAGTCTATTTTAATTATCGTGACATTTGGCATTGAATTAGCAATTATCAAAGTGTTTTGTCATTAATTTTATTTATTCTATGAATATTATGGTTAATTTTTCTAATATAACAAGTTTTTTTTAATTATTTTGATAATTTATATATTTTTTGTACAGCCACCCAACTATACTGAACCTAGGGCAAAAAAATGCAGTACTGCCGTACTCAATCCCCGTATCTTCACCGAAACCAACAACTTAGTTTTTTAGGTGCATTACCTATCGTAGTGAAGCAGGGGATGCACAGATCCACAGGATCAACCCTAGATAACAAAACCACATGAACCAGAATAAGCTTATGCCAAAATCAACACACAATGAAGAGAAAACATAGTAAATAATATTTCTTAGTATGCTTATTACAAGTTCTTACACACTCCACGTTTCTCTCACATTCATATTCTACGGGAGTGCCTATTATACAGGGAGGATAGTTTGTTTTCACAACTAATAGTTTTTTGTAGAAAACAGCTATTAGTAGGCATAACAAACCTATGTGCATATTAATAGTTGTAGAAACAACCAGCTACAAACCTTACGTGCACACCAAATTGCTGACTAAGCTCCCTGATTAGAGCTTGGGCTCATTTAGTGTGAATATGAATAAAATATGATTGGCTAAATAAACACCTAGCCTAATGTGCACACTCTAACATTACCTAGTCTAATTCACTATGGCTAGATGAAGACATAAGTTTAACTCAAGAACTTTCAAGAACCTCGGAAGACTAGATAGAGAATGATTTTGTCCAAGAACTAGTTTAGTAGTAATGAGCAGATTGTTAGTAATAGACTAAAATATTTCGCCAATTCCTAACAATTTACTCTCTTTCATTGGAATGGTAGTAGTGCATTACCTTGATTTCACTAGTTGATCAAATTGAAAACATTAATTTTAGGATAGGCCATGATCTTGATTTAAAAAACACACCAATTTTATGAACATGAAACACGTACATATCTAGTAGTGACAACATTGCTACCATTAACAACCAGTATTACATTGACAATTGAAACAAAAAGACTGAGAGCCTTTCCTAAAATATTTTTGCATTCCACTCCCAAATTAGTGCTTCTTTAATTGAGGATGTATACAACACCTGTACCTTTAAACATGTTTGAATGTGCTTATAGGAACTCCTATCCACTCGCTGTTTGTCAAAATTGGCACAAAAACCAATGTTTGGTATATTTGACAATAAAGCTGCTAGAAAGAAAATCAAAATTGCTTGAAACAACAAATATAAATTGGAAAAATTGAAGTTAGAAAAAAAAAAACTGCTATTTTAAAAATGGCAACAATAAAAACTTGAGACTATACAAGCACAATCTGAGCCAATATTCTCTAGGAAAGTCATAGAAATCCCTTATATTGACCTTAACAACAACAACACTTATCTTAAACAATTGTATATTGCTCCCACCAACACAAATATCACAAATGATCATTGTACATCCTTTCTGTTGAAGACTTGTTCACAGTTGACTACTTTCAAAACAGGATAAAGAAACCAGGAAAGCGAAAGCGATTGAAGGTTATAAAGGTGAAATTCTTAATATTGGGAGTGCTTGCCTGTTTTAAAAATGGCAACAAGAAAAACTTGAGACTTTACAAGCACAACCTGAGCCAATATTCTCTAGGAAAGTCATAGAAAACCCTTATATTGACCTTAACAACAAGAACGCTTATCTTAAACAATTGTTTATTGCTCCCACCAACACAAATATCACAAATGATCATTGTACATCCTTTCTCTTGAAGACTTGTTCACACTCGACTACTTTCAAAACAGGATAATGAAACCTGCAAGCAGGAAAGCAAAAGAGATTGAAGGTTATAAAAGGTGAAATTCTTAATAGTGGGAGTGCTGACCCCATTTCACATATTCAAAACTATTGAATTCCATACTCAAACTGAGTGAATCCCCTTTCATTGTGATTATTACCAAAAATACACGAGGAAAAAAAATTGTCATCGGGGTAATGGCTACTCATGGGTCATCTTGATATGACTTAAACACACGAGAGTAAAGTATCACAGAAATTAATAATCTAATATATAGATTAATTGAGCGAGTCATTGCTGAAGTTAGAATTAATCAAGGTTGGTCTAAGAAAATTTGATTTAATATAGGAGTTAAACATGACTGTCCTCTATCCCATATTATTTAAGAAATGTACATGAATAGACTACAAAACTACCTATAAGGGAAGAATGTGTAGAAATCAATCTTATAAACTGGGCCATCATGTATTAATATACGTCAATGAGATCGTCCTACATGTTAAATACATTGCAGATTTAGAAAAACAATTAAGTGTCCTTCAAACATTCTGCAATGAGTTTGGATTGATGGTAATTGTTGATTAAACCAAGATTGTGATAATCGAGTTTAGGAAAACAACATATCCTACATTTTCGCTTAATAACCACCTTACAGAACTAACACGCTGTTATAAATATCTAGGACTTTATCCCAATCATATATTGAACTTGAACCTTCATATTGTTAAGACAAATTTGTAGGTTGGAAAACCTGTTAAGGTTTATAAATTGTTGGGAAATGTATCAATTTTGCATAGCTCTGTGCAATAGTAATTGTGTGTAAGGATGCCGTTGTGTAAGTTGTTTGCACAATCATTAGTTATGCAAGTTGATTGTGTAGGCTTGCGTGGAGATTGCATATGACAGTTGCACAAGGTTGTTAGCGTGCGAGAATGATGGTAGAGTTGCGCAAGTTTCTCCATGTAGTTTCATTACACTATGGAAGGTTCCGAAGTGGAGCACAGTGGTTGAGTCGCAATAAGGTGTTGTAAGGCGCTGTGCAACATGTTAAGCAATGGAGGTTAACTAAATACATTACGATACACTTGTTTGACTGTATCTATCAGATTGAATAATTGCCAACAACGTCTTGGTGGCGCTCTAAAATGGAGTTTTTGAGTAGCGTTATGCAATGATCACTTGGCTCAATAGTTGGTGATTGAAGATTTCCCTGTTGCATGGGTGTTACAAAGTGAGTACCTGATATAGGCACAATTCTTCTCAAGAAGAAGAGGTTGTTGGATGCTTTGATGCATGAATGTTGAATACACATGGTCAGGTGTGTGCATTGTAATATACAGTTAAGTGTTGTATGAAGGTTATAGAGCCATGCAACTCGATGTAGCATTGTAAAATGATTTGAGTTTATGTTATACTCAAGGTTATGTGCTAAGTTTTTTTCCCAGGTGAAATCTTGCATATCTGTGTGCTTGCCATTATCCTCATATGTTTAATATTCACATAACATAGCTCTTCTCTGTATTAGTTTATCATGCTTAGCTCTTATATTCCAACAGAAAACAATTTTAATGAATGGTGGGATTTGGAATTGGGGCAAAAAGGAAGTATTATTCTATAGTCTAGTAACCCCAATCATCCTCTACAGTTGCAAAGTATGGGATGAAAAAAGGTTGAGCAAACCCAAAAGCAATTGACTAGTAGTAAATTTAAAGTTAAAGGCTATACACTTACGCCATTCCCCTAATGGAGGTGGGCAAGCTACTGATTGCAAGTGAATCCTTAAAACCTGATATGATATTAGACATGATAGACATCTCGTCATTGCTCAACAATAATGTTTAATTCATCTTTGACTAAAAAGAAGTTTTAGATCAAAGGTTTCCATAAGATTTCATTTGCATGCATTCTTCAAGAATAAATGCATTGATGTTTTTTGTTTGATGTTTTGAGTTGTTATAGCAATAAAGAACACAAAGCACTAGAAGAACAGAATAACATACCAATATTTGTACATAACATAGAATTGGATAGAAACTACAACTTTATTGATATGGATATAGCGTACATGAATTGGTGAACCAAGAAGTGTCCCAGCTAGACAATAATCATCTCGGTATTGATCCACACTTGTGTCAGTTAGACCGCAATCATCTCGGTATCGATCCACACTAACCACAACATAACTAAGTACACTACTCTTACCGACACATGTATTAAGACAAAATCACAGTCGATTCTCATTGCAAAACATAAACATATCAAATGATTACAAAATACTAACAACATGACTCAACTATCACTCATCATCAAAGAAATGAAATCTAGCAGAAAACAAACTCTTTTAAATGGTTAAAGTCATGGAACATCTATAAATTTCTAACACTGAACGATTTGGACAACCTGAAATTTAACATCAAAACTAAAATCATTGTTAAGACTTTGAAACAGTTACAAAAACACAAGAAAAATACTTTGGTTTTATAAGAACATATCAACCCAAAACTAGAAAATTCCACTTACTTGAATGAGGTAATCAACTTCAAGAAGAAACTCATAATTGTAAATCTAAGAGTCAGCTGTCACAAACTACATAGTGAAACCAGTAGATGGACCCATCTGAAGACACCTTAGGAACAAAGATTTTGTAAAGTATGCAACTTAAACGAGGCAGGGTATGTCACATTTTCTTTTAACTTTTCAAATATATGTGATATCAGGCACAATTATTTGTTGTCATAACCTTGTACGTGAAATCTTCAATCACAACAATAAAAAAAAAGTTCCAACAAATTACTTTAAAACTGGACACCCACACAAATAATCATCTAAACTTAATCTTGGAGCTCTTCCTTGAGTTCAATCCAAATACAAACCCACTAGTTAGGGTGTGGAGCAAAGAGTGATCTTAGTTTGTGGCAGATGTAGGCTCCAATGGGGGAACTAGTCTCTCTCAATAAAAGGCGAAAATATTATCAAACCAAGAAGTTTGGCCTAGATAGGGCAGCAAATCTCAAAAGCTCCGTTGTTGGGAAATATGTTGACCATTGATTAAAATTCACAAGAGTTTGATGACATATCCATGGATACCTTGTAGGGAAATGAATCTGGAAAATGAAAAACCCTATTGTTAGGTTGTGGGTGTGAATTACTCTCCACTTGTGGACTTCTCAGTCCTCCCTAACGGAGGAGTGAATGGTAGTCTCGGGGGGGGGGGATAAGAAAAAAAAGGGACATACCTTTCGTAGCACCTGTTGGACAATTTTTGGCTTTCTTGGGGTCCATGATGCTTGTGCTTCTTCTGGCAGCATGGCATTGTTTGAGACTGTAAGAGTTGGCTAAGCCACCCAGCTAATGGACTGCTATAAAGGATTAATTGCTAGAGCAAGTGAGAGAAACACCAAAGGAAGTGAAGAAGAGTGTATCCACATTATACAACTTGGACCTAGCCCGTACCTCTTCTAATGTCTTAATTTGAAGAATCTTGTGACACCAATACAAAAATAGGTCATGTTATGGAACTATTAAAATCCATTAGGTCTATTGATCAATTGTTTGGATTGTTCTATTGTTAGAAGAAATTGTCTATGCAAGAATACATAGATGGGACTTATTAATTTGGTCCGAGGTGTTTTAGAACTGTTCTTCTGAAACTAGTTCACAAAAAGCATGTGTTGAGGAGCAGGTTAATGTGCAAGGCAATTCCAAGCAGACGGAGGAGTGTTTGGCCCATTAGCTAATCATTTCATTTTGTAATCTCGCTAGTAGGGATAGAGTTATGAGCAATCCAAACTTTGCATAAAAGCCTCTCTCCTATGGTCGGTTCCACTTATGTTATTTTTCATCCCACATCAGGCAATGGGTCACCTGTGGTTCCAGCCCATTTTTATAGCTATTTGTGCACATGGTATTTTTTCTTAGTGCCTTCGAATCCCCTTACTAAACAGTAAGAATGTAAATCCCAAAGTAGGCATGGCTATGCTAAGTGGCACATGATGTGGTTAGTACCAAACCAGTCACATGTCCATTCCTTACCTTTAGCTGGAATTTTCTTTACCAATCAAAATTCTCCTTATACCTCCAAGCTTTAACAGATACTAAATACCAAGTGCTACCTATGCATTTGACTACTGGTGGACCTCCCTTGTGGTTTATGAAAATACAGAGATGCATGGAAAAGGGGAATAAAACCAGAATTCTTTATTGTTGAAAGTGAGAAAAAATACAAGATTAACAAGGCCTTCATGAAATATTCTTACAGTTTTTCATTTGACAAAATAGACCGAATGCAGCAGATAAATGGCTCATGTGGGCTGGAACAGTGCCAAAAAAACCCTGTATGTGAGGCTAAACACTACTCAACATTGGTTGGACACCAAAGCTTGGTGCAAATACTTGCAGATCAAGCTGTCAGTTGAGTTTCAGGGCTGATTTTGTCTCCAACGGCCCAGGTCAACTGTGCAGTCTTTCTTTTGTAATTGAATGTATTCTTGAGTCCCACTGAGCTAATTTTGGTCATTTGTGGACATCAATATGATTTATATATTTCTTTCTTTAGTAGACTTGGGGTTCCTTAAGCAGGATGCATAGAAGCGTTCTTCCTCCTATCAGAAGTATACCTGTCCTAATTCATAACAGAGTTGGGGTCCTTGAGGATTATTGTAGGTTCTTAATGCATTTTCAATCCTGTGAATTTTGACTAATGGGAGGTACTTGAATTGATTCTTTTTCCTAACTCTTTGTGTCCCTTTTGGTCCTTGGAATCCCCCAAGGTAGGCACCCTCTGTTGGTGCAGGTCGTTATTTATACCATTCTTACGTTTACTTATGGTGGTTATTTTAACCTAAGTTTAGAATATTTCTATTATTTCTATTTTGTTAATTAAGAAATAGAAAAAGCATGCCTAAGTAAGCAGACCAATAGGATTTACGAGACTCAACCAGCCAATCACAAGAAAGAGTGACGCAATCTGGCCAGTAAGGTTATTTCTAGCCTTCCTAATGTTCTCCAATAAATACACTCTTCTTCTCCACCTGTGTAATCCAAGGAATTAAGAGAAAATCATCTAGAAGAGATGTAGTTGTGTAGGGAAGACCTGTGATTGCCTGAGAGCACCCAGTCACTTGTATGCTGCTATAGAGAAGCTTATGAGAGTTTGATACAATGGTTTCATTGTTTTTTATCTATACTATTATTCTATTCATTTCAGTTTACAATTAGTCTCTTTGTCTTGAGTTTTTATGGATGAAGAAAATCCTGAGTTGTTATCTGAATAGGTGACAGAGATCTTTAGGTTTTCCTGATTTCCCACCTGATTCAGAGGTCTTCAGTTCCTCTTTCATGGAACCAGAGCTTTCTCTCACCCTCCCCTTATTTTATTGTGTTTATGTATTTTGAATTTATCATGCCTTGCAGGGTGCATTTCTTTGTCCTTATCATGTCTTAGTTTTGTCTTTATTCTACGTTGTTTGGATACGGGTACGGGTACGGGTACGATTTGGGTACGCGGGTACGTCATTTTTCAAAAACCTTGATTTGGATACGTTGTGGGTACGTCTCTCTCTCTCTCTCTCTATATATATATATATATTATATATATATAGAAAATTTAAAAGAATTTTAAAATAAAATTTAAATACTATCTAAAGATATAGTAAACTGTAAATTTAAAATAAAATATAAATTATAATATTAAAAATGTAAAAACTAAATAGTATTTAGTTTAAATTTTTAATATTATTTAAATTTTTAATATTATATTTTATTTTATTTTTATAGTTATACTATATTAAATGAAAAATTTAAAATTAATTTATTAAATACTTAGTAAATACTAAATACAAAGTTAAAAAAATTAAAACTAAATACTAAATGAAAAAGCGTTTCTGCATTTTTCGCGTTTAGGGTTTCCGGTCTACCCGCCATTTGATCCTGCTTTAAGGAGAAGGAAACATGGTTTCCCTCATCCTTTCAGTATTTCTTTCCCAACTCGAGTATCCGATTACGATCAAGCTCATTGTTCCAAGTGCAACTCGTTAGATCGACCCAGCTCGGGCTCGAGTTGTGCAAATCGCACTGAAATGGCAACTCCGACAGCATTCCGAAGGTCCACTCCCGGAACCATAGTCACAAGGTTCGAGTTCGAGTTCGAGTTCGAAGACGATAAAATTCGATTCAAGTTCGTCAAAGAATAAAGTTCGAAAAAAAGTTAGCCATTAAATTCGAATCATTAAAATATATATATATATATATATATAATTAAATATAAAAATTAACAACAATAAAAATTAAAATAAATAAATAAATAAAAGATATTTTTTAAAAAAAATCATAAACTTTATAAATAACAAATAAAACATTAAAAAAATTAAAATATAATTACAAAACATAATATATATATATATAAATTAAAAATTAAAATAAATAAATTATTCATTAAAAATAAATTGATAAAACATTAAAAAAAAATGAAAATGAAAAAAGTAAAACAAAACTACAAAACTTAAAATAAAAAAATTTAAAATACATGCTTAAAAATAAATATAAAATACAAATAAAAATTTATTTAAAAAACAAATTAGAAAATATAAAGATACAAATTTAAAACAAAAGAAAAAAACGTAAATAAAAATAAAGACCTACCTCCCGCTGCTTCGGCTGCCGACGTCAATGGCTGCCACAGACCTCTTGCCGACACTCCACGCTCGCATGGCACATAGACCCACAGACGCAGACAAAAGCGCAGATCGAAAAATATGGCGAACCCTACGAACTTTGACGAAATTTTTTTTTCCGCATGAAAATCGGCGGATTTCAAAATTTTTAGGGTTTTTTTTCGCTTTTTCTGAGTTTTTTTTTTTTTTTTTTTTCGGGTTTTCTGTCGAAAAGTTTCGGGGACGCCCTGAAAACGTCCTGGGTATGCCCGGAGGCGTGCCAGACGTTTTCGGCACGCCGACGGGCGCCTCCGGGCGTACCCGAGACGTCCCCGTGCCGGAGGCGCCTCCGAACAGGAGACGTCGGGCCGGGGGGCGTACCCCTGCAACACAGTCTTTATTAGGTCTTCATGTTGATATTTTCTTTACTACAAGTTCCTTTTTTCGTTGTTCAAACTTTGACTTATAAGCTCAAATGTACAACATTTAAATTTAGGTGTGATTTATGTCAACAACTGGGGCTGTACCACTAGGGATAATCATTATGGATATAGTCATGGAAAAACTGCAGATATAGTCCCCATTACTTCGAACAACAAATGCTGGGTTGTGGTAATCCTGCATTGATAATCACTGTGAGATAAGGAAGGCTTATAAGGTGCACATTCATGCAAAAGGTTTCCCAATTGGGAAACCGGCTAGAGGGTGAAAAGCTCAAAGCGGTGTATTTTTAAAAAAACACTCTTCCTCCTCCATACTAACAAATGCTTAGAGGTGCTTGTGTGCTTTGTGTGTCCTCTTGCCTTGTGATTATTCATCAATGTGTATGTCACGAGTTAAAATAATCACAGAGACCTGAAACCACATATTGGGTCCCCAAAAAAGCATTTTGGCGGCTCCTGTCCCTGAACCCATGCATGAGGGATCAATACTCCTTAGACGGGGAAATACCTTGGACCCCATTAAAATTTGCCAGGCTATGCAGTCCATAAAGGTGTAAATCATGCAAAGTATCCAACACATATTCAAGAAGCTTGTGGCCCATATGCTGGAAGAGTAAACTTAGGCTCAAGGATGTCCTGGTCCAAACTGCTAGATATTGTGCTTCAAGTATCTGGTATCAGCATAAAATGCACGTGTGTACATCTCTAGGTCTTTGGGAGCCGAGGTCTTAGAGTATTGGAGATGGAATTCCATCAAGTATACATAACAGTCAACCTAAAATTCTGTTAGCAATCGAGGATAACTGCGTAGGGAACTTTGATGATGTATGGCAGATGACAGTGCAGTCATTGATTGAAGGGATACAAAACAAAACAGAAAACTTAGAAATTTCAATGAAAGTAAATTTGAAATTATGAATCAATTTTCAGTTTGAAGATTCATCCTTATGTTACTAGCTTGTCTTTGGGGTCCTTGAGTATCAATGGACATGCAGGACCATCAAGGAATTGGTTTGCATGCTAAAATGTTTATATGAATGTAGAAGGTGCACAAAAAGGGGAAAGGAAAATACATTGACTGAAAACTAGGAGTGTCAAAGGTGGTCCATGGAGTCATAAATTGGCTATATTATCTCTTGAAATTATGAATCAATTTTCAGTTTGAAGATTCATCCTTATGTTACTAGCTTGTCTTTGGGGTCCTTGAGTATCAATAGACATGTAGGACCATCAAGGAATTGGTTTGCATGCTAAAATGTTTATATCAATGTAGACGGTGCACAAAAAGGGGAAAGGAAAATACATTGACTGAAAACTAGGAGTGTTAAAGGTGGTCCATGGAGTCATAAATTGGCTATATTATCTCTAGAGTAGGTAGAAACATGTTTTGTTTGGTCCTGTTTTTCTCATCTATGTTCTTAATGACGAATTTATTTTCATGCTTAAAAATTATTTCATTAACTGGTCAGACATGTGAACATGGATCTTCATTATTCCTTTTGTGTATATGCAGGCTCTCAGGGTTGCTTTGTCTGAGACCTTTTATGGAGATTTTGGCATAAAGGATACTGAAATCTTTGTTTCTGATGGAGCAAAATGCGATATTTCCCGTCTTCAGGTGGTTATGTTCATGACGTGTTTGATTTCATACTCTTTTGTTGGTTAGATATACATTTTGATTTTATGATACAAAAAATGCATGAGGTAGTTCTGTCCTTAAGCTTCTTACTTAGGGCAACTCTGTACAATGTGGTATTTGGTAACTGCACAGTGGGAAACAGTTGAATTTAGATTTCTTTGAGATATGTTTGAAAACAACACAACTTTATATTAGGGTGGAATGGTGATGTTTTATGTAATCTACTGTAAGATAAGCTTGGCATAAACAATTGGTAAACCACAATACATACATCCAAAATGCAATCATTCTACTCCAAGCATTGAAGAAAACCAGTGTTGAAGTTCCATAAATTGTGTTAGCAGTCTTGGATTCAACTGTGGAGTGCCTAAAACCACATAAAGCTGTTTCCCACAAAGAAAACTGTCTTTTCTATAATGCATGAACTGTATGTTAATGTTGGGTAGCAATCCTGAACTTGACTGACTGGGCTTTCGGTTGTCAACTATAGTCAATGATAGACACAGAACCTATCGAGAAGCATGGAAAAATAACCAAATAACGGTGTGCTCTTTATTCTAGAGATATCCTCATATTTTAACTGGTGATTCCTCTCTTGTGGAGCCTGAAGTGCCAGTACATTTTCCTCTTTCCAGGTGCATTCTTACATATGAATATTTATTATTTCTTTTATTTATATGATTTCTTATCAAGTTCTTGTTAAATTTTTATGTTTCTTCCCACTCGAGATGTCTTCCTGCTTGTCGCAAACTTGCTATCAAAGTTCAAATGATTCAAACTTGATTACCTCTTGACAAAGCCAAATAGCAGTGTTATGACTCAAACTTGGAAGAGACTCATCAATTAAAGAAATAAAAAAGATATTCAAAATCTCACAAATATGATTTATTTTCATCAAGGACAATTCTACTTTATAGACATCAAAATAAACTCAACAACATACTAAATAGAAAGACTTTTTTATATTGATAATTCAAGCATGTAGCAGCTAGTATGTTACGCATTTCAGAATTTCCAGTTCGAAAAGTTATAAATCTAGTCCCTACTCTCCAAAGTGCTTTAACAACCCCAAAACTTGACAACTATATTTTTTTGACAATCTACTAAAATAACCATAAAGTTTACAGTTTAAGCAACCACCCAAGGTGTTTCTAGGAGTGATATAGAGATTAAGCATAGTTGTCTTTCATTATGTTTGGTTTTCAAGGATTCCATGGTGTTTGACTCTTGATGATGTAGTTAGTGTATGATAGAGGCCAAACAGAATACCTCAAAGATAAGGCTTCATTCCCTTTATGATGTAAAATCTGATCCTATATAATAAGGTCCATGCATCAGGCTGAGGAAGAAGATCTTTAATTTCAATCAAGCAAGGTACATAAATCCTAAAGCATTTGTGCTGATAATGAATAATAGCAATTTTCAGATAGTTCAAGTCTTTAGAGGGTGATGGCAGAATGTTTTTTACTCATCCAACCATACTACCATTTTCAACAAGATGATTATGAGATTTAAGGTCATATATACATTCGAACCCAACATGGTCCTAGAGCATAACATATTTTTATAGCTCTACTGCAAAAGAATAGATGATTTAAATTATTGCAAGGAAGAAAATTTACATTTTAATTCCTCTAAAATCTACACCATTTCAGACTAAGTCGGAGGTCAAATCAAATGACAAAGTCTCAAAATACAATTGCCAATCATGATCTCAAGATAATAGTGTCGTATTGAAAACTTCACTAGCTACCAAGGCATATAAAAAATATGCTCGTATTTACTTTTGATATATAACAATTCCTAAAATCAATTCAGACAAGTATAGCTGAAGTAGGCCGAGATAAATTACAACCTCCTTTTGTAACCTCAACAATCAGGCAGACATACATATATAATATTTTTTGTAAGACTAAATTCAATAAGGTTGTAACCCTATCTGCATAAAGAACCGTGTCCCAATATAATACAGCAGTCCCAGTTATTCTTATCAACTGAATTTCAATAACATTTTTTTCTGAGAATGTACCAATCAAGTATACTAGTCAGGTTATAACTGTATACAAAGATCCATTTTTTTTTATAGTTCTCAATTTATCTTTAATAGAGATCCATGGCATCATAAGAGAGACAAGAACTGTAATAGTAATAAACCCTTGCAACAGCTGATTCCATTATTCCTTAAAGAGCACCCTTTGAATACATGTTTTAATGAGATCTCAACGACTCTGGCAACAACTGGAAAATGAGTAGTATTCACCTTACTAAATCCTCTAATGCGAAAGCATGACTTAGGAGCTCAGAACTTTATACAATAGTATCACACAGTGTAACTGTAAATCATACCATTTCTATGCATCTAGGTTCTTGGAATGCAGCAGTCATATGGTACCATGTAACCTGTGGATTAGCTTGTTAAGTTTTGGACACAACAACTATTAAAACAATTATAATATTTTGTTTATCCACAGTAAGCATCCGTCACAATTTACAAAAGTGCACCTCTAGGCTACAATTCCTTCAATGTTTTACAAATTAAATGTATTTCATACAAGAGAGCTATTAACCACAATAGCCAACTGTCATATAGACACTTTATTCATGCTAGAGATGCTTATGCTTGGTAACATAGCTTTAGATCACATACATGCATCCCATGATCAAATCATAAGCATTTGAAGCGATACTGAAATAGTTGTAAGACTATCATGTCCTCCTCTTGCCTCATTACACGAGCTTAATTATAAAACTACAACATACTGGTAAACCATATATTGCATTCATAGCTAGACATCATAACAGAACTGCTACAGCAGTGGTGTCTATATCACATAACAATCCCACAACAAACGATTCTGCAATTTAAGGCTTGATAGTACAGCTGTGTAATCATGCTACACAATTCTCAACACAAACATACTGGTCCAACAGCTGCTAGTGCAATATTGTTCAAATAAGTACAGAGTCTATTACAATATTGATTATATGAGTTAAAACCATGAAATGAGGAGTATGTGTCTCATAACTAGTTTTCAATACATGAGCACAAGGTCAGCTACAGCCATGTGTGCACATAAAAACATTAAATTTGAGTTGATTGCAACAGTGTGCTGTATTCTAGAATCCATACACAACAAGGTTCCAATACCAATTACAGTTTCTATGCTAAGTAAGGTTTAAACAGTTACTATAAACCTCTTAGCAACAAGTACAACGTCATCCTATCTCAGACTCTGGCATTATGTCATTTACATTATAAGTTACAGCTGAAGCCTGAAAGCATAACAATCACTTGTCAATCATCAAGCTTAGTGTGCAATCCATAATCGATATCAAAACAATCTTCCATAAGCATCTGAATGCTGAGGGGGGGATGGTGTAAGACAAGTCTTCCATCAGTGGCCCAAATCCCATTCCAACCTTTAGTCTGCATCTAAACTGATGAGCACACCAGGGTATTATCACTGATTATGCCAAACATGAGACAGCTAGGTGTGAGACCCATGACTGCAACTAGTGAACTCATAAGCAGATGACTTAATTAATGCAAGTAAACTCACACCACGAGAACTCAAGTTAATAAACTAAATTATAGAAGAAGAAAATACGACAAACTACCAAACTGAACACATGATCACAACATTCGAATTTCACTCGTGTCTCATCTATGGGCACTAGATGAACTGTACCTACCTCAGGTCAACAATCATTAACAATATTTCGTACGCGTCTCAAGCAATACCAAGCCATCAATATGAGCACATGATGTATTGTACCTGCCTTAGGTTAACAACCATCAATGTGATTTCATACGTCTCATGTTATACAAGCCATCAATGGGCACTTGATGTACTGTCCTTGACTTAAGTCAAACAATTATCATTTACACAACTCATTTGTTTTTCAAGGTAAGATCAATTTCTTCAACCCTTATAATCCTTTGTACATCAAGGTATTGATTTCAGGTAAAGAAAACACTTAACATTCTGTTTTAACTATGTTGTTTGGGTACGGGTACGGATATGGGGACGTCTCAGGTACGCGGGTATGTCATTTTTCAAAAACCTTGATTTGGATACGTCGTGGGTACGTCTGTGTGTGTGTGTGTGTGTGTGTATATATATATTGTATATTACTCATTTTTTTAGTAAAACACTTGAAACTACATAGTGTAAAAATATTTGTCTATAAATAATAAAACACTTAAAAATATATAATATTCATTCATTCATTACTTCAAAGACAAGATGTACATTCAAATCTAGAATAAATCATCTCGATTGTCCACAAAATCATGAATGCCACTCCCATTATTTTTCAACTTTATCATTTACTGACACTTTCTCTCACAAGGGCTCATCGGTGCATTGAATCTCACGAGTGCATGCCTTAAGGGGTGCACAGGGAATGGGGTGGGATCAGCTTGTGGCACTTTGCCAAAGATATTCTCATACTATTCTATCACGCATACATCCCTTCATGCAGCGTTCATACCTCCTATGATGTCTCCTTGAAATCTTGAAACCCTGAAATATGGCTAAGTTTGAAACCCTGAAACCCTAGAATCTGACTAACTCTGAAATATGATAGGATCCTCCAAAACCTAGAATTTGCATTATAGCTCCTAGTAGTCCGAAACCCCTCTCAAACATCTTGAAAGTATATAAATAAAATATAACTTAAAGTATAAGAAACTAGATGTCCATATCTAAATGTTTATTTTATTTCTATACAGTTCGGTTCGGACTGGATTTACATTTAGGGTTGCTTAGTTTTTAGGGTTTTTTTAAAAGGATTTTCTGAGGTTTTTTAAAAAAAAAAATCGTCATTTTTCGGCCGGAATCCCTCTGGTACGCGCCAGAAATGTCCTGGGTACTCCCGGAGGCGTCCCGGCGTTTTCGGCACGCCAGCGGGCGCCTCTGGGACGCCTTCGGCAGTACCTGGGACGTCCCCGTGCTGGAGGCGTCTCCGAACAGGAGGCGTCGGGCTGGGGGTGTATCCCTGCAACATAGTGTTTTAACAATGCTTGCAAGGTTACCTTCTACAAACCCTAGGTTTTCTCAACAACCAACCATACATAACCCAAAAAAATGCACAACAGGAGGTAACTTCATTAAGCAAGTGAGCATGAGCGAGTGGTGAGGATGTTATCAATACACTTTCCAGATGTAAACTGCATCACCAAGTCTCCGTAGAGCCTCGTGATGTGGGCTAAATCACGACCATGGCCTAGGTAAACCCCTCTTCACTTAGGCATGCTTCAAGCACCCCAGAAAAACACAAAAGCATTTGTATTAACCCCAAGGAAAGAATACAACGAACATAAAACTCTAAAAGAGAAAAAACACTTTGTTTTTATACATCCAAGACAACTCTATTCCTCATTTTCTTCCCATTAAAAATTGCAGGTTTTCAAAGCAACAGGAAACATTTTATTTTTCTATTTAAAAACTGTAGTAGCATTCCTTGTGCATAAGGAGAGTAACACATTTACTTGTGCAAGCAAGACCCTTGAAAAGACCGAATAAAAACTAGCAGAACATTCAATACTTCTTTTTTAGCTCTTCTTCTTCATGTCCCAGTTTTCCACACACCTTTGTCATACTCATTTACATATTTATTGACTGGGTTGTTCCCAACAAACTGCCCCTCATTTCCCTCAAAAATTTCAAGATCCATAATGGTAGAGAAAACAAAACTGCAGTCTTGTGCCTGTGTGTCTAAATGGCACAATGATTTCATGCTGCAAATCCACATGGTCTCCTCCATTTTCCTCTTCTCTTCTCTAATCGCCAACAATTGCCATCATTTCTGCAGTCAACAGAATGCCATAATGAATCCCTAGCGTCCCTTTTGCCCTCATCATTCTATATTCCAACTCATGGTTGGTTTGGTGGTTGATTTAAGTTTTAACCACGTAATCCAATCAAACAAAACACAATAATCACTGTCACCTATTTTTAAATCAGTAAGCCTATAGACCATAGTCAATGCCATGGTGGGTATAAACAATGTCATAATGTCACTTCCAACCCAAAGGTAAGCCACAGATATAAACAACAACTTACATTCATTCTTTTATGCCTTCATGTCATGTAGGCATTGCCAAGCTAAAATGTTGCCCATTCACAATGAAACCGACACCTATTTCATTCAAACATCATTAAATACCTCATGCATCACCTTGATACTACATTTCATCATTTTGTTTTTTATGTAATGGTAGTATAGTTACTACAAGTTGAGAAGGCACAACTCCAGTAGTATGGTGGGGTTGCCATGCTTCCCATCAACTCTTGAAACAAACAGTACCAAATGATAAATCGACAACCAAAGATAATCGATCACATTGTCAAAACGATGGCAAATAAAATAAGACATGGTCAAAACTGATGATAAGTAGTGTCTGAAAACTGTTGGCCCTGTGCCAACTACCTGTAACAGTTATAATCAAGAAACATAACAACCACTCAAACAAGCAAACACCAAGTCAACTAGACTGAATCAGGGATCCTATACCTAGCTGTCTCATAATCAGATGTAATCTTACCTTCGTCATGCTATCAATGTACAAGCTGACCTAGCTTGAATCAGACCATCCCTGTCTTCGTCAGCACCTACAACATAACGGACATCAGCAGTACTGGCTAGAAAAAGATGAAACGATGATGATTATAATAGCATTTAAAATATTCAACATTACAATAATGTTCAGTAATAATCTCTACATAATAGGAAATTGCAGAATAATAATTATGTCATAACAATGTTATAACTTATAATGCCACAATTCAATTGTTTTACATGATGTTCTCAACTTAAAGTATCACAACCATGTGATTACACTTATTCAAAATAAAAAGTCTAGATTCACAAAATGAGGATGTCACAAGTGAAAACTACAGAGTATAAATGTCACGGATGAATCTGGACCTTGACATGAACAATACAAAATGAAACTTCCATAGCCAGGTTTTTTTTTCAGATTCATCGAGTATGAAAAACACTTCCCACTACAATCTATTGCACTGAGTTTTGCGAGTTTGACATGGCTAATCTTCTATTTACTGAGTTTGGTGAGTTCAAGCTGAATTAGCTCGTTTTGCAGCTGAGAAAGTAACATTTGATGAGCATTCTTTAGACAGAGTGAGTATGACTTTGCTTGCTGCATGGTTAAAATTTAGTCCAGTCTACGTAGTGATTTGGCTTGTCTGCTTAATAACAATGCTACAATTCACTGCAAACATCACTGTGCATGTTATAAAGTGAAGGGTTACATGATATAAGGTCACGCCCCTTTTTACATTATTTAATATTTATTAATTTTTTTATCATTTATTATAATTATAATTTTTGTTCTTAAGTGTTTGGTATATAACAATAATAATTTTTTCCTTGAAGCTTTTAAATTCTTCTTGCAGCTCGGCCACCTTGACTACTCTAGTCCAGATTTTTTCAATTTTCCTTTCTTTTGTTGTTACTTTGTCATGGCAGTTGATATTTATGATCCTTTTTAGGCCTTCCTACTCCTAACATTTTGACCTTCTCAATCTGTTGTGGCATATATTTTGTAAGGCAAAATTGAAATCAGTTGTGCAATCCTTAAAGCCTATATTCATTTTTGCGGTCAAAGTAACAACATTTCTCTGGGACTTAGCTTAGCCTGGGTCAATGATCCGCAACTCTCTGCCTCAGAAAGTTCCAGTACACTTTTCCTTTCTCCAAAATATTGCTCTTTGCCCTTCGAATATCTCTTCTTGCAGGAACCTGCTTTCTTCATCCCAGAACTCCTTATGTATCCTTACCCATTTTCTGAAGTCAAGTTCAAGCAACATGGCCTCAATAGTTGTATGCCTTCGCTTCTAGTTGTATTATGTCATGCCATGTTGTGAACCTCACAGAGTCTGTCCTCAATTTTATTGTTTTATTCCATCAAGATGATAGATTAAGCAATAACCATAACTAAGCTCTTCAACATGCAATGTCAACCACTATTTACTTATCCCAAGGGCCAATTTTAGATGCAGTTATTTATCCAATCTTCCCATATTTATCCAATCTTCCCATACAATAATGTGCGTCATAGTACAAATCCTTTAGGATCCAGATTTTTCAGATATACTGAATCTGTTGGATCCATCTGTACGTCTTTTTATTAGTTTTAAATTTTTATTTTTTACAAATTAAATTTCATTTTTTTGCAAATCCATGTCCTATCAATTAAAACATAACACATCTTTCTATTAATTTTCTTACATACACATGCAATAATGCACTTATATAATTTTTTTTTGAATTGGACTTTCCAATTTTTTTCTGTAATTCTTTTGGATTTTTTCCCCCTTCCATAGGAATCAGGATTTCCAAACTCGGTAACTATGATGTGCATGGAAGCTATGATTCATACAATTATTACATATATACCTACAGTTTAACCAATTTCATTATTGCAAAAATTCTAGTGAGATGCTCTTCTAGAAGTGAGTGACTACATAGGATGGGTGTGATTGTCATTTTTCTCTACTGAGAAGCATATATAATTGCATCATACTTTTCATATTGAAATTTCTTACAATATTGCATTCCATTCTATGCACTTTGTTGCCTAGACTGGGATAAATTTAGCTTATTTTTAAGGCATCAATCCTTTGAGTAGCACTGTTATCTTATTAATCAATAATCAGAAGTACCATGCTCAAAGTCCGCTCTAGGATCTTTCTTTTGGATTGATCTGGGTACCAGAAGCATACCCTGGAAAAATCTGGTGCGATTGCCTATGGGCAGATAAGTGTACCTATGCTATGTTCATGCATCATTTTCAAAAGTTATGAAATAAATGTTAGTTGTTGATATTTTTTTTTATCAAGGCTAAATCAGTCAAGGTTAGATGACGATGCAGTAGTTGACCTTGTATGTGGTGCTACTTAAGTTAATGAAGCTTTGAGGTAAGTTGACATCTAAAACAAAATGGGATGTATCTTTCGGATAAGGAAGGAAGTTAGTCCTACACCAACAGATGAAATTACTTTCACACTCGGCTGCAAATGCAATCGTTCCTGATAAGATAATTGTGTTTAGGGTGCTCTAAATCAGAACAAAATTAGAAAGTTTTTGGTGTTTTCCTCGTGTAGGTGGACCTTTAGATTTTTCTGTTCTTTTATTAAAGGTTATATATTCATTATTTGAAAATGGTGAGAACTTAAGCATTGCATTTTCACTATTTTAAGCAGTTAAGATTGTCAATCGTGACTACATGTATCCTGCACATAGTCACAAGGTTCGAGTTCGACAAAGATAAAATTCGGTTGAAGTTCACTAGTGGATAAATTTCGAAAAAAAATTCGCTGTTAAATTTGAACCATTATAAAAATA
The DNA here is from genome assembly GCA_037957365.1 of Torreya grandis. Lineage (NCBI taxonomy): Eukaryota > Viridiplantae > Streptophyta > Pinopsida > Cupressales > Taxaceae > Torreya > Torreya grandis. Next base: position 6,781,358 of record JARHVA010000110.1, read on the forward strand.
CAAAAATATAAATAATAAACCAAAAAATTATAAATATATAAATTATAAAAAATATAAATAATAGGATGATATTATAAATATAATTTATAAATATAAAATTAAAAAAATATAAAAAATTATAATTTTTTATTAAACAACAAATATATATATATATATATATATATATATATATATATATATAATAATATTATGCCATTTATTCTATTGTTTTAATTAATTTCATGAAAGTTTTAATAAATTATTTTAATTAGGTTTGAAATTATAAATAAAGCAATAAAAACATTAACCTAAATATAATATAATTAGGTTTGAAATTAGTTATATATTATTATATATATATATATATAAATAAAAAATATTACCGAAGTAAAAAGTCATAACCTAACTACTATGCGAGTCTGCAACAAACATGCAGTGGAAGGCGGAAGAAGAGAAGAGGAAGAAGATAAAGAAAGAGTGGTCCCGTGAAGCTGCAGTTTCTTCTTTTTTACATGTCACGCTGCAGAACGCCATACGAAAGTGCAGAACACCATACGAAGGTGCATACCTGTTGACGAAGGTGCAGAATGCCATGCCAATAATGGATGTTACTTGAACGCAGTACAATAAGTAACCAGTCATTCAAAGACAATATTTTGCATATGTTGTTCTTAACCTTTTTGCCCTGCACTTTTGTGCCTGCGTTTTTCCCCCTTTTTTTCGGGCGAACATCGACAAATTTGTCGGATTTTCCTATCGTCATAAAAGTTCGATGAATTTCGAATTTAATTCAAGAAATTCACCGAACCTTGTGACTATGAGATTCCTGCATATGCTTGAAACTGATATTGCAAATATAGTATATTATATTTACTTGACCTGCATGATGAGTTTGTCTCTACCTGCATTTTGTAGCTGGCCATTGTTTGCTTTGCAATCTATATTTCTACTCAGTTAATTTGAAATTAACATAATGCTTATTTGTGTTTGAATGTATACCATCTAATTTTTTCTGTTGTTTGAGTCCATAGAGTTACTAGGTTCCCTATTGCATCTGTTCTGTAGATTGTGGTTCTGTATGATGCTTCTATTCTTGCAGACAGATATTTCATAGCTATGTTTTTTGAAGATTATGATTCAGCACACTAATATGTTCTTTTGTTCATCTGGCTTGGATTGCTTTTTGTTGATTCCTGTCTATTTAGATGCACCATATGCTTACTATATTTTCTTATGGATTTTTTTCCCTTTCCATGGCAGCTTGTTTTTGGCTCAGATGTGACAATAGCAGTGCAGGACCCATCTTATCCGGTAAAGACTGGCCTCCTTATCAAGAAATTGGAGTATGCATCGAGTATTTATTTGGCATGCATCATTTGGAAAAATGTCAAAACAAGTATGAATCATCTACAGTTTCATGCTAGGGGAGACTACGTGCTTCTCACTCAACTCAGATTAGTGTAATGGAGAAGTTTCTTATGCACTTAAGAGGCATATTCTCTTTTGAAAGTTAAATTGCATTATTGTATTTATATGCTTATGCCGTTTCAATTGTACATGGTTTGCATATAAACATGAAAATTTATGTCACCTCATTGCGTTTCTGACTGGGGGATATATCTCATCCACAATTTTATCTCCATTTGTGCCAAAGACAGTTTAAATACTCAAATTTGACAACAGTTTTTACAGAAAAATATCACGATTACTGACTATCCTACACTACTCAGACTTTTCTTAAGACCAAAAAATTTATAGACAATGTTTGTTTTCAATTCCGGATTAGATCAAGCATTAACTTAGCAAAAGTCTTCAACAATACAAACATGATACGAAGTCTTCCTTTTTTATCAATGAACTACAGAAAAATGAAGCTTGAATTCTCTAGTCTTGCAGCTTGAAGTCTCTAGTCTTGCTGCTAGGATGAAGCTTGAATTCTTCCACACAGGCATAAGTATCCTCCACTACAGTAAATCAAGTAATTAATAATCTTCTGGCCTCTAGACAGGCGTACATGTACTTCCATCTGGAACTCATAGAGACCCCTCATGGCTCTGTGGGCTTATCCCTTGGTGCCAAGTCTCTTACATGTAACTGTAATGAGTAACCTTGAGCTCAATCATCATCTAAGTGTCAACATCCATATTGGATGAATTTCCGAGGACTCTATTGTGGTGGTGACATCTTAAATTCTTCTTATGTCCTGAATGACCATCCCAACCAGTTCAAGCTCTCATCCATTCGCCTTTACCTCATAATTTCATGGTTCACCCATTATGTTTCAGTTTCTGAGGATTCATGGCTGAAATAAATATCTCTGCACTTAGCAAAAACTCGATAAAAATCTTAGCAATAGCTGATCTGTATCAGCCTGGATATTCCAATGTGCTATTCACCAACACGGATTTACTTTTCCCTTTGTGTTGTTTCCAAGTTCTATGCTATTGAAAGAACAATCTGGGGCTGCAAATTGATGCTTCCTACAGCTCTATGGCTGCAATTTACTTTATATATTCATTACACAAATGCACATGCTCATATGCTTGCCTACATTCATTGAATATTATGTTTCATATCATTTCTATGTTACTATCAACATGTAACTCTTCTTTATTCCACTAGAACAATAGTGGAGCAAAGAGTATGTTGTTTGTTTTACTTTATCTGATGTTGCATTGCTGTTATGAACAAGTACTAGGTTAATAATCAGTTAAACACATCATGCTTATGCTTTCTTAAGTGCTTAAGATAATGAAGTAGATGCAGGGACTGAAAGAAAACAAGCAAATGAATCAAACACACATAGAAATAAGAGAGACACAAGGAATTACCTATGAGAAACCCAATGTGAGAAAACTTCAAAACAGTGAAGGTACACTTCTTCATCACCAATATCTTCTTGCAAATTACTGCCTTCTTGAGGATGTTGAGTGTACCAACAACACATCAATAGTATCTTAGATTCTTAACACTTGCAAATGCTTTGCAACTTGCTGCAGATTACTTGCTTCTTCAACATGCTTGACTGCTGTCCTCAGCCAACTCAGCTGTGTAGTCTTCTTCTGTCCACTTTCTTTCATTACCCGGACCAATGATGCCTGGCCCTTTTTTGGGGGGAGGTTGTCACTCTTTGACACAGGTTCCTGTGGGGAGTTTCTAGAGCCTCCAAGCTCATCACCGATTTCTTTTAGACCATCACGGAGGTTGGCGGCATCTAGCGCCATCATGTCCCCTTTTCAAAGGTGATCGTTTGGAGACCCTTAGCCTAATTTTCTGTGTTTTCCCATGGGCTAAGGGAAGGTGGAATTATTGGGAGATGTCGATTCTATTTCTAATTTGTCAAAAAGGTGCTTTATTGTTCTAATTTTCACTTAAGTTGGGGACTTTTGAGGGTAATGGGCAATTCAATGCATTAAGTGAAGGTTATAAGGAAAGTGTCTTTTTTAAATATTCAAATTTCCCTCTTTATTGTTGGAAGGAAATGTTACAAAAAGGACATGAAGGTTCATTTGAAGGAGACTACTTTTGATAAATGAATTGTTGGCATAGTTACCAGGGAACTCCAATATAGGGACAAGGACTACGTACCAGTCCTTGTACCCACTTTTTTGATGACAACATTTACATACAATTTAGTCATACCCTTATTCATTTACTCATACCCTGGTTTGAATGGTGTCTCTATCCGCGTACCAGTACTCGTAACCCCACGTCTCCTAGTAACTGTGATTTTTGGAGTTTTGGCATGATTTGCTGGTATTCGTTTCATTGAGAATGGAAACCCTCATTGAAGAGCTGGGCAAGGACGAAAACCCTTGTTATCATTTGGCAACCATCATTCAGGGGATTGCTTTGGACTTCATTCGGCAGTTGTGGGTGTTTTAGACACCACTGCAGGTACATCACAGCAGTATTGATCATCATAGTGGAGTGGCGCAGCACGTTGGAACTTGGAAGTGAGCGATTGGGGTTGAAGACCCAAAAAGGGCTGCAAACAGGTCTGGGAGTCCAGAGAACCTTCCTTGGGACTTGGTGTGGCTTTTCTTAGGCTTTTTCCAGCCGGTACAACAGTCTAATGGGTTGGGATCATTGCTGGTATTTTTATCATATTTTTCCGGCTACTTCTTGGTGAAGAAATTCATATTTTGTTGAATATTGATTGGCTGTAATATTTCATAATTTTTGATAATTATTCGGAGGAATTAAATATTGCTTGTGTCCTAGATTGGCACCTATAGAAGTTCTGCAATTTTTTGTGTTAGGGTTTGAAGTGGAAAAATCAGGGAAATTGATATTTTGGGTTAGGGTTTGCTGTCAATTCCAAGTTTGTATAAGTTTCCCTAAGAAGGGATATTTTAGTGGTATCAGAGCCAAATTCTTGGCTAGTTGTGGTGGTTTGAAGTGTTTGCATGCCCAACAATGATAGAGAGTTGAGATACCAAGAAAGGGAAAAGAAAAGAAATTCCGAACAGCCAAGGCAAGAGATGGAGCAGCAAGGGCAAGATGGCACGAGGGATCCGGATCAAGCTATGTTTGAAGAGTTCTCTCGAAATCAAAAGCTAGTGACGGAGACAATGATTGAATTCATCCAAACCATGAAGACTATGATAGGGCTCAAGCCACCAAATGGTGAAGGCAACAGTTAAGGGGCATACAACAATCCTCCCCTTCCACTAAGGGTGACAATTGGATCCACACGAAGGCCTAATCAGCCCAAATTCCTTCGTAGGGAAGAAGCCATTTCGGAGAGGGTGGAGCAGCCTTCTATATAGAATGATATGGATGCAAGCTTGGAGGAGTATATGACTCTTTCACCAGCAGTTAGAAGGGAAATTAGTCTTGAAGATTTTGCGGCCTTTAGAAGAGGCAAGTATAATTCTAGGGCTGGCCATAAAGCAAGGAACAACCAAGGAAATCTTCAATATGTGGTGGGAAAGCTCACACTTTCCACTTTTGATGGTTCTACCAAAAGTTTAGCTAGGACATGGATTCAAAAAGTAGACACATACTTCACACTTCGGCCTATGTTGGAGGATGAGGCCATAATTTGCTACATTGCATTTGGAAGGAGCTGCCCATGAATGGTGGTACCATGGGTTGGTAACATAAGGGCACCAATTCATAGACACCTATGAAGAATTCAGTAGAAGGATAATTGAAAGATTTGATAGGGCTGATCTGGAACTTCATTTCAGGGAATTGGCTCAGATGAAACATAATACCTTTGTGGAAGAATATGTGAGGATGTTTCAGAGAGAAGGCTTATAGTTTAGTTCATGGAGGGGTTGGTTGGCCCACTCAAGGGTTTAGTCAAGGCTTTCGGCCCTCTCACATTTCAAGAGGCCATTCAAAAGGCTCTTGATCTGGAATCTTCAGCTCCTAAGGACAGAATTCTGCCTTTTGGACAGCAAAAAACTAATACTATTTTGCCATTTGTACAGCATAGGACAAACACATTTGGGCAGCCTAGGTTTGTAATTTCAGAACAGCCAAAATCAGTCCCCCTTGGGCAGCACGGGAGGTCCAATAAACAGGGTTTTGGGCAGCAAAAGAAACTGCCAAGTTGGAACAAAGATGGGAGAGGCAACCGAAATGAACGTAGAAGGAAAAACTTATGTTTCACATATAAAGACCCATGGACACTAGGGCATCGTCGTGGTGGAAAAGGACAAGTTCACTACATAGAGGTGTTTTCGGATGGGGAAGAAGGAGGAGAGGTGGGGACAGCCACCTACGAAGAAGAGCCACCAAAAACTAGAGAATTGGAGGACATGAGTGGTACCCTTGCATCATTATCAGGAGCCCTTAGATACCACCCCTTTAGAGTGAGAGGGGTCTTGCAAGGCAAGAAGGTAACCATCCTTATTGATAGTGGGGTCACCCACAACTTCATTGATAAGGGATTGGCAGCCACATGTGGAATGCAAGCTATTGAGTTTAGAGGTTTCTGGATGACTATTGCGGATGGTTTCACCATCCCATGTACCACGAAGATCCCAAGGTTAACATCACCTTGGGTAAGCACCAAATTGAGGATGACTTCTATGTGGTTAGCATAAGAGAAATGGATGTGGTACTTGGAGTTCAATGGTTGCATTCACTTGGGGAATACACCCAAAACCATGAAACCATGGAACTCAAATTCAAGGCAGCAGGGAAAGAGGTGATACTACACAGTTTGAGTAATGAAGCACCCCTGGTGGTGACCTCCAAGAGAATGGAAGGGACTTTCCATGAGGGGCCAGCTGCATGGGCAGCAAACAGTTGGGAAGGGGTTGCAAATTCTGATTTTAAGCAGCCACTACAACCTGTAGGAATTCAACCCACCTCAGGTTTGGTAAGCGCCATAAATTCTGCAAATTTTGTGTTGGGACAGCCACTTCAAAATGTGGGAACTCAGCCCACCTTAAGTATGTTAAGTACCACAAATCTTGCAAGTTCTATGTTGGGCCAGCAGTACTTGGGTAGATATGTTCATCCCCTCTTAAAGATGAATGTTTTGAAGGAAACATTTATGAATTCTAAGATCGAAGATATTGAAGAGGTTACAAACCCTCTTCAGCTTGTAAGGAGGGATGGGCAAGTTAAGGTCAGCTCAAGGTATGAAAGTGTTTCAAATTTGTTGTGTACTCACATGTCATCCAGGATGAATGGTTATAAGGGACAACATATGTATGGAAATGGACCATTGGCAAGATTTATATTTTTTTTTGTACATCATGGCAAGGCTGCCTCCATTATGGGCAACCTCATGAAGGTGAGAATACAATGAAGATCACTTGGAGTGACAAAAGAGGGAGTGATTCCCTCATTCCGGGCACGATGGTGTTCACATGGGAGTTTGGAAGTTGATCACTCAACGGGAATGCTAGAAAAGTATGGGTTTCAAGGGAGATCCATGATGGTCCTTGGAAATTATAATGGGTGCTCCGGCACCACAATTAAGGAGCTCTACTCAGAAAATTTGTGGAGCATCGGCTGGAAATGGAGTTTTAAGCAAGCAATGGTGGAAGGTTCACCAAGGAAGAAGGGTGGCACCCCTCTAAAGACCGTGCATGGCTGAGTTTGGCAGGAAATGCCATGAAGGATAGCAGCTGTGCCTATTTTTGCCATGCTGCCAACAACAGTACCAACCCCTTTAGCTTGAGCATGACCGGCATAAGGTTTACTTCGAAGGCATGTTGCAAGGGGGTATTCCAAAGGGGAAGTATAATGGGGGCAGCCACACCCCAAATTTCCAACAAATACCTTGCTGTAGCAGGCATCTTCAGCCTTCTTATTGCTGCAATTTCAAGGGATTGTCCCTTTTCTATCACCTTCTAGGGGCCTATGTGGTGCAAGCCCTTAATTTGGAGCAAGGGGAGAGGAATATACTGCTGCTATGACACTTCCAGCACACGTGAACAGCAGTCATCCTTCAGGTACAGCGTTAAATGCTTTTGGTATAAAGCCTTCTCTTCAAGGGAAGCGGTTATAGACAAGGATCAGCTGAACCAAAGTGTTAGGGCAACCATTCTACAACAACCAAACTTGCAATTGCTTGAGGCAAAGCAATGTCGAGAAGGGAGGACTGTCATGTCCCCTTTTAAAAGGTGATTGTTTGAAGACCCTTAGCCTAATTTTCTGTGGTTTCCCATGGGCTAAGGGAAGGTGGAATCACTGGGAAATGTCGATTCTATTTCTAATTTGTTAAAAAGGTGCTTTATTGTTCTAATTTTCACTTAAGTTGGGGACTTTTGAGTGTCATGGGCGATTCAATGCCTTAAGTGAAGGTTACAAGGAAAGTATCCTTTGTAAATATTTGAATTTCCCTCATTGTTGGAAGGAAATGTTATAAAAAGGACTTGAAGGTTCATTTGAAGGAGACTACTTTTGATAATTGAATTTTTGGAGTTTTGGCACGATTTGTTGGAATTCGTTTCATTGAGGACGGAAACCCTCATTGAGGAGCTGGGCAAGGACAAAAACCCTTGTTATCAGTTGGCAACCATCATTAAGGTGATTGCATTGGACTTCATTCGCCGGTTGTGGGTGTTTTAGACACCATTGCAGGTACATCATAGCAGTATTGATCATCATAGTGGAGTGGCGCAGCAAGGAGGTCAGCCATTGGGGTTGAAGACCCAAAAAGGGCAACGAATGGGTCTGGGAGTCGAGCGTACCTCCCTTGGGACTTGGCATAGCCTTTCATAGGCTTTTTCCAGCCTGGACAACAGTCTAGTGGGTTGGGATCACTGCTGGTATTTTTCTCATATTTTTCCAGCTACTTCTTGGTGAAGAAATTAAGATTTTGTTGAATATTGATTGGCTGCAATATTTCATAATTTTTGATAATTATTCGGAGGAATTAAATATTGTTTGTGACCTAGATTGGCACCTACAGAAGTTCTGCAATTTTCTATGTTAGGGTTTGAAGTGGAAAAATAAGAAAATTTGTTATTTTGGCTTAGGGTTTGCTGTTAATTCCAGGTTTGTATAATTTTCCTTAATAATGGATATTTCAAGCGCCCTTCGGATAGTGTTGCTTCACATGGAGGGGGGTAGGTCAGTGAGGTGATGCTCATGTTTGCACAACACTATACGAAGGTACTCCGTCACACTATCTCTTTGTGATGTGGATTTGCTCCTTCTCAACGCCATGGATTTGCGCCTTCTTGGCGTCGTGGATCTACATCTTCTCGACTGTTCCCCAAGTAGCAGGTAAAACACACGTTATGAGTTTCTTTGCTGCCACAGGAGTTTCTTTGGCCATGGATGTTAGGAGGGTTTCTAGGGGGAGTGCTTTGCTTCTTACTAGGATTACCCACCTTGGCCCCCTAAGCCGTGGACACTCTCCATTGATCATTATCGGATCTTGCATTGGCATCTTTATAGTAACAGGGGATGACACATGATTCCTCTGACCTGGGAATGGTCAAAGATGTTTGACGGGACTAGCATGTAGTCTTTCCAATTTTTATCAGCCTGTGCTCTTTGGGGGTTCTTGCTCCCCCCACATGGCTATTGTATTGGTACCTTAACCACGTGGGTTGGGACCTTTTTGCTTTGGATTTACCCCTCGTTTATTTTCAGTACTGAAATACTTTATTTTATTTAGTTAGTTTTTGATCCCATGGCCCTTTTACATTGACAATTTATATTGTAATTGGATGTATTCTCACGTCCCATAGACCTACTTATGGTCATTTGTGGACATTAATATAATTTCTCTTTCTTCTTTCTACATCAATACTCCCTTAGATCACTCTTGGAAATGCTTCTAAGCCTTTGAGCGAATTGAATGCTTCTTCCACTCCTTGGTGTATTTTATGCTAAGGGATGAGCATACGAGTTGAACAGTGGAATCCAAGAGACATATCTTGAATAGATGATGTTTCTGCTGATACCCTTTTTTTTTCCATTTGAAATGGGTGAAACCTCCAACATTTGAAACCTCCATGAGACATACTAAACCGCCATGACACATTGAACAGCCACGCACCATATGCATCCGTCACTGACACAAACCTCCACCCTGCTGTATCTGGCAGTTTTCTTGGTGGTAACAATGTACCATGTTGTTACTCATTAATTTTGTTTTTCTGACTCTGCTTTGTTCTCGTATCTGACTCCACACCTTTGGCTTGCCAAATTGCCTTAGGTCAAAAATGTCTCGTAAGCCCTTCTTTAGTCTCATCAACTAATAATTCAACCAACTGAATTTGAATCATTTTTCATGACCCAATTTGGATCAATAACTCAACATAGACTTGACTTAATGCTAAATTAATCCGCCTTTCATAGAATAACTATGAAATTGCATTATTAGTTTGAATTCCCATTCCATAATTAATCTGAAACTCAACAAAGTGCTGTCTATAATCGTTTTATGGACATTGCAGCAAAACATGATAATATGGAACCACCCTTGAAGGGTATTGTGACCATTCTTGACTGATTTGTGTAGAAGTACTCCAACATACTACAAGACCATGGCACGGTAGCCTTGGATCTCATTATCATTTTCAATTCACTTTATTCATTCTAAGTAAACTCCCACTCTTCCCAAATAATCCTCAAACATCTTGAGTTATAGGACACGGCTGCAAGACATGAATACCTTATAGCTACAACAGTGACATTATTTATATAAAGTACTTGCATCTTTAGCAATCTAGTTCTACTAAAATATTATTATGTAGCAGCATTCAAGAATTACACTACATTTATGAAGGCAAATTTCAATTTTTTGGATTCCGTTCTGCTCTCCACTTCCCATTCACTTAACATATTATAGAACTGCCTAATATAATTTAATAATAGTTATTGCATATATCAAGCACAGTCCTTACCCTGATCATCTATTGCAAGAGCACATACTTTAATCATCTAATGATGAATTTTTTTCCATTAGCCCTGCTTAAACAATCTTCTTAATTATTCTTAGTTGGGACAAACTCTTACACTTGTAGGCAGAAATTTTAGCATTCTGTTATACTTCATAATAAGGAAATAGTTAAGAATTTGAGTAATGTACACAGGTCTTTATTTAATAGTTGTGATTAGTCACGATGGTTACATATGAGCAATTGTTCCAAAGACATGCCCATCGTCACTGAGTTTATATAGACAGTCTTGTTGATGATAGAAAGGAAAGAAAGAAAGAAGCTATATTTATGCCCACGGATGACCAAAAGTTGGTCAATGGGACATGAAAAGTACATATGTTCTAATAGAGAAGTACTAGGGTAATGGTGACCCTAGATTACCGAAACATTATTGGGGGACAAAGCTCCAATATATCAAATGATCTTCTTAGTTGTGTCTGTGCTATTTGTAATAACTTTGGTCATAGAAACAAAATTAGGCAAATTTTTAAGCTAAATTTGTTGTGAGCACTTGCAATTCTGGGATTGGCTGAATATTGTAGATTTAAAAAGATACGTTCTTAAAAGACTGACAAATTAAGCTTACCAGTAGGAACTAATTCTTTAATTAAGTTTGAAGAAGCATTCTAGTAATTTATGGAGTGTGTGCATGACATGTTCATCCATCAAAAATGACTCTAGCGAATGGAGAGTTGGTTGAGAATGAGATGTAATTGTTTGTTTGTTTTTGGTACTAACTCCTGTTCTTGTTATAATGACAAATTTTTTTGAATGGCTTTCATAAGAGATAAGTCACCAGCATGCCTGATGTACTAGTGTTTGCTTTGTTTTTGACAGGCATATGTGGATTCAAGTGTTATAATGGGCCAGACAGGCACATTTCAGAGTGATGTTAAGAAGTATGGAAAGATTGAGTACATGAAATGTCTTCCTGAGAACGATTTTTTTCCTGATTTGTCAGCTGTACCCCGTACAGATATCATATTCTTTTGTTCACCAAATAATCCAACAGGTGCTGCAGCCACAAGAAAGCAAATAGAGCAACTCGTTGCATTTGCAAAAGAGAATGGATCGATTATAGTCTATGACTCTGCTTATGCAATTTACATGTCTGACGATAATCCGAAATCAATATATGAAATTCCTGGGTCAAGAGAGGTATTAATTTGCTCCCATGTTTTTACACCCTGCCATAAACTATAAATATTTGTATATATGAGTGCAGAATCATATCAGAAACTATTTGCCTTTATATCTAGGATTAAGGTGTATGCTGATGAATTACAAATATTGATAGTCAGCAGATTTCCCAAGGTTTCTATTTTTAATTTGAAGTTGCATATTGTTTTCTTGTTGGACTTTCTGTGGTTACTAAAACCATTTCTATGCAATGTCTTATACATGATGTATGTGCAATTTTATCCACTTGATCGGTAAAAATAGGTATTCCTTCTTGGATAAATCAACCACTTAGTATTGAGAAGATGATTCAATTTATTCACCCTGATATGGTTCTTCTGAATTGTTGTTTCCTGCAAGGAGGGTATGTTATATCCTTAGTAACTGCATTTGGCAAATTTTAGTGAAATTTTTCGAAATTTGCCGAATTTCAAAAGACTATAACAAATTTGTTTAAATTCGTGATTAAATTTGTAGGGATTAAATCACGATCTCAAAAAAAATCGTGATTAAATTCATGTGAATTTCGTTGATATTCGTGATTTGGGGTTGGGTAAGTAATTTTCTTTCTTTTTTCATTCATGAATCATCCGCCGACCCGCCGTCAATTTGCATTGTGCAACCCTATGAATCGTGATGCCTTGTTGAGTCGCTCACTACTCATTCAACATTGATGTGGATGCTGTGTTTCTATGTTGTGTGAGTCGTGATTGTGCACTATGCCATTGTGTAGTCTTTGTAGTTCGGCAGGAGAACTCAGTATGTGACTCTGCTTGCACTGCCCAGCGAAGTGAGCTATTTCCCAATGTGCCCACTACTATTCTGTTTGTGACTTTGTGACTTTGTCTTAAATCCTCAGCGCCAATTTCTGCTGCTATTGGCAAAGGAAACGGGCGCTCGACGCTTACTGGTAATACCAGCCTGCCAAGTGCATGCTTCAATTGTTCGACATTACAAAAGTCAACATTGTTGAAGCTTTTAATTGTCGACGAAAAAGCTTCAAGCCAAGGCAACAATGAAGGCATCAAGCAAAGCCACAAAGGTACGTAGTTTAAAACTTTAACAAATTGTTTTATTTTTAAATAGTTTATTTTTAATTTGGTTTCAATTTTATTATTTATATAGAGTTATGAATTAATAACTTTATATAATAATGAATAATTTACGTTGTTTTAAGTTTTAGCCTTTTAGATATTTAGGTTTAAGATATTTAATTAAAATTCAGTTTATTTGATTTTTTTGTGGAGGAGCGATGGCAGCGAATGAAGACGCGATGGGCGGCCCATCGACTGGCCCCAGGATGGACGGACCGTTGCCTGGGGCGGGAGTTACAGGACCGGAGAAGTTTGTGAACAGCGACCGCTCAAAGCTGAGCAAAGTCAACGGGTGTCTTTTAAGAAGCCAAGACCGACCTGTTTTGGTCATATCCCCTGATGTTGTGCAAGAGGATGTGGAGTACCTTTCTACACACACTCTGATATGTAAATTCCTGGGAATTCGAATCTCTCTGACTGCCTTGGAAGCCTGGATCCGACGCTCTTGGCATATAGAAGGGGACTTCGACATCATGCTGGCAGGTAACAGTTACTTTCTGGTGAATTTTTCTTCTGTGTCGGACCGGAATAGAATTTTCGAAGGCGGCCCTTACTTCTATGAGCGTGTGGGGCTCTTTCTTAAACCCTGGCATCCGGGGTTCAATTCGGCGGAAGAGCTTCTAGCGTGTGTACCGGTCTGGGTTCGCCTACCAAGACTACCCTTGGAATTCTGGCGGGAGGACATCCTCAGGCAGATTGCTGCTACGCTGGGAACCCCAACAACTATTGCCCATCAATCGCTAGAAAAAAAGGTAATTTCATATGCTCGTGTTTGTGTAGACATTGATTTGAATAATCCGTTACCAGATTCCATAGAAATCTGTATGGGCTCCTCGTCCTGGATACAACAGATAGATTATGAATTTATCCCGTTCTGCTGCCGTATCTGTCATATATACGGGCACTTGCATCGCCAATGCCCAAGGGCTGCCAATGACAATGAGACTGGGCTTAAATCCTCAGCGCCAATTTCTGCTGCTATTGGCAAAGGAAACGGGCGCTCGGCGCTTACTGGTAATACAAAAACCCAGCCAGACAGGGGAGATAAAGGAAAAAACCCTATAGTCTCTGCAGGTATGGCGCAAGGATCAGCTGAACACAAGGTTGTGGAGTTGGATGGATTCATACCAGTCAGGAGACAGGGGAAAGGAAGAAGCCAGAAACGTAAGAATGCTGACCGACATGCTGATCTGGGCTTCAACAGATTTGAAGCACTTGATTGTATGGCCGTTGAGGATGGCATTCCATTAGAACTACAGGGGGAAACGCTTGAGGCAGACAAACTACTCACAGGACCTAATGAGGTACAGGACGTGTTTCCAACCAACCTTGGTGAGCTCTTTGAGGAAGGAGGAGGCGCAGGAAGCTCCTCATGACTTGTCAGACAAAGAAACTAGGTGGGCTGATTTGCTTAAGGAAAATGAAATCGGCAGGAAAGAAAAAGGGCCAGCCTCAGCACTCGGGCTAGTGCAACGACCGTTCAAGAAAGGCACCTCTTCTAATCCCTCCAAAGCTGGGAGAAGAAAGGAGCAAGAAAGGCTCAAACTTGCAGGTGATTTACTGGTGGAATCAGGGGTTGTCAAAACCTTAGATGAGCACTTCCCCTAATCCACTCAATGATTGTCTTATCTTGGAATGTAAGGGGTTTAAATAGTTTCCCTAGACAAAAAGCTATACGTAGATTGGTGCTGGAACACTCTCCAGATATTCTTTGTATCCAGGAGACCAAATTGTCTGTTGACTCTTTATTCGCCTGTATGCCAACCTTATGGTCATCTGGCCATTGTCAGTGTATAGGGGCAGCGGGGAGCTCTGGGGGGATTGCTATGTGCTGGGATCCGAGGAAAGTGACACCAATCCATTGGATTTCATGCTTGTCCGCCATCTCTATGGTTGCCTCTTCCCTAGATAATGGGGAGATCATTTTGGTAACCAATGTTTATGCCCCTGTGGATACTGAAGGACAAATTCAGCTTTGGGAGCATATTTGTTTTGTTCGGAGCTACTACCCGTACCTTCTGTGGATTGTAGCTGGGGATTTTAATGCGGTTCTGTGTCTGGAGGAAAAAAAAGGTTGGCTGAACCGGCTTGGACCATCTTCGGAGTGTCTTCGACATAATGTGGAGTGGTTGCGTCTTTCGGATGTCAAACCTTCAAATGCGCTGTTCACGTGGAGTAATAGAAGAGTAGGTAATGCTGCCATTTCTGAACGGTTGGATAGATTCTTTGTTTCTTGCTTCTGGCAATCTAGTGCTATCTCTCTTATCTCTGAAATATTGGATTGGAGAGGCTCTGATCATTGGCCTATCAAGCTGTCCACCAGTTCTATTGTGGGACCCAAAAAGCCTCCTTTTAAATTTCAGCTGATGTGGTTGCGTGATCCTTCTCTCCATGATCTCATTGGACAGTGGTGGAGACAAGGAAGTCCCGCTTATGGTACAGCCATGTATTCTGTCCTTAAAAAGTTGCAGTTTGTAAAAAGGAAGCTGCAAATTTGGAATCATAATTGTTTTGGCAATTTACACAGCATGAAGAAGAAGGCTCAAGATTGGCTTGACGGGATAACTAGACAAATAAGAGATGACGGATTCTCGATTGAGCTCAGGGAGGAGTTTCAAGCTGTTAAAACCTTAGAGGAGTGGGAACTCAGAGAAGAAATCTATTGGAAGCAGAAGGCTAGGATTGACTGGCTCCAAGAAGGGGACAAAAATACGGCTTTTTTCCATAAGTCCGTCCAGGGGAGGCGTAATAGGAACTTTATCTCTACTCTTATTACTCAGGGGGGGCTGCGCCTTACTTCTGCTCAAGATATTAACAGGGAGGCTGTTCGGTTCTTTTCAGCTCTCTTTGCTGGAGACCCTCCCCCTGAAGAGTTGGCTGAAAACACAGTGTTATCTTGTATACCTTCGGTGGTGACGGTGGAAATGAATGAGTTTCTCATGAGACCGATTAGCTTGGTTGAGGTTGAAGAGGTGGTGTTCAGCATGAAGAGAGGCAAAGCCCCTGGACTGGACGGATTCCCAGCCGAATTCTTTCAGGATTTCTGGGACATCATTAAACAAGACATGATGAATGTCATTCAGGAGTCGTATTCTAATAAAGAAATGCTGAAGGCGCTGAATGCCACTTTCTTGGTCTTGATCCCTAAGCAAGATCAGGCTCAGAGACTTGATTTGTTCGCACTCTGCAATGTTGTTTATAAAATCATTTCCAAGCTGATTGCTCAAAGGGTACCTTCCCAGACTCATCTCTGAAGAACAAGGGGCTTTCGTGGCAGGCAAACAGATTCCGGATGGAGTGGTTGTTGCTTCGGAAGCTATTCATTCTATGAGCACGTCTCAGGAACGGGCCATGTTTATCAAGCTCGACCTTGCCAAAGCTTATGACAGGGTGAGCTGGAGATTTCTGCGCAAAGTCCTCTTGGCGTTCAGCTTTAATCAGGTATGGATTGACTGGGTGATGAGCTGTATTACTACGCCATCCTTTTCGGTCCTTATCAACGGGAATCCGTCGGAGCTCATTGCGACTTCACGTGGCCTCCGTCAAGGAGATCCGATATCCCCTTGTTTATTATTCTGGCTGAGGGTCTAGGACGCCTTCTCAAACAACGAGTCTCCCAAAATATGTTGCATGGGTGGAGGTGGGGGAATGGGATTTCTATCCTGACTCACCTCCAATTTGTTGATGACACCATCCTTGCTGGTAGAGCGAGAATTCAGGAAGCGGCTTCCTTCCGGGTCAATCTTGACACCTACCTGGAGGCTTCTGGATAGAAAATTAATGAACAAAAGTCATCTTTTTTTTTTTTTAACACCCCTGCACCTATTCAGAGGAGGATTGCTGCCATTTTAAGGTTCCAGATTCAAGTCCTTCCGGTGATTTACCTTGGCATCCCCATTGTGGTGGGAAGGCAGCCTAGGTTGTTCTGGCAGAATATTTTGGACAAACTTAGGCAAAAAGTTGGTCATTGGACTCATAGATGGCTCTCTACGGCTGGTAGAGTGACTCTTCTTCAATCTGTTATTCAAGCTTTGCCCATCTACCGATGCATGGTCCAGGCTGCCCCGGTGTACTTCCTGAAAGAATTTGATGCCCTTTCTAGACAATTTCTTTGGAGCGGTAACCTGCATAATGCTAAATAGAGCCTCATCAACTGGGCTACTGTGTGTCGGCCTAAGCACGAAGGTGGGCTTGGTTTGCGATCTGCTATATTGGCCTGTCAAGCTCTTGCTGCCAAGCTCTACTGGAGATGGTGTGACAACCAGTCTGCTCTATGGGCCCGTATTTTGACTGGTAAGTATTTTCCCGGCATTGATTCCCAGCATATTCCCAGGCTCCCGCTTGAGGGGAGAGGATCGATGGTTTGGAAGACTCTCAAGCTTGGCGCTTACCTCGTCAAAGGCAGCTTGTTCTGGATTTGTAATAGCGGGATGGAGGCTCTCTTCTGGAGAGATTCTTGGGATGGTGCGCCATCCCTCTTATGTTCTCACCCGCATCTACAGGCCCTCAGCGAATCCTTTCACACTGCTGGCTAGCATACAATGGCGCACTACAAGGAAGCTTATAACATGGGCAGGACCGTTGGTTACAGGTGGAAAAAGTCCTCTGAATGGCCGTCGGGAGGCTCTCAGGAGGAAAGGCGGGAACTTTCTCGCATTCTTGATTCCAGAAGCTGTAGCTCCCTACAAGGGAGAGATGATCTTGCCTGGGGAGGCGATGATACTGCGCAGTATACTGTTTCTTCTGGTTATAAGGCCTTGACCAGACAATTGCCTATTGGTGGGCAGTTTGTTTGGGGGAAGAAAATCTGGAACAGGGCTGCTTGGCCCAAGTGCAATTTCTTTTTATGGCTGCCGACTCACAACAGATGTCTTACCTGGGACATTCTGTGTAAGAGGGGTTTCCAAGGGCCTTCTATCTGTGTTTTGTGTCACAACAACGAGGAAACGAGCTCGCATCTGTTTTTTCAATGTGAATATGCTAAGTGGATTTGGCATCTGTGGTGGGGCGCCTGGGGAGCTACTTGCTGGCATGTTTATTCTTTGGCTGAGTTTTGGGATCGCCTTGGCCAAGCTCCTTCCAAGTTTTCTCTTCTCCAACACGCCTGAATTGCTGGTCCCTCATTTATATTATGGAATTTATGGCTTGAACGAAACAGAAGGGTCTTCAGGGGCGCACAGCAGGGAATGAATGCTCTGTGGTTGAAAGTTATTAGTTCGTTTCAAGAGACAGTGCACGCGAAGTGTGGAGAGTGCAGCGCGCTGGATCCCGAAGCCGCGGCCATTTGCCTACGCCTGGGCTTGGGCCCATCTCCTACCCGCGGGGCTATGGTGAGCGCCCCTTTGCTGGCTCGCAATAGGAAGTGGTCGAAGCCTGTTGGCAGAAGTGGGCGCTGGACCCCTCCGGATGTGGGGGGTATCAAAATTAATCTGGACGGTTCCTCTCGTGGGAACCCAGGGGAGGCCGGTATAGGAGGCATTGGTCGTGACTGGACCGGAAAAATCCAGCTTTTCTTCTCCATTTACAAAGGCCATCAGATGAACAACCTCATGGAAGCCATGGTCATCCTGGAGGTGGTTAAACTTTGTTGTCAAAATGGTTGGGAAAATATTATTTGCGAATCGGAATCGCAAATTGTTATTAATTTGCTGAATAGAAGTGAGCCTGGCAAGGTGAACTGGCAGTTACAGAGAGTTATTCATCGGATTCTGCAACTAAGTACTTCTCTGCATTCGATGTCCTTCATACACATCCCCCGTGAGTGGAATCGCGTTGCGGATTGTCTTGCTAAGTGGGCCTCGGAAAATGGGCCCTCCTGGAATATCACTGAGCTAAAAATGCTTCCTACGGGATTATACCAGCAGCTGGTCCAACTTGTGGATCAGGAGAATGAATTGTAACCTTTGTCTCGTTTGCGTTTCTAATAAATTTTTACCCCTCTTTTAAGTTAAAAAAAAAATTCAGTTTATTTATTTTAAATTATTATTATTTTTTTTAATAGATCTCAGCTTTTAACCAGAGGTTTAACTAGTTTTGGGGCACATCAGGAGGCCCAGTCTCCAATAAACAAAAAGCCAAAAACCAGATTTGAGCATATTACTACCTAGGAACCCCCAACACATTAGGAAAAGACCCAACAATAGAGTACTAAAAGACCATACTGGAAAATAAAACCTAAGCAATCTTCAAGCCAAAATCGTATAGACCAATCAACAATCCTCTTCAATATCCAACAAAACTTGCCATTATGAAGAATCAACCTCTAGTTGCAAGCATGCACCTGCACCTGCTAGAGAGCATTGACTCCATTGTCCATTGAGTGCCACCGTCAACGGAATTCATAGCATCAATTTGCAACCTTTATGCTTCCGTTTTTCTACCTCTTTTCCCTTTCTTGATGTAGTTTGGAGTCTTCAACCCACAAGGCCGCTGAGCTATAGACAAAATCTCTCTAGAAACCCGCTTCTCTTCTTCCTCCTCAAAACCATCACCGTCCTCTACTAAGTCTTCCCTCTATTGACACCCATCAACTACTAGAGAAGCTTGATCTAAAGATATTGTCCCAAGATTCTTGTTGACCACTTCCCCTTACAAAATGAAAGAAGAAAGCTGCCTTACCAAAAAACCGTCCAAACCTTGAACTGCTTCCGATTCCGCACCCTTTTGAGGGCTGCCTTGAACTTCCTGAGAAACATCCAAAGACGGTAAAACCTCAATAGAAATGGATTTCAAAGGAAAAAACATCCTGTGAACCAAATCGCGATTAGGGCATCCAATCTTTCTAACCCACTTCTTAAAAATTGTTGCATGTGAAGCTTCAACCCTTCTCGGGACACAACAATTTTGTGATCAGATTGATTATATTTGAAGCATTTAAAGGGTAGACCTTCGAAGTTAATGAATTGAATCTACACTCCATAGGAGGACGAAACCTGAATGGAATGATGCAAAGTTTGGAAAAATCAATCAAAACACACACCCTGACAAAACTTTGATGAACCTCCAAGGCTTCATCAATTTTAACAAAAACACCCAACTGACTAACCAATTGCATAAGGAGCCTAGGATCACGTAAGGCCAAGGGAAGATTATAAAATCTTACGCAAATAGGAGCTTGCGAGATAATCGAAGAAGTTGGATCAAAAAAGGGGGCTTAGGGACACAAAAACACCCCTAGTTGCCAACAAACCAAGGCCCGTTAGACCAAACACAATCCCTGTTTTTAGATGATTGAAACAAGAGCATAAAAATTTCATTTGATAGCATCGATAAAGATGGAGCATCTAACAAAGGCCAGTTTGCTCTTGACCAATTTGAAAGCTCTTCCCACGAAGGTTACTTCCCCACACATCTACTAGTCAAAGACTTGCGCCCTCTATCCAGACCAATAACAGAGAGATCCTCATCTGAAATCTCCAGAATAGAAGGATTATCAAAAAATATCAATGGCACATCCCCAAAACATGCCGTTTCCAGAGCCGCTTTCTTTTGCAACTTTGCTTTTACTTTCCCCACTGAATCAACCACCACCTCCACTTCCTCCTCAAAAGGCTTTGCAATAGGACTCTGACTTTTAGGTATTAGAAGAGGATCAGATCCAAGTTGAACCCTAAAAAAAGACTCTTTGCAGAAATCCCCATAGGTATGGAAAGGGTTCGATATATTCTTGTATTTGGCGAACACCAAAGACCCGGTGGAAACCCTAATTGCCCCCTTCACTTTTTCAGGTGCCCTCTTCCCTAGAGAGAATTTACCAGGAAATAATTCCCTGCCCACATCTAGATGCTCCAACCTGAAAGACTGCACCTTATAAGCGCTGCCAAGGCCTTTTAGCACAGAAGCAAAACTAAATTGGGCCTTCTTTCCTTTTCCTTTGTTGTCGCCTCTCTTGTTGTCTGAACCGCACAACCCTAATTCTGAACCATCTCCTTCACCTTCCCCTTCACTATCGCTCCCCTGACTACAGACCGTCGTCATCTCCTTTGCCACTGCTCTCTTGTCTTTCTTCGTTGCTGCCATAATTCTTATCAATTGTCTTTAACTTTTAGTAATTATTATTACTGTCTAATATTTATTTAGATACTAAATTATCTTTTTTTAAATTTTTATTATATAGGTTTAGTTTTTAATTTTCGATATTCTAAGTTACCGGTTCATTTTTTATCCCAGTTCGGGTTCAAAAAATTGGCTTCGTTGGTATGGTGATTTTTTTCTTTGGTTTCATTTTGAGTTCGTCTGTACCATAATTTAAAAAATATAGAAATTCTAGCCTAATATGTAATTAGTGACATTGTCATTAACCACAATATGCATATTGATATTAAAAACAAAATGTGAAAATATAAAAATTATCACAAAATACTAATGGAATGCCAAATGTCATGATAATCATTAAACATTAATATCAATAATTATTCTATATTTAATTACATCAAACTTAAAATTTAATTTTCATAATCATCTTGCTCTTCATCGAGAGTATCAACATCAACATCAACATCAAGATCAACATCATGTTGTGGTTTATTAGAACCACATGGACTAGCACCACCACTACTCCCGCTAGCTAAGTTGTGTGTCATCAAAGGAGTGTCAATGTCATCTAGTGAGAAGCGGGAAATTGAAGCAACCAAGTTAATGACCTCCGGATTTATATCCCAATGCTTTGACGTCCCCTTCTTGTACTCTGGGTTCTTGTGTGATAGAAACGCAAATTGGAGTTATGTAGACCAACTCCTTGGCCTTTTTAGCTGTGAGCTTGTTGCGCTTTTGTTAGTGCATGAAGTTGCATGTGCTCCAATTCCGCTCACGCGAAGATGAACATGAAACCTATATTCAAATTTATAAAAATAAAAACTAGAAGTTACAACTCAAGTCTTACACAAATTTAATTTTTTTAAAACAAAACAAAAAGAGTTACAAACTTAAAAACTTTAAAAATAGAAAACTTACATTTGACAATATCTTGATTGCCAGACGATGTAAGTTCAGTGTTCCTTGGCCATGAAGGTGCCACCACTTAGGACCATCCTTTTTGTATTTATCCTAAAGATCACTGAGACTATGACCTTGGGAGCTAATGAAAACCCCAAACTCGTTCATAACTATGTCTTCTATCTCAGGATCGGGGAATATCTTAGAAAATGCCAATTTATACCCTTCAACCCACTTCGACATCCTTGTATGGTGGCATCCTCCTCAGCAAAGAAAGGACCTCCGTGTTATAGAACCGAGGAGTCAATGCAAAGGCAAGGAGGCGTAGTGGGGTGGTCATTTTGTTCCACCACTCAACAAGGATTGATTGCACTTGTTTGAAAAATGTCTCCTCAAGATCTTGCTCGTTTGCATTAATGATGGCCTTCATCTTCTCAATCATTGTGTTGATGTCATCTTATATTTCTCACAAACACTATGAATCCATGTCAATGAAATCGATCATACTCATAATGGGCTCTTTGAAACTCAACAAATAATTTACACGGCCCCACCAGTCATCATCTAGGATCAAAATTTTTACTCTTTAAGCCCATTCTTTGCTTGACCCCCTCCATACACTCCACATGTTGCTGATGACCGTGCTACTGAGTGGTTATCGCACCTTCACAAGTTGTTTGAAGACGATTGTGTGAGAGACGAATCTAGTCTCAACAACCTATTACAAAATTAAAATAAAATAAATTAAAAACCTATGAAAATATACAAGTACTAGATTAAAAAACTAAAAAAGTTAAAATTTTAAAACAAGAATAAAATTACTAAAATAAAAATACCTTCAACAACTCTAATGTCGAGAAGGATTTGAAAATGGCTTGAGAAAGGTGATGGTTGGTGACAAACATTTGAATCTCCTTAGCTTCGGCATACACTTGCTTGATCCACTCAATTTGCCTCCCCATTTTTTGCAGCATGAGGTTGAGGGAGTGGACAACATAAGGTGTCCAAAAAATGTGTCCATACCTTGCCTCCACCAACATCCCTGCAACCTTACAATTTTTGGCATTATCTATTACAACTTGGATAACATTTTGAGGTCCCACCACCTCAATGGATTTGATGAGGATGTTGGCATTGAACTTGACATTCTTCACACACCCCTCACAATCAACAACCTTTAAAAACATTGCCCCTTTAGGGCACATTGCAACCACATTTATCAAACACCTGTTTTTGCATCTTTCCATCCATTGGAAATGATGTAGACCCCCGTTTCAGCCCACGAATCTCTTATTGGCTTCAAAGAATTTTCAACGTGTGTTCTTTTTTTTGTCAATAAGGTGGGACGGAGTTTCTCAAACCCTGGACCTTTCTAATATTTTGGCGCCTTGTCGATCGCTCTTACCATTTCTTGCCAATATGATGATTGAATCACATAGAAAGACAATCCATTTGCATACACATTGTGCAATTTGTTGATCTACAATCTCCCTGCTCTCATTTTGAAAAGACCTTTCCAATGGTCCTTTTGTTCCTTTGTTTGAAAGAGGAGAAACCTATTCGTGCATGGAGGGTGCTAATATTTTTGGTCCAAATTATTTCACTTCTAACATTGAATAATCAACATAATAATTTGCTAAAAATATATTTTATTTGGGATATCAATACAATGATATAGATTACATTTAGGTGTTTGTACTCCTACATTCATGGAGTCAAGCTTCATCTTGAATCCCTTAGATATCTCATTCCTATCTCCTATTCTTTCTCTAGCATCCCTTTATTCTCTCACACACACCTATCTCTCTACGTGATTTGTTCTCACAAATCACTCACACATAATTATATTATTCTACCTATATTATTATTAAATGAATTAACAATTCATATTAATAATATTATTACAAACAAATATAATGTGAGCACTAATGTTATGCTATTTCTAAATCCCCCCCTTAGTGCGAACATGGGGAAGACATTATCCTATATTGCAACTCTCACCAAACTCAAATGATGGTTTTTCACTCAACTAGTCACTAACCTACAAACAAAAGATGATTTTACACTCGGTTTACCACCAACCTACAAGCAAATGATGGTTTTACACTCAGTTTGCCACCAACCTACAAACAAAGGATGGTTTTACATGTGGTTAACCAACAACCAAAACACCCAGAAGGTTTTACAGGACAACCAACAACTTTACATAATGCTACAACATTTTTTTAGTCCTCATACTATTTTTACTTCAAGGGGAAATACAAAGATAGAAGCTTACTTATTTCAATATTTGAACAGGTATGTACTTCTATTCTTTATTTGCAAACTTACAACAAAAATTATGAAAAAACACACCACACAAAATATGTCACCAAATCATCTGGGCCCCGTCATTGGTGACTGACAAGAGGCTCTGAAACCTCCAGCCTCCGTTTCTTTTGTCCTTTAGTATATGAAGTTGCTTACTCAGCACATGTGTCAATGAAGCTTAGTTGTATGAAGATTTTGAGGAGAAACCCCCCTACAATTTGGACGTCCCATACAAGCGAAAATGTATCCAAAGAATAAATATTTTGATATTTTACAATTTTTGACAATGGACCCAAAAAGACTTTGACTTTAGACTCTGACATAAAAATAGGACTCTTGACAAAAATGATGCTTTTGAATTTTTTGATACAACTCTTTGGACAATTTAATAATGACTTTTATGGACATTAATTCTAATAACTATTTTTTAACAAACTATACCACAAATAAACTAATGACTAAATGACACGATTAGATCTATCAAATATATAACTAAAAGCAAAATTTTAACTCTTTATTATTTTTAACACTGAGACTCTAACTCAATAACTTTTATATTACCTATGACACAACTCAATTTTATATTTTTATTTTAAACTAAAAAACTAAATACCTATAAACACGTAATACTATAAAGACCAAGTGACAAAGACCAGAAGAGCACAACATTAAGATTGAATGCAGATCTCAGGAAAATTGCAGAATAGGTGGACGATCTGTGATATCTTCTTCAAGTAAATGTTGATTGTAGATAATTCACTCCCAGCCAAGAGATTAATTTTGTAGTCATATACAATTAATTTAGGAACAATGGCAGGTGTAGTTAGGCACATCAGAGCTGATTCAACAACAAAGTTTCAACAGGACTACACGTATAAAGATCAAAATTCAGAAACAAAGCTGTTGACAGTTTTGAATGATAGCATGTGGTGCAATGATGTTTGGACAGAAGCAAATGTGGCAGAGACATGGGTGTTTGGTGCCTATACAAATTTGCAATAGTCTGTACATGAGAGGTAGAGATCTGAACATACACGTTGATGGTAAGTGGTGAGATGGTAGCAAAACAGTGAGCTCACAGTATGAAGTCAATGCAAATCGATGGAGACTTAAAACAAGTAGGCTGTGCTAGGGAAAAATTCGGTGTCAAGCTTTGATTAAAATTGGCACAATAAATTGAAGGACAGATGCATCCAAACTTATATTCTATGCATATATATCATAGGGCGATCTGACCTGATAGAAGCATGCTCAGAAACACATGACACTCAATCCTCCAGGGTAAAGCGATGGAAAATCTGGGCGTTCATATCTGATAACTGTGTTCACATTTTTGAAATGTGTCTCACATCCAATCCACACGTTGATGAGCTCTATAGGTGTATGATGAATCTAGCCGATACCTCTCACTAGCAAGTTCTCGGGACTTGATAATGATATCTTTGACAGTAATTTATTCTTCACATACTTGATAATAGATGCCTGAAAACAAAAAGAAACACTTCAATCAATTCAAACTACCTCAATCTTTTTGAAATAGTTAAACTACACAGAGAGGACTCTCATGGCTAATGTAATGTCTCTTTCCACATAATGAATGTTTAAGAGGAAAATCTCTAACCTTTCCATTCCCGGAGGTTAGAAATTCAAGTGTTAGTAAGGGAATATGAGAATAATTAAATTTGAGGCCAAAAAACAAAACAAAAAAAAAAGCTATAGTTCAATTTAATTATTCATTATGTTTAAAAGTGGGGCCACTTTAAGTGACGACTTCTTATTCACTAGGTGACTTAACTTGGTGGTCAATAAATTAAAAATAAGCCTAAGTTTATTATTATAAAAAGAAGGGCGATTTATTAAAGTGGAGATAAGATCTCTTGAAAGGAGTCGATGGTTTTTTTTCGGCAACAAAGAAAAGATAAAAGGCTTCGATTGGGGGGAAGAACACATTCTTGATTTTATTTCTCTCAGCGGAGCCATGGTCTTTCCCAAGACGAAACCCATGGTCTTGAGATGAATGGGACAAAAACCCCCAGTCATCAAGGGTTTGCAGCAGTTTCAAGCAGTCACTGTTAGTTCTGGCAGGTTGCCCAAGCCTTAGGAACTGATTTGTTGTATTTCTGAGTGAGTTCTGAGTGAGACGTGGTCTGACTTGTGACTTGTTGAGTCTCACGTGGTAGTTAGAAGCTGATATATGTGAGTGGCAGACATTAGAGGACTCCCAAATTCAATGCGTGGTTTCTAACAGGAATTCGGGGCGCTCATCCAGCAGCTGCACAATACAGACCATTGCATATTCCCAGGTTCTTTGTTTGCTTATGATCCATTGTTTAATTTCTGCAATTCTGAATTAAGCTTCACTGTTAGAAATCGAACTGGACATTGGAAATGAAAACTCCATGTTAGTATTATCTTGTAAGTGTGCTAGGACTGAGCTATAAATCTGTGCTATTACCAAACAGATAATTTGCAATAAAATTCAGAATTTGTCATTAAATTTACATGCATTTCCATTGAAGAAGTTGTTTATTGTTCAAGCAATACTCTGTGTGCAATTTGTTGAAATAAAATGTCTAGTAAACTGAAATTTTCACTGAAACTCTTCATACTCCCGGAAAGTCTTATTTCAGTGAATGAACAATGGATTAATGGCTCTGATACCAGATAATATTTTTGGTCCAAATTATTGCACTTCTAACACTGAATAATCAACATAATAATTTGCTAAAAATATGTTTTATTCGGGATATCAATACAATGACAGAGATTACATTTTATAGGTGTTTGTACTCCTACATTCATGGAGTCAAACTTCATCTTGAATTCCTTAGATATCTCATCCCTATCTCCTATTTTTTTTCTAGCATCCCTTTATTCTCTCTCACACACACCTGTCTCTCTATGTGATTTGTTCTCACAAATCACTCACACGCATAATTATATTATTCTACCTATATTATTATTAAAGGAGTTACAACTCATATTAATAATAATATTACAAACAAATATAATGTGAGCACTAGCATTAGGCTATTCCTAACAGATGCTGCCAAAAATGGGTGTCTTCCAATGCGCTCAACTGGAGAACCACCTAGAGGAGTTCGGGAAACAGGTGGTTTCCTTCATCTTTTGCCTTTATTTGCTAGAGGCTGACCTAATCTCAATGCATAGGCGGCATCTGTGTCTTCTCGCTCCTTGATGTATTCAAGGATTTTTGATTTTGGCATTGGAGAGTTATCCTTCTCCGTGCAACTTTTGATGTCGGCACCAGGGATGTGACATAAGTGGGCTTTCACCCGACTATGTAAGCTTGTAAATTAACAATCACAAGTATTGAATTTCCAAACATAGGCCCCACCACCTGAAACTTGATCTATTAGTGTCACATATTTCCAAAGGGGTGAGTGTGCAATGTCCATTTTGTTTTGGCTTTGGCCAACAAAAAAAGAACTATGAGAAATTGTAGTATCTATAACTTCAAGTTTAAAAACAAACACAAAATAAAATAAATAAATAAATAAAAACAAACTCTAGGGCAGCAACTTGGAAAAAATGACAAAAAGAAGATAAAACAATACAAATCTTATCTTGACAGCAAATGAGCACCTCAATTAGTGTAGGAAAATGATTAGAATGATGCTTAATGAAGATTCAACCCTACAACAACAATGGAAGGCAAGTTTGCAATGAGAAATTAGAAAAATGAGAGGCAAGTGATTTTTTGTTTTTGTCATCTTGTTTTTATTATTTGTGATGTTTTAGTTTTTAATTTTGTCTTTCACTTGCCTTTAAGGATTTAGAAATGTGTTTTTTATTATTTAAAGTCATTGGTTTTTGTGAAAAAATGAATTAAAAAAAAATTTGTAATTGATCAATTTTGAATGTAAAATCCTGCAGATTTTGCTCCCCAACGCCCAAGATTCGTCCTTGGGCACATGGGTTCACTCAGGGTCTTCTGGCAAAAGAACCCGAACGAACTCAGGTGCCCAAGAATGAACCCTGGGCATTGGGGCTTGCGTTTCACACACCTGCTCGTGTCCAGTGCATTTTAGACAGCCCAGTGCTTGCGAAATAGTCAACCTTGTAACTTAGTAGATATTTAATATAAATTTTTTTAATGTATAATAACAGGAAAAAAATTATAGATTTATATTTTTCGTGTATGGTTGATTTTTTTTTATGTAGTTTTTTTTCCTTGTTACGAAACTTGAATAAAAGTTATGTTTTGTATTTTTATATTGTAGCAATTTAAATTTATTTTATTATTATGTTTTAAGAGGATATAAAGACTTCATTGCAAAATAGTTTTCAAATGGTATTGCTATTTATCTTCATTTGTCGAAAAAATTGCAAAAATACATTCTTAAAGACTACCTCAGTATGGCACCTCCAAAATCAACCGCAAAAGGATGAAAATATATGAACCATGATAACATCACATGCATTTTATGTCAGCACTCTTTTACAACCACATTAACAAGGGTAGTGGACCATCTTCTTAGCATATCAGGGGGTAAGGGAGGTGGTGTTGAAGCAGATCCAAATGTCACACGTGAAATAAAAACATTGGAGAAAGATTACAATAATTCATTAGTAGTAACTCAAAAAAATGCACAAAAAAATCCAGCTATTCCAAGAGAATTTTTCTAAGTCCAAACTACCCCATACATCTTACTCCTTCAGCATGTCCACAAGATCAATCATGCCTAAAAAAAGTAATGGAACGACACTAAATAGTTTATGGAAACATATAGAAAAGGAGCAAGGTGATGATGCATGGATCAATTTCTTTTATGAATCTGCCATTCTATTTAATGTTGTTATGAATCTTTATTTTAAAAATGTTATTCAACAATCAATTTCATTTGACAAATGATACACAACTCCGAGTTCAAAAACTCTGAGTACAACTCTTTTGAAGAGATCAAAAGACAGGGTCACTAAAAATTTGACAAACATTAAAGGATCTTGGAAATCAATAGGGTGCACCATTTTAGTGATGATTGGTTAGATATATGCCAAAGGCCATTAATCAATGTGTTGGTCTATTGCCCTAAAGGCATTGTATTTATAAAGGTAATTGATGCCATGGAACATACAAAAACTTTTTAGTGTATCTTCAACATTTTGGATGAAGCAATTCTCGAAGTTGGTGTAGAAAACATGGTTCAAATTGTTACTAACGGTGACAACATTTGTATAGGGGCTGGAAAATTGATTGCATAAAGGTATCCACATATTTATTGGAGCCCTTGTGTAGCACATTGCATTGACTTATTTTTTCACGACTTAGTCAAGTTTGCTTGGGTACATGAGGCAGTTAAAAGAGGAAGAACAATTGTCAATTCCAAAAAAAATCATTGCCTCACATTGAGTATATATAGGAAGCATGCATCCAAAGAGTTGAAGCTATGTGACACAAGATTTGTCTCTTTCTTGATCACTTTGAAAAGAATGGTTGGGCAAAAACGTGTTATTCGATTTGTTGTTTGTAGCAAAGAGTTGGATAGTTATGTTTTTTCAAAATGTGCTAAATTTAAGCATGTAAAGCAAATTCTCCTAAGCCACGAGTTTTGAGAAAATGCTATTAAGGTTCTGAAAATGCTTGCACCCATAGTTCATATATGCGTTGCACGGTTGATGTCGACATCCCTTGTATTGGCATTGTTTATGAGAGTATGAACCGTTGTAAAGAAACCATCCAAAAGACTTCCAATAATGTGGAAGTAGAATACAATGAAATATGGTATATTTGTGACGGGAGATGGAGGATGATGCATGTCCATTTACATGTAGCAACATGTTATTTAGAGTTGACACTATATCACATAGAAAGAAAAAGTGATCATGAAGTCACGAGTGGGATTTATTTAACATTGATAAGCTTTTACCTAATCGAGATATTGCAAAGAAAACAAGAGAGCAACTCAGGGCATACAAGACAGGAGATGGGTTATTTGGAACCCAATCAACTATATATGACGAGGACATGGATGGGGATGAATGGTGGTGATTCTATGGAACAGATACTTTTGAACTACAACATTTTGCAACTTGAGTCTTAAGTCGAGTAAGTGCATCAGCTTATGAGAGGAATTAAAGTAGCTTTGACCATGTTCAATCAAAGAAAAAAGAAATTTGTTATCAAGAATGCTAGGGGATTTTGTTTATGTTTGTAGTAATTTGTGATTGACTATGAGAAAAGTGATAAAAGATGCATGTACTTTTAAGAATAAGAAGCTTCAACATTTTCTAAAATACTTTTCTGATGAAGACGATCATGATTTTGTTTGTGTTGAATTTGAGGGTGAAAGTGAAACTAATGATGTTGGTAATGATGATGCTAGTGATGATGACATTGAGCCAAAGACTCTTGATGATCTAGAGTTTGTTGATGTAACAAGTAGGTTGTAGTCTGTAGAGAAGTTTATGAATCTGATTTATAAATTTTTGAAAACATTTTAAATATTGTTATTCAACATGTTTTTCAAAGTTTATTATTTCAATCAATTTATGATAGCTACCTGTTGGAAAGTTGTATTGAGATGTTTACTTATATGAAATGTGAATATATTAAAAATGTGGGCTGGTTTTTGAATATTTAATCTAAAAACAAATATATTTCTTTCTGTCGAATTTAATTAAAAATTTTATCTTAGATTTTTTAGCAACGAATTTTATCCTCAACAAATTCGAGCACGGATTCGAATGTGGTGACTTAGGTTATAACTTATAATATCCCAAACAATTTTTATTTTAGAAGAGCAAGGAAGAATATTCTTGAAGAAACTAGCTAATTTAATTTTAGATTAGTTAATGAGGCTCTCACAAATGAAACACTTTGAGCCCTTTATTATTTGACCTATAATTTTTTTATAAACCACTTGAAGCCATCTCATGGAACATTGAGATCAAAGCAGGACAATGTCTGTAGGCATCAGTTTTGATATAAACATAATAAGACTTTAAATTGTAATGACTTGGAGACTTAATGAAATAAATGTACTAGTCGATTTAGGCTATGACCCCATGAAGGGGGGCTTACTAAAATTTCTCTATGGATGCTCCTAAGAAAATTTAGGAGTCTTTTCCAGTTTAGCAGTCCCATGGATTTTTGCATTTTTGCACTCATAAATTTTAGGCAAGAAATTATAGGAGTTATATGCAAACAGCTGGTTGAGATTATTATAACAATATTAAATCTCAAAAAAATATCATACAAAGTGCCATGTGGACAAAAAGTCCCTAAACTGGTGAGAGAAACTTTCAGTGCAGCTGAAACTCTGCTGGCTAAAAATGCAAGGCGCCTAGCCCAAGCCCCTTCCATGGGACCACATCCTTATATAGTATTGTGTAATGTAGGACGAGTCAATGATGTGTAACGTCGAGACATCAAGTTTTGTTGTAGGTTAGTTAAAGTCGGTGATTCCAGGTGGTTTTCAAGGGTTGTCCATGGGATGCACCCCTTGGTATCATCTTTATATTGAGTCCGAGGATATGTTGGGTAGCTCTCTTAGTTATTCTCCCTGGTGATACTCTATGTTTCCGGAGAATATATATTGTAAATTGCTCATGAATAGTTTGGTATGTAAGTAAAGTGCCAAGTTCTTATTCCTATCTCCATATCCCTCTTTCTGTTTCTGTTCCACATACATTGCTTCTATTTGCCAACTTGCAATACATTAAAGTGGGAGCAAACTATTTGGTTTCCATTAGTGTTTCTCGTTTTTCTTGCATTGCCAACAATTGTATGTTGGCTACTGTGTTCCACATATAAGAAGGATCAGTCTAGTTACTTTTAGGATGCAGCTGTTTGCATTTGTGGAGTCTTGATTCTATTAGAAAGGACGAGTTGTACTTGAAAAAGAATCTAGTGCCTCAGTTTACCCTTGAAGAATGTAGGATGCTTTGATAGGTGACAGTTTGTATTAAATTTTATCTTGGGACAGCTGCGACTATAACTGGACTCCTAAAGCCTAAGGTGCATTTCACTACGTGAAAAGACCTATGTTCTATGCTGATTTTTATGGCTGATGACTCTTATGGATCAGAATATAATGTTTCATGGGATGCATTTATGATTGCTGAATATGCGTATATACTTTTTTGTGAGTCTCTGGCTAAAAGCAAGTCCTAGTTTGACGACAAATAGGGTGGCACAAGGTTCAGTTTTATTCATTTGAAGATTGGTATACCATGACATATGAAGGGGTCGTTCCATACCTGCAACATTCATGAATTACAATAATGAAAGCTCCTAAGTGGGTAGGGTGAAGGGCGTAGAACAGATTTTTAACTCTATTGATTCATCTTACTGATTTGTTGGCTCTATGGTAATTCTCTTTTCTTTATGTTATAACTTAAAATTATTCCTGCATTGGCTTTGAGTTTAATTTGCTGGATTAGATGAGGAAGGAGCCAACAGCTAAGCACCAATCCTTTATAACTACTGCATTTGTTGGATAGCGGATCCACCTTGTTACCCTTTGTCATATTGTATAGGAGTGGAGTCTGGTGAAATAAAAATGCTGTATTATTATGTTCTTCCATGGTTTTGTAGGGAGGAGCCTACTGCTAAGCATTAACCCTTTGTAACTACTGTGTTTGTTGGATTCATGTGGAAGTCAAGATTGAAGGCTACTTTTCACGAGGACCCTTCCCTCTCAACTTAGGGGAGTTGAGGCCTTTCAATCAGGATTTGGTTCTGCTTGTCAAAACTAAATTTGTGTGTTTTAGTAAAGATGCCGAATCAATGCCTCCCGGGACACAGGCTCAAATGTTAGATTTTTTAGGGATAGATCTTCTGTGTTACCTTGTAGATCGATGTAACTCTTCTATTCTTTTTGGTAATATAAGTTCCCAATCTAAAACAAAAAGTAAAGAATCTCCGGTGAACTACGCTAGATCGATCGTGACATTCCATTTTCCTTTTGGTGCCAGCTATGCATCTGTTCTTGTGACCTTTCAGGTAATTGCACAGGTGCTAGTCCAGGTGCTTATGTGGGTAGTTGTGGTGAGTTCATGACATGACAACAGAAAGTACAATTGATTAAATAAGTAGGTAACATGCAGTGTTTAAAATTGACACCGTTTACCCTTTTTTGCCTTTCTAGTCATTGATTGCTTGTAAATTTTTTGTTGACACATCTTCACTGATGTGGTACTAAAACTTGACCGTCATAAATATATACAATATCATATAAAATATATTTAAATACTCGTAAATGTGTATATGATATGGTTATAAATCACTTTTCAACTTTATATAAATGCCATAATTTATTTCAATAAGTTGCATCAGTTATTTTTACCTGATTCAGTTCAATGCATCTAAAATTGATGCAACCGTACAGCAGCATGAAGGGAAATTTTGGACAATGGCTGTCAACAGAAATCTACACTACAACAGGCATAGTTACTCGTCAAATTTAATCCCTCGCATGTGATCATATATCCAGCGGGCAAGCCCAAGAAGCTATGTACAGCAGATGAAACCAAAAATTTGACATGCATTGGATGCATCTGAGCCAATACCTTAGAGTCAGTAGATTGCAACTTATTTATTGGACTGGGAAAATGTGCCAGGTCTCTTTAAACTGGTCATAGGCTCTAACGTAGATCCACATCATGTATTTTGGTTTTACTTTGGCATTTTAGTCCTAGTCATATCCTTGCTTAAAAGCATTAATCTATTACAACACGCTGGTGCCTGTAACAGTTGTCAAAGTGCAATAATAGTCTAATCGTATAAGAAGTATTGCATTTCTGTTCTTTACTTTTGAAGTATAAGTTTATTTGGTTAATGGTTTTTAAAATTGTGCTGCAGGTTGCTATTGAGACTTCATCATTCTCGAAATATGCTGGCTTTACAGGTGTTCGTCTTGGGTGGACAGTTGTTCCTGATGAGCTTCGGTTCTCTGATGGATTCCCTGTTGCAAATGATTTCAATCGTATCATGTGTACTTGCTTCAATGGTGCATCTAATATTGCACAAGCTGGTGGATTGGCTTGCCTTTCTCCAGAGGGGTTGAAGGTAAGTGCTAATCAAAACAGTTGTTTTTGACGGATATGTAATATTCCAGAATAAGCTGCAATATCTTTCTTTCTGTGCTGCAAACTAGATAAGAAATCGATTGAAATGTACACAATTTCATTGCTGAAACAGTATATTAGACACCTAAAACCCTATAGCTCCGGCATTTTGGAGAGCTACTAACTTATTCTCGGTTTGAACTTTGAATGAGATTCCTTCATTTATCAATTGCAATGTATTTGAGTGCTTGTTTCAGTAAACATATAGGAAATTTGTGGTTTTGACTCTTGACCGATTCTGTCATACAATTGAAGAACTATAAGAGAGGCTGTTCTTCTGATTTTTTTCTAATTTTTTGTTGTTGTTGTGCCATTGTTTACCAATTTCTTTAACACATTTTATGGTTGATTAATTAAAAGTCTTAATTTGTATCAATCAAATTTGTTTCGGTTGTCTGAAAAGAAGTGACAAAATGTTATTGTCGTTGATTGTTAATTATCCATGTATTGCCAAATATTCTTTGATCTTTACTCTGTAGGACTCAGATGCCTCATTGGAAGAAAGCATTGATTTTGTCAAGTAGATATTTACAAGGCTTTGGGGAAAGTTGATTTGAAACTAAAACTTACAATTGTTGTTTAGTTATGGTTCATTGAGCTTCAAACATACACAGAAACATGCCCTTTCACTTTAAATTGCATTAGTGATGAAATCCTTTCAGATGGTGTTCATTGACTTGGGATGCTCAAATTGTTTTTGCAGGCCATGCTTGGAGTTGTTGAATTCTATAAAGAGAATACTAGAATCATTGTGGAAACATTTACATCACTTGGGTTTGAAGTCTTTGGAGGAAGGAATGCGCCATATGTCTGGGTTCGATTTCCTGGTCAAAATTCATGGGATATTTTTGCCGAAATCCTTGAGAAAGCACACATAGTTACGACTCCAGGGAGTGGATTTGGGCCTGCAGGTGAAGGCTTTATAAGGGTGAGTGCCTTTGGTCACAGAGAGAACATATTAGAAGCTTCCAAGAGGTTGAAGGCTCTTTTCAAGTGAATAGTTTAACTTGCATTAAGCTGCTTGAGCAACGCATCAGTTTGTTGAAGGAATGAAGGTAGGCTATATTTGTCCCAAACATGATTGTTTAAGATCCAACTGTATGAAGTGGACGGTTCTCTATTCTTTCCCTTGTTACTTAATTCACATTCCTTCATATACGTGCAAGTTTACAACAGTGTTCCCTGTGCATCATGCGATTGATCTAGAACTGCATGTCTCTTGCAAGGGCTACATTTTACTGGTAAAGAATTCTATGAAAGTCCAATTTTGAGTTATTTGCCGCTTCACCAGAGTTTTCTGGTCAGCCATGTGTGAAAGGTAAATGATATTTGAATTATCTTGTAGCTTATTTAAATTAGTTAAGGAATTGAGAGACACTATTCTAAATCACTTTGGCATAATGCAATTTATTGGTTTAAAATTTTATCATTCAGTGCTTGGTTAAAAAAAATTATCATTTAGTATTTAGAGGACAGGTCATTCATAAGGAAATCAGGGTGATAATACTGTACCATTCTTGATAAATATCATGGGCACTATTTCAGTGAGTAATACTGGCTTGGCTTAAAAGTATGGATTCAATGTAGTTGCGGGAACTTGATTTGGATGGAGGCTATAAAGTTATTGCTGTTGTCGTAATGTTTGTCTTATAGGTGAGGTGCTGTCTTCCATGCTCCAAGTTACACTTTTTATTGCGAAATTTTGTTTCTTCTGGATACAACTGCGTAGAAATAGTTAGGTCCAACATTTGGGGTCTCTCTACAGGACCCATCATCAGCGAAAGTATTGAAGCCAATGCTTGATAATAATGCAAACATAAATGAAGAGGGGTGGTCCAATATTTGAATCCAATTGACAGTAAAGTTAATTTTTAATGAAAGTAAAATTTTCTCACATTTTGGTTCGAGGAATCAGTTGTGTGTGATGAAAGGTGGGCTACTGCTCCTTGGCATCCAGGTGGAGATGTGGTGTTCTGTGACCTTGAATCTCATATTGGTTATATACAATTGCTATTATAGTCGGCTTGGAAGGTTCTCTTAGTTATTTGATTTGTCCATGGAATGAACTCGGTCAGGTTGTTTGCATAGGGATTCAGATTAAATTTCCATGTGACACATGCATATAGATGCAACAAGAACCGATTATGACCTCTATCTAGACTTCCATAAAGGTGTGTATATATAAAGCATAAGCTCGTAGATTGATCATTGTCGATGAAGCATATCTTTTTCTTCAAATGTAGACTTTCAAAATAGTATTTCTTGTCATTGTTTGGGTTACAGATTTCAGAGTTTGATTTAAAATAGTTTTTCTTATCATTTTTTGGGCTACAGATTTCAGGGTTTGATTCAAAATAGGTTTTCTTGTCATTGTTTGGGCTACAGAGTTTTGGGTTTGATTCAAAATAGGTTTTCTTGTCATTGTTTGGGATACAGAGTTTTGGGTTTGATTCAAAATAGGTTTTCTTGTCATTGTTTGGGCTACATATTTCAGGGTTTGATTCAAAATAGATTTTCTTCTTATTGTTTGGGCTACAGATATGTGGGTTTGATTTAAAATAGACTTAATTTTCATTGTTTGGGCTGCAGATTTCTGGGTTTGGCTTAAAATAGATTTTCATGTCATTTGTTTGGGCTACAAATTTTTGGATTTGATTTTATCATAGAATTGAACTTTCAGAGTTTTTGAATCTTTGGATGGTTCTAGTCTTCATAGGGGAGCTTCGCTAACTTTTATAGATTGTACAAACCAACTCTAAATATTATGTGTAATAGAAAAACTTAAAATAAAGGTCTTGAAAATCATCCAAAGACACTTGCCATCAAATCCTTGATTCTCTTTTTTTTTCTAGGAAATAATTAACATATGATGAGGTCGATCAAATTCAGCTCTAATTGGATTTGAAATGTTTCATAAGACAAATCACAAATATGCTTGGTTACTATTATGATAGTGATAGTCTATCAAGTGCATTGTTGTATGGTAAGCTGGAAAGTTGTGGTCTCTGCTGAGTAGTTCATGGTGTCACTATATACAATACTTTGACATGTTTTAAAACCAGTGAAAACAGAGTATACGTAGTATACTTGGTAAATTGGTGTTTATTGTACTATGTTATAATTATCTTGTATTTAGAGTAACATTAACGTGTTTTTGAGAGGCTTATAGATGAACATACAATCCTGATCACTGATGTTTTCTTGAGAAAATTACAAATCTATACAATTTGGATAAGGATTGTTTGAGGCATATGTAGAAACTATTGATTGCATCCAGTGATGGAATACATTTATATTAGGCATACTATTGTCTTCTATGGCTAGTTATGTAAAGGATATATCTTTTTGTTATATCAACCTGGCCTTGTGAAAGGTCTAGAAAGGAAAACATGTTTTTCCATTCTATGTTTGGGAAGGGGAATTATTGTGCACAAGAAGTGCTTGAGAGTGCAATCCCTACTTTCCATTATGCAATGGAGTTTGTCTATTTATGACCTACTTGGTGATAATTGTATTCTCTTGCATTTCGAGGTTCAAATGGAATGTCTTAAGTTGTAAGGAGTTCCAGTCCACTAATGGTAGAGCAGTCAAGCCCCTTTGATTTAAGTCCAAGTAGTTTTTTTTATTTTATTGTATAAATAACACTTTGTTAGATGAGTTGGTTTGTTGAACTTGCAGGTGGTATGATGTCTTTCTAAAGGTTCTTGTTAATATGTAAACCAATCATTTTTCATGAAGTAAAATTTGCCGAGTGATTATGCTATCGTGCTACAATGTACTATAGGAAAAGTTATTACATGTTATCACAAAGTCTAGTTTGAATGCTTGATTTAACATTTATGGTAAAAAATATGATGGAAAGCACTGCTCATGTAAAATGTTGAACAAAATTATAAATAAGAAATGTCATATTTTAGAAAATAAAGTTTGAGATCAATCTAATAATTGATTAGCATTTCACTTTGCATGTTAATGGTTTGTTCCTTCGAGGCCTTATGGTAAGACATTATCTTAATTTTTGTGTAGATTTCAGCTAATGTTCCTAAAGTTTATTCTAAAAGTAGGCATAATGCCTTGGAGAGTTTGGAGGTTCCTTCACAAATATTCACATGAAATACCTAAGGTTATTGACATCGTTTGTAAGGTGAGAATTCATTACATTACAAATATAGTTGGTGATGATCTGGGTTGAAAGAATGTTATTGACCGCAAATAAATTTACCAACTATATTGTGATTATAACCGATATTGTGATGATATAATTGAAGAGTTCTGGAGGTTCCTTCACAAATATAGTTGGTAAGTTTATTTGTGATCAATAAATAAATTTACAAACTATATTGTTTGATAGAATTTTTCTGAAACTACATGAATGATGACTAGCATCATTAATCAATGTTATGTGAAGTGAGTTAAATGGTTGGCAAACATATATCCTTATTAGTGTAATAGGCCAAGAGGGCTCCCCTTTTTATCATATGTTTTATCACTAACACAACGTAATTTTCATGTAAACAAGTGGATGAATAAAATGTGGGTACAAAGGCCTTTGGCCTCTTAAAATACTGGTGGTAAAGGATGCAAAGCTCGGTGAGGATATAATGGATTTAAAGGTTACAATGACTGCTGAGGATATAATGGATTAGATTGATTAGATGCATGTAATAGTCTTAATGAAGTATTAGATTATGTTTATTGAAAATAACCAAAAAAATATTGGATAGAAAATATGATAATTAGAAGGATGTAGAAGGCCATATGGGATGAATGATAAATGTTCGAAAGTGGCTAGTTTATGTACAAAATTGTAAGTGGACTTTGACATTAATTTTGATGTCATCAAGTTTTTTTTCCATTCTAAGTTACTATTCTAAGTTGCTATTTTTATTTGTTTGTTTATTTAGAAAATGTGTAATTTATAACATTTGTATTGTGAAGAACTCTAGATTCTTTTAAAAATTACTTAATACATTGTAATAGAGCACAAGAAGGTTGTGAACCTCAATATCAAATAAATATTTATATATAAAACTGAAGTATGTAAAGTTTTACAAAAGTAGAAAAAATCTTTCAATAGAAGGATAATAAATTTACCTCTCCTTATGCAATCTACAGTGTCTTTGTCTTTTTTTTTAAGAAAATGTTGTAATTAGTATATATGATTTTTTTTAAGGAGATATTTAATTACAGGTATCCTACAAAAAAGTAGCAGACAAAAATGGAGCAGTAAATAAATTATTTACTTCTTTTCTTTAATTGATTTTTCTTCTTTGAGAAAAATGAGCTTGCAAGCAATATATTTACATTTGTTATTGTTTTATGTTGATTGCGTATATTTTTTTTGTGTTGCTTTTTCCATTGGCTTCTGCAATTTATTTTGGTTGAAGTGGCAAGGTTTTAAAGGGTGACAGAGTATGCAATGATGTGCATGAAGGATTAAAATTTTTTAAAAAAAATATGTGATTTTCAACCTTGCTTGTATAAGAGGACAAGCACAATGCCATAGATGTTGCAAATTGCCACATGTAGTTTTCCATATGAATCAGATGCCATTTGATGAAAAAATATATTTGTAAATTAAAATCTTTAATTACAATATACTTGTATTCCATTAATAATGTATAAGGATATTTGTATATTTTTAAAGATTAAATTTGAGAAAATTAAAACCATAAATCAACAAATCAAGAGTCACAAGCAATCAATAGACAAATAAAAGAAATCTAGTAATATGTAATATGTAAAGGATATGAAATAATAATATGAAAAATTATATGAAATAAATAATCAAATCGTATAATATAAACTCTAGGTTTTTGAAGCATCTAACTTAATCAAACTATGTGATTGGTTGAAATATTGGGAAATTTGAGTTAGTTGTAGACTAGAGTAAAAAAATAAATCACACGTCTATTAATTGTGAATGGATAGGATATAACCTTATAAATTAACTAAGAATGTTGAAAATAATAACAATGCCAACCTTAGAAAAGGGACTAGGCAATATTATGTCCAAGATTTTATCTATAAAACGCACACATACACACACATTCTTTAGGCAAATTGGACACACACATAAATGCACAGAGATAAACAATGTGACTAAACCTAATTTGCCTAGGATAATGTTGTGGTAAAGTAAGAGCGATTGTTATGATAATGAATTGGGTTGAAACCAGAGGCAAGGCCAAGTGCGATGACTTAGTCTGCTTCATAGTCAAGAACTATGCCTTTGGTATTGGTTCATTGAGTTTCAT
Organism: Torreya grandis; assembly: GCA_037957365.1. Taxonomy (NCBI): domain Eukaryota; kingdom Viridiplantae; phylum Streptophyta; class Pinopsida; order Cupressales; family Taxaceae; genus Torreya; species Torreya grandis. The sequence goes on from JARHVA010000110.1 coordinate 6,821,570, forward strand.
TGAAAGGGCTCTTAACCACTTGAAGCTTGAATCTAAGCCTTCTGCACAACACCACCTCATATCTAGCAGTCAAACTAACCCAACTTATTGATTGTACCCTAAGAGTCTATTATTTTTTATTTGTGAAATATTTGGGTGACACCAGGATCACCCCCCTTAAGTAAAGTTTAAGTATCATGTTACAACCATACTTAGAACAAAGTAGATTCTATGTATCATGGTACAACTCTCTCAAAAAAATAAAACCTTAACATGGATGTCCTAGTAATCCAATACTCATGCAATAGTGCAACACTAAACTCAATAAACGCTAAATTGATATCCCCTAATTGCTTAATACACATGCAAAATTATGTTACTATACTATAAACATAAACGTTCTCTTCACTCAATATTCACTCATAACTACAACATTCAACTAGATACCACATTTCCACTACTCTCCATGCTATTACAACATATCCATTTTTACCTTGATCAACATTCATAACATGTTGCATCAACATATATAATTTTAACCAAGCAAACTACCATAAAAAAATAACTATTACTATCATGTCTTGAGACATATATAGACTAAAAAGGTATACAAATTATACTAACAAAAAGCAATTGTCAATTTGATCTCTACTTCCAAGCATCATCATTTTTAAGCACACAATTTAAAATTACAACATTTCTTATGGAAACATTAATTGCATGCAAAATCTATAGATTTAATATTCTTGTAAATCTTACGAGAACAATGAGCATTGTGCAAAGCATGGAACTTTGATACGTTAATCTATTACATAAAAAATAAGAAAATAAAATTTAAACTTTAATCGACATATTTATGATAATAAATATTAAGAAAGTAGAATTGAAGAGATGTAATTGATGACAGGAATTATCTTCATTCCACTTGCTAATGTTATTGCTTATGTATCATCTTCTACAATTTTTATTTATAAATTTATATATTATTTGATAATTATTATTCCAATTTCTATTTACCTTATATAATGTTTAATATTTTGTATTTTACATTTCAACTTTATAAACAAAGTTTGGAGGGTAAACCACACCCTACCTTTCTACCTACATTAAAATTGGGTTAACAATAGTTATATGTGTGTGTGTGTGTCTCAAACTAGTATTTATAATCATGGAAGAGCCTCCATTTCTTTTTCTAAGACATTTGAGCATTGGCCATGTGTATGTAGTTATTTATATCACCAATGTCAATATTTTTTGATTGCATAAATAAAAACTTTAAAATATTTTTTTATATTAAAAAAGTTATAGTTTAATTGGTATGTATAATGAAAAATGTATTTTACATACCATCCACGAAAATACAAATCTCATTTGAATTCACTGTAATTATGATATATTGTTTGATGAGACTATATAAAAAATAATCATATATAAAAATATAAAAAATTAAAAACCTTTAACCAAAACTTATTAAATAATTTTTTTTTTATTCATTATAATAAATATAACTAAACAATTTATATATATATCAAGATCAATTTCCTTTAAAGTAAAAATAAATAAATAAATAAATAAACAATAACATTCTTAACAAAATAATTTAAATTCATCAATATCTTATCAAATTATTTTCCTCTTTACCAGATCATTAATGAATTCTAAATAGAAATGTCCTCATCACTCAATACTTATGCCTAACTATAATGTTGTACTAAACATATTAATAATATTTTTTCAGTTATTGAAATAACAAGATTCAGAATGTCATTGCACAATATCAGAAGTCAATAATGGGAAAAAGTATTTCTTTCATTTCACGTCTACTTTGGGCATATGCATGCATTTAAACACTCTTTTCTTTATACCAAGAATGTCAAATATTATCCAACTGTATAAAAGTAGGTATAGCCTATAAAACATTCTTTTATAATGATTCCTAAAGCAAGTTGCCAAGGATGCTAGTGATATATATTAAAGAGTATCATGCAAAAAGATTCGTTATTTAAAATTAAAAAGAAATTAAGAACTCCTTGTAATCTTCAACTAGAACATATGCTACTTAATTAGAACAAACATAGGATGATATACTAAGAAAGGGTAAATTCATATGCTATAGATTTGTTTAATGGTCAATTAGTTGAATTTACATGTAAAAGTGTTAAATAATTTAAAAGTTTGTTAATTTTAATATATGAAATGTTAATAAAATATAATATATTTATATTTTGAAATATAAAAAAATATTTTTAGTTTACAAAAGTATATTGTTAAAGATTTTTTATTAAAATCGTATAGTTTTTAGAAAATTATTAGTAATATTTTTTCAAAAATGAATCAAACTTGTTAGAATAATTACATTTGATTCTTACAATTAATTTAAGATATTGTTAAAATGTATGATATCAATATTTTAAAATATAAGAAACTATTTCTATAGTCTATAAAATATATTGTTAAAATTTTTTGATTAAAAACATATAATTTTTAAAAATCATTGGTAACATTTCTTCAAAGTTGAATGTCAAGTTTGTTATAGTTACGTTGAATTCTTACAAATATAATGTAAATCAGGGTGTAAAATATATTAGAGGGTTGTAGTCTGACTAGTGATGATGATGGTTGCTTATATCCATCTATCAAGGTATGGAGAGTCAAGTGGTTAAGGTTAGGATCGTAACCTGGATGATTTTGATGAGGTGGATGCCTCTTACTCATGGTTTCTTAACTAAAGAAGCTCACTGATTAAGATGTATGCTTACTCATCATTGTGAAAGCTTCTATTACAACATACACACAAAAAAACACATATATTTAAAAATAGTTGAGAGATTAATTTCCAAGTATTTATGGTATTTATGAATTTGTCTTATATCATATTGATTAATAATTCTATTGATTTCTCAAATTTATTTTAATTATAAAGGAGGGGTAAAAATTTATTAAAACAAGAAAAAGTACAAAGCAAGAAAATTACAAAGCCCTATCAAGCTCCACTAAGTGAGCCAAATGTTGAGACAGATCTAGGGGTAAACGACCTCGGTCCATCAAATTCCAATCATGAATATATTCAAAAGCCCATTTAGCCAAACAATCAGCAACACTATTTCATTCTCTAGGAATATGAGTAAAAGTAACATACTCCAGCGAAGCACAAAGGTTAAGAATCTGACCAACAATCAAAGCCAAATGCCAATTGACATCATCTAAATGCCTCCTATTCAACAAGTTCACCACAACCTGGGAATCAGACTCACATATGATCCTTTGCCACCCCAATTGACTTCCACTCTCCACAGCGATTAAAATACATGAGCCTCCATAAGATTATTAGTATGAAGACCCTTATAAACAGAGAAGATAAACTAAACATCTCTAGAGCTATCCCGACCAACACCACCAATTCCGCATGACCAAGGTTTCTACGAGAAGAGCCATCCGTGTTGATTTTTAGTGTACCCTGAGGCGGAGGAGACCATCTCCCCTCCCTATTCACCTTTGGGGTAGGATGTCTACATTTGTTGCGCATGCTCTGACGTTGCCGAGGCGGAAGATGAAGACGATGACAACCAACATAAGGGTCCACTGATGCCGTAAGATCACACTTAACCGCAACAGTTTCTTCCAAAGGATGTAGAATTTTCCACCACAAGCGAGGGACCACCAACATCACCTCCTGAAAAATCCGATGATTCCACTCCAACCAAAGGTTCCATTTATTTTAATTGATTGATGATAGATAACCTCAATTTATTGGTATCATCCTTATATTTCAAAAAGTCTTTTTTTTAAAAAAAAAGGACTCCAAATTTGAATGTATATTCAAAATATTACAAATTATAAATTATTTTGAAGAAAAACGAATTCCAAACTCAATATATACTCAAAATATTACAATTTTTAAATCCAACTTTTCTAAATTAAAACATATAATATTTGTTTCCAAATATTAATAGTTATGTAGTTACTTTAGTAAATCAAGTAGGTAGCACCAGCTCAGGCGATGACATTTTAATTATTAACAGGACAATGGACTAATTTTTTATATATTACAGAAACAGAAAAGGCTGATACCCTCTGAGTTGTTATATGCCTCGATTCATGGAAGGGCTTTGACCAAACACAAATTATGTTATAATTATTTCTCCATTACATTGCATAAATTGCTGTGTTCAACTCTCTCTATATGTCTAACCCAGGAAAAGAAATAAAAAACATCTAGATTCACAGAATGGCCAAGGCATCTGCAGTATTGGGTCTGAGTGTATTATACATATGGCTGTATACCATGCAGTTTACTGTTACAGGGGTGACAGGAGAAAAACTGTGGTGCCCGCGTAACAACAAGAAGATTTGCTCTAATAAACTAATTCCATGCCCCTCAGAGTGCCCACAAGCAAAGCCTGCAGATCCAAAAGCCAAGGCCTGTTTTGTTGATTGTGGCCCAAAATGTGAAGCAACATGTAAAAGTAAGTACCCCTGTAACTCCATTTAAAAATAAAGAGTATATAAGCTTTTTGAAATCAGGATATCATTTTTTTAATGGATAATAGAATTCTTTCAGCGTATTTCCCAGGTCTCAAACCTATCTATACAGCCAAAACAAAACCATTGTGTTCTACCCACTTTTCTTTACAGACATTTTAGATCCAACTCCTAGCTCTCTTTAAAACGGGGCTAAAAGGAAAAACCCCAAATGTAGGCAAAGAAATCTGGATAGGAAATGATTGTTCCTAATTATTTCACCATTTAAAACTTAACTTGTTCTTTTTTTCCTGTGTTCTTAATAGATCGGGTGCCCAAGTGCAATGGCTATGGGTCTATATGCTATGACCCTCGTTTCATCGGAGGAGACGGCGTCATGTTCTACTTCCATGGCTCCAAAGGCCAAACCTACTCCCTTGTCTATGACTCCACCCTCCAGATCAATGCCCACCTCATTGGCACTCGCCCAATTGGCAGGCCACGCGACTACACATGGATTGACTCCCTCGCCATCCTCATCCCCTCCCACACCCTCACAATCACCGCCACCAAGGCCTCCACGTGGGACGACAACATTGATCACCTCTCCTTCTCCTTCGACAACTTCCATGTCACACTTGAAGAAAGCCATGTGGGCGAGTGGAGTTCACTCGACAGATCCGTTCGAATAGAACGTACGAGTAACACCAACACTGCAGTTGTTCATGTCGTAGACAAGGCGGAGATAAATGTGAAGGCAAGGCCCATCACTGAAGAAGATAATCGCATACATAATTACCAACTTCCTCTCGACAACTCTTTTGTACACTTGGACATGCAATTTAAGTTCTTTAATTTGTCTGATAATGTTGAGGGTGTTTTGGGTCAAACTTATAGGCCAGGCTATGTGAGCCCTGTGAAGAGTGGGGTGCCCATGCCGGTTATGGGAGGGGAAGAGAAGTATAGGACTTCATCACTACTTTCTACAAACTGTGGGGCATGCCATGGGTTTGGATTGTTGGAAGAACAATCCGCACTCCGCATTACAAAGGAGCCGGTTGTTGAATGGTAGAGCTCCCACCGCACTCCGCATTACAAAGGAGCCGGTTGTTGAATGGTAGAGCTCCCACCATTTTGATGGAATAATAGAGTATTAATAAATGAATGCACATTTTTTTTAAGTATAGTAGCAAGTGGAGGGAGATATAAAGGGGCATTGTGATCAAATGCACATCTATCTAAAATATAGGGATGTATCAGTTTAATTTTTTATGGTTGTGATATTCATTTTAATTGAAATCAACTAAGAATGCAGAGTACATGAATTTGGTTTTACAGGGAACGTCATAAAAAAAATGATTCTGCACCACATTTATAGTTATACTTGTGACATTCTTTTCATAGTGCCTTATACAGTGATGTTGCTGTTTAGTTCTGCATATCATTATTACATGCTTGATAATACTTTCGATTTCAGCTGATCTCTGTGAATGGATGATTTTTTTATAGCATAATGTGAACACGAAGGTCAAAACATTAAAGGGTCTACAATAATCAGCTACACAGTTTTTTCCAAAAGTTCTTTTCCTGATTAAAAGGTCTGTTTGTATAAAACAGATTGTCGTCCAAATGTCTTTGACATGATGTTGAATTACGCTTACCTAAGTTTCAAAAACTCAAACACACACACAAGATATTTTTTTACATGTTCAATAAAAGGGAGAATGATAAGTTGTAAATGCCATGAAAGTTAACATTATACAGGATGCATTCTTGTATGGATTTTGGGCTTGATATGGAGTCTCTACAAAATAAGGATGCATTCTCCTACGGAGATTGCCAAAACAGTTAGCAGCAACTTGTTGCCCCATGAAAATTGTTACTGTTGTGACCATGGTAGCCATGTTTGTTAAAAAATTAGATACCAAAAGATAAAAAAAAGAGAAATACATTCAGCTGAAGATTCGGAAAAAAAAAAGGAGAAACAAAGATTTTTTTTTTTCAAATATATATGCCAAAGCATGCAGTTTATAAATAAAATTCTCTTATTTATTTTTTTAACCTGTAAAATCAGAGTTTCAGTTTCCAAATGTAAAAGCGTTTGTACAGCTTCAAAATATTAAGGACATGAATTTAAGGTAAAGAAATGGAAATTTTATTATGACAGACCAAAAAAAGGGTGAAAAGGTGTTTTCTTCTCTTATCCTTCGCTACTATGGCTATTTGTGAAGCCATCTGAAGAGCAGGGTATGGAGCAAATTTATGAAGCATAGAAAGAACCATGAGCTGCTTGCATCATCCAAGCAGCTTCTGAAGAATCTGGTGCTGCCACTCAACTCATATGGTAGCTGCCAGACAGATTTGTGTAACTTCTTGTTGCATCATCATGTAGACTATCCAATGTAAGCTTATCAAGTTCACCATTCTGCAACCATAAATATGTCAATAGCTTCTTTTGATAATCAAAAAGTCTAGCATTTACAATGAAACCATCGACAGTTACAAGAAGAGTCTAGCTGTGAGTAGCAGATTTACATAGATATTAAGAAGCCTCGAAAGATAAAGCATTTTTAAAAATAATTTAAAAACTATTCCAAACAATATTTCACTAATTTTCTTAAAGAAAACTATGCAAACTCTGCCATCAATTTTTTGTGCTCAAACATGTCAATTTTATTGATTTCCAAAAAATTAAAATTTTCTTCATGAGAAATTCAACAACCCAGGGGATAAAATGTGAAGCATAACATTGAAAAGACTAGGCCTTCTGATACATGTGAAGGACATCCTCATTTCAACCCAGTAGAGAGAGAGAAAGTCCTTGCACTCTTGGTCTTCCTCGGCAACAGCGTTCTCCTTCACCTGTTTGCCAGGTTGGTTCTTCAATTGCAGATTAACAGGACAGACTTGCATATTGCCTGTACTCGATGAGGCTCCAGAAGCAATGAAGGGCGAATAGAGGAGTTGAAAAACTAGAGAAGGGAGAAAAGATTCTTCCCTTCTATGCTTATGAGGCAATGAAGGCAATGAGGTGCAGCTATGGCGAGAGCCTTCGATAAAAGTTCCAATGAAGCATTGGAGCATCCATCATCAGAAACCTGTAAAATGACTTTGTTGAGATTGTTGATCCCAATTTGTTTTTTTTGGGGAATTGGTTTGCCTCTGGGCGTGCGAGGTCATGTTGGCGTAAACAGTAGCCGTTTGGGTGTCATCACAGCAATATGCTTTACCATCACCTGACTGAATTTTTGAAGCATTAGCTGCATTAGTCACAAGTATTCATGTGTGCGGCCCACGGGTATGTAGTACCTGGTGTGAATCCCCAAAACTTGGGTACATGGGTGCAAGGGCGTAGGGGTATGCGAGGGTGCGAGCGTATGCAGAGTGCATATCCCAAAACTTGGGTACTCTGTAAACTAGACAATGTTGTAACATTTAAACTCAAACATCAAACTTGAAACTCGGGATATCTCATCATCATGAAACTTTAAAAAACTTGATTTAGGGTTAGCATGAGATTTAGGGTAAATGCATCGCCTGCAGAAGGGTGTGTTAAGCTGCACCATGTGAGCATTGAGTGTGGATTTGGATGTGTTTCCACCCACATCCACCTGTACCCACATACCTGGCGCAGGTGCATCTCAGGTGAGCCCCAACTTTAGTCAGGTACGTGCACCCCAAAAACTCATGATTGCAAAGGGTTTGCCTAGAGAACTCTGTTGTTGAAGTATCATTTGGAGGAGAAGAAAGCACATGACAAACAAAGACCCTCAACAACCTGATGTAGGTATGTGGGCTGCAATCCACAATATTGGATGGCGTAATTCGAAATATTGAGCAGCAGGGGCAGGTCGAAACCATGCAATTGATCAAGTTCATGGGGATTGCATAAATCGTACTGAGAAGAGGATGCAAGGGACCATTGCAAAGCAAAAGCATTCTGATTATTAAAGTCTGGGAAATTGGTAAGACGAATGGAAGGATGGGTTTGTTTGACGGGTTGATAAAGTTCCCACAGAGCTGCGATATCTGCATTAAACTGGTGTTGCATTAATTTGGGAGGTAGGAGCAGACATTTGACCCCTCATTCAAGTACAGAAATGGGAAGAATTTTTCATTATACTGGACCTCTTGGGGGGGCTGCTTAATTACTTTTTTAAGTTGCTTCCTCCACACTGGTTTTGGTAGCAACATACAATGGCTAATCTATAAAGGAGGTCAACCACATATTTGCTACTCTTTGACAATTTACAATGGGCAAGGCAAGAAACAAAGTCCAGATTCCTTCTGCGAAAGATTTCTGCATTTAGATTAGGCTACAGTTTAAGCGAATCTGAACTTGTTGAACTGTGGAGAGGCTAAAGATCCTCCTAGCAGTCCACCATAACCGATCGATGCAGCAAGGTGAAAGTGCATTTTAAACTTTACTGCGCCCATTAATAGGGATGGATGCGGATTTAACCGTGAGGCAATGAGCATGTAAGCCTTACCCTTGTGGTCGCTCACAGCATTGAAGAAAGAATGGATGGATCTATTAGGATCATGAGCAGAGGCAACAGAAATGCTGTGTGTTGTATATTAACATGAGCTTCTCCTGTTTGAGCACAACCGTTTAGCGAGGCTTGTAGTGTTTCTTCCTTCATATCTTCATTTTTGTGAGCTTTTACAATATAGAAAATTGAAGAAACAACTGAGAGACTAAGTTGCCGGTTCGGGTTGGATTCAATGAGCTCGCTGGTATGGCAATTTTTTCGAATTCGGTTAGTATTTGGGTCGAATTTAGCATTTACAAAAATAAAAAACTCAAAGCACATTGAAATTAAAAATCATCGAGTGTGTGTTGATTCTTATAAGCCAATAGATTTTGGCAAGTCGCAATATTTTTGAATCTTGTAAAGTTTCTCCTGATATTAGTAATAGCATGACAGATTAGCAAAAATGATATTCGTTTCCAATTTCCACTGGATCATAATGATTGGAACGAAAAGTGGAAATCTGCTATTATCTTGGAATTGGGCAGCTGAAATCCGGATTAAAAATTACTATATGAATTTGTGGAAACAGAAATTTGAATTTCTAACTTATACTGAATTGATTTGATTTGCTCCCATTGATCTGGGCTGATCAGAAAATATGCTATCACAACTCAACCCTACGGCTAAAATTTGCTAAAAAAAAACTGGAGTCTGATTGAATATCTGAAATCTGTACGAGAAATATAAAAGATGCCAACTGCCAAATTCAATCCAAATACTAACCAAAAAAATTTTAAAAATTACTTTTTCTTGCGGATCTGTGCCGCATTTGACCTGGGTTTGTGCTGGACAACCCGGGTTTTTTAACCCGGTAGGCCCGAATCCATGTCTAGTAGTGGGGGAGAATCGGTAACTTCGCTGAGAGTTACAGGGAAGTGGTTGGGATTATGGTGTTTTTTAGGGTGGTTTTATGGAGAGGGTAACTATAATTATTTTGTATAAATGAAAGAGATTTTCAGAGATGGGTAGAGATTGAGAGTAAAAATTTGCAGCATCCATTGAGAAAATTTAGGTACAAAAAAATATTTTACAGCGAATAAAAACTTATACCATAAGTTTTATTTATATTTAAACTTCTTAAATTTCATGAGCATGGATGATTTTTGCAATTTTAAAAATCTATGCGACCACTTTACTACATAGTTTCTCCTAAATAATCTCTGCAACGCCCACTAAATATTTTCGCAGTTGCAGTACCATGGAACCAGGGCCTTTGAATGTTGAGCGTAACTAGCAAGGGCATTTGGTGTGGACCGCCATGCTGGACTTTCATCGCTTGTTGGGCCCATCCCATTCTTCGTCACCCTACTCCCTCTTCGTTGGCCTTAACTGCAACCCTAACCCAAACCCCAGGGAGAGACTCTTAATTGTGATTGTTAATGCACTGGATAGGCCCCACCAACACAGTCAAGGGGATGAGTGTTAATTATCAAACGAGAAGAGCTTCGCTTCTCATAATTTTCAAAACATGTGTGCAATTTTGAGCTCTAGAAACCCCTTCATGGCACTCGCAGGAGCCCTCGTCCTCACCGCATTATCGCTGAGTCGTTTACAAAAATTGGGATTGGTTTAGGGCTTAGCCCAACCAAGTAATGGCAATCTTCCTCCAAATAATTTTATACCAACCAGTTAATATTATAATTTCACATTCTAATTAAATATTGTAATTTTTCGTTCTAGCTTTTAAAGTGTTTTGAATGTTTGGAATTTTGGCCACTGAGATTATGATTAAACGAGTTTCCTTTGTACTCTAGCTTTATACTATAAAGGGTTTTGAATGTTTGAAATTTTGACCGCTACTCCATTGATTTTGTACTTTGTTTCTCCTTGATTATTAGCATTCTTCCTCCTTACTCCATTGGTGGGGTTAATACAAACAACCTATTATAATACGCCCCAATGCCCTACTGATTTTATCTCCCACTGTACTAGTATAATGCCCTATTATAATTCTCTTTATACTAATGCCCTGTTCTATGAGGCAGAGTATATGAGTGTGAGTTCTTTTTCTAGGAGTAATTGCCATTAAATGAGTAATGCATTCAATGAATTATATGTAGCATATCCTAATTACACAAACTAGCAAAATAAACTATGTATTGAATGAATGACTATACCCTCATTAATCATTGATTCCTTCAAGCATGGAATAATATACTCAACATAATGCAAACTATGCCCTAACTAACCATTAATTCCTTCAATCATTCAACAATGCAGTCAACATAATACACTTTAGTTCTTCAATAATAATTCTGCTAATATGAAGGATGGACATGTATAAAAGGCTCGTGGAAAATCATTGACAAGACTGTACCCTACCACTCCACCAGTTGGACCCAAGGTAAATATGACTATATGGAGTGGTGCTCATTCCCAATCGATTTCAAATCCCCCTGTTGAAAAGGTCCACTGTGAAGAACCTCATGCGCAACATTATCCTAATCCTCAACATTAGAAATAAGTGTTGCACAACACAATGGCCTTAGTCCAGGAACTGCAAGGTGAAATTGAGTACTTAAAGGACAAGGATGCAAACATGCGGGTCGAGATGCAAAGAAATACAATTCCTGTAAACTCAACGCATGATGAGTTTTGAAAGCTATGCAAACTCTTCCTTGATGAGGAAATCATCCCTCTCCTCAAGAATTGGTTACGATGACAAATGAAAAAGTCTTCGGAGGATCGTCATTTGAACCATGCACGATGACAAGAGACCCATATTTAATTGAATCCATAATGTGACAAAGAGGACCTTGTCAATGCATCTATTGATGGTTGGATTATCCATGATATCCTGGTTGATACTGAAGCAGAGGTTTATATTCTAACCAAAGATGCCTAGAAAAAAATGGGGAGCCCCACTTTGCAACCCTTCCCATGTGTTTTGTTCATGGCCAACAAAACTCATTCACTGCCCATAGGCATTCTTAAGGATGCAATTGTCAAAATCTTGGGAGTCGCATTCAAAGGTGATTTTGAGGTGATCGAGATTGCTGATGCTGATGACTTTTGTGCTCTCTTGGGTTGACCTTGGTGCTATGTAAACAATGCTGACTTGCGTTTCAAGAAGTGTTATATCAATTTTGAGAACGACACTTAATGCATAGTCATTCCCCTAAATAACGACCAAGGACCCCCCTTTGTGGCACCCATTGATGTTGATGAGGTGTTAATACAATTTATAACATCACTGCCCAAGGAAAAAAAAATGTGGATCCCACCCCTGATGGCATCTTGCGATGGTAAGATGTATAGTCTATTTCTGAGACTACTATTATCGCATGCAACCAATGGGCTCAAGGCACATATGATCTAACAAAGCATGTCTATGGTATCTTAAATAGCCACCTACGCTCCCCTTCAAAGCTCACTTGGTGCCATAAAATTGTTCGCCTCATTGGTCTACCATATTTGAGGGTGGACCATACATCTCGATTCTATGGTCAAATGGAGGTCAGAGAATATTAGTAGCAGATGGAAGACTACTATGGTAATGAGGATGAACGGTTGCACGCAATCAGCTTTATATTTAAGGGACCATTGTTTGATGGTGGTTTATTCACCATTACCACTTGGACACATGGTAGCATATGTGTGAATCCATGCATAATCACTTCCACCATGGCAACCATGTTCGTGCCACCCTGAGTTATAATGGTGTTGCTTCTCTAGAAGAACATATAACATAATGTGAGAGCCTTTGGAGTGCACGAAACCTTTTTATCAGAGCTCTTATGGGATCATGCATTTTATGGTACTTTATGCACTTGGGTTAGAGCATGGTACATTCATCAAGAAACTCAAAGAGAAACGGATACCTGGCAGTGCATCAAACACGGTCTACTTACTACATTTGCATTTTCCTCACCATGAACACATTTGTCCTTAAAAGCAATTTGTCATATAGTTGTAGGAGATCAGACACCCATTGAAGACTGCATACAACGCATGTGTTGTGTACCTGAGGATAACTTTCCCATACTCCATGAACTCGATACTCTTTTCATGGATCAATTGGAGCCTGACTCTCAATCGGAAGATGCACATCGGGAACAAATACGACAAGGCAAGCAAAAGGTTGTATATTAGGTTGATGAGGGAACCAGTTCCGATCCACCACAGTTAGAATTCAACCACTTAAATCTAAAAATAGAATATGGGGCACATGAAGTTAGAGATACAATGCAGACCGAGTAGAAACCATACTCCATGCCATTTCAAATGGTCCAATACAATATTGGGACAGAGGATGCACCCAAAATGGCCACTATGGGAAATTACTAGTCTAAGGTTGAGTTAACCAAAAAAATTGAACTCTTGCATGGGTATCAAGACATTTTCTCACAGAACTACTCAAAGATGAAGGGAGTGCATCCATCATTGGGCAAGATGCACATCAAGTTAGTTGAAGGTGCTCGACCAATCATAAAACAACTATATCAAATGAACGCAAATCTACGCACTTGGGTTAAAGAGGAAATTGATAGTATGTTGCACATTTGAGTTATTACTCCCATTGATGAATTTGAATGGGTTAGTCCAATGGTGATCAACATCAAGAAGGATGGTTGCATTTGAATTTATGTGGATTATAGGATACTCAATGTTGTATGTATAATGGACCCTTTCCTAACGCCTTTCATAGAGGAAATTTTAGAAGGTGTTGTTGGGTGCAATCTCTACACCACCGATGGATTTTTTGGCTATCACCAAGTACAAATTATTGGAAGACAAGGCAAAAACAACCTTTGCAACTGAATGGGGTTCTTTTGCATATAATGTTATGTCTTTTGGTCTTGATAATGCATTGATAGTGTTCTCACGCATTGTGGTGGAAGCCTTCAAGGATTTCATCCACAAGTTCCTTCAGGTGTACTTGGATGACTGGATCGTGTATGGTTTAGTGCATGACCACATGATAATTTGTGCCTCACGCTTGAATGTTGCCAGCAGCTTCAGAGTTCCTTGAATCTAAATTAGTGCATCTTTACCACCCCATTTGGGATTTTATTGGGACATATTATTTGTCCGGATGGACTATTAGTGGATCTAACTAAAATTGTGGTCATTGTCCAACACCCAACCCCAACCACTCAGTGTGAGGTTTGCGTCTTCTTATGACACACGAGGTATTATCAAAAGTTCATTCGGAATTATGCTAGCATAGTCACGTTGATTTAAGAATTATTCAAGCACAATGGCCTATTCTTATGGATGACTCAACACCAGCAAGCATTTGAGGACCTGAAAGAGAAACTGGTGACTGCACCCATTCTTCAATTCCTGAATTAGAACCACCATTTCATGTGCATGTCGATGCTTCAAACATGGTGGTAGGTGTTATCCTGACACAACCTGGTGAGGGCAACCTTGATCGTCATATTTATTTTGTTAGATGGAAGCTCACACTCACAGAATAGAACTACTATGATAGACCATAAGACCTTGTCTATGATTTATGCATTTCAGAAATTTTGCCAATACTTGGTGTATGCACTAAATTATGCTCGTCCTGCTAATTATACTAATTTAACCTAATTCTTATATCTCCTAACCAAGATAACTAGTAACCTAGTAATCCCCGTCTCATTCCTATATCCCATCAACCTTTATCCCATCCTAAAACCAAATAACTCTCTCATTAAACTCCCAACAAGACCTATTATCTACTAACCTACTCTCTAAACACACTAGCCAATTTAAAATTCTAAAATAATATACCTACGCACCCACCACCCTAGCCTAGCCTCTCTTAAAACACTAAAACCTATGGGGAGATTTCTAGAAATAGAGGATTTTAGAAATCTTCCCTAATCTAGCCCCCTTCTCTAGAATTTTTTAATTCTAGAGATTTCCATGGAATTAATTCCTAACCCTTGATATCAATGGTCCAAATTTGAATTTGGACCATTGATCTTTCCCTCTTTGCCTATAAAACGAAACTCTCCCTCCATCCTCAAACTAACTTGAAAGCTCATATCAAAGCCATGTCAATTTGAATCCTCATAGCAAATCCATGTCTATTTAGCAATCAACTAGAATTTCTATAACACCATTATGTCAAAATCAATCCTTAATCAAACATCCATCATCTTTGATCACGCATCCATGTCAATCTGAGTCTATATGCAATCACTTTATCATTTGCAAACTCTGGAAGGAGGTAATATGAAACAAGGAATTCGGTAAGCTTTTATATCATTTTGATTTATTTTATCATCCTTCTTATTATGTAGTTTAATATTTGAGTTGGTTGAATTACATAATTTAATCTATTGAACTCAAATTTCATATTACAATTGGCGACCACGGTGGCACTATAAACTCCTCTTAAACTAACATTTTTTGGCGCTTGAAACATGATTGTTTAAGATTGCAAGCCAAACCTAAAGATTGGTAGCTCAACAATTTTAAAATTCTCGTCCACAACAATCACCAAGGTTTTGGTTTGTGTACTTACAACGTATATTACTATGTTTTTCTTCCTCATACTACCATTAAGTTAGTTGCATGTCTTCTTGTTTATAAATTGCAGGTGAATGGTATTCGCAACATTTATGCTATTTTAAAAGTTTTTATATATAACAAATATATATATTTCACGTTTGTGTATATATTTTGAAGCATTTTATATATTCCACAAATATATATATATGCTAATATATCCTAAGCTTACCCTGCATATTGTAGGAGTCTTTGGCACCCTCCTACCAACATTTTGGGCCTATCCAAACCTTGTCCTCATTCTGCCTATATTCCTGTCATAACAACACGTAAGACAACATTTTTTTTCTCTTTGCAGACATTCTATCAAAAAAATCACATACCTAGTGTCTGGTGGTTGCTTTCAATCTTTTCCATTGTGCTTTGATAAATGTCTGTACCGAGCTCAGAACAGTTGACGTAATTATACCTAGACCAAATTTATATTTAAATAGATAGTTTAAATTTGAAAATTCGTAGGGAATTTATTGCCTAAAATTAAAAGGAGATCACGCCTTAGAAAAGGATCTGCATCACGCTTGGATACGGAAATAGCATTTGAGGAAAACACAGCAGTTAGAGCAAATCGAATTGATCCTTTTGACAACACTTTTATTTCCGGGTTTCATTAATATAGGACAATTTCATTACAGCTAATCTGGTTATGCAGGTCATCAGCTTGATGCTCCAGGAATTAACAATATAAATAAATGCAAACTGTCTTGATTCAATGACAAGTTAATGCCACAAAGAGATGCCTTTTTTAATTGTGCCTATCCCCGACAAAATCCATCTGTTGTAGCCATAAAACACCGAGTCAATTTCTTATAAGCATTTTGTTGTTTGCAGATCTTGGGCGTGGAGGTGAGGTAGCTAACAGAGACAATGAATGAATAGCGTTGACCATTATAACTCAGGGCTCTATAACCTACATGATGCCCTGTATTACAAACACCTGATGAGGGAAATTAATATCTGGATCAACATTTTGACCAAGTTCAATCTGTGAGATTTTGTAATTCATAGTGGTATCAAGATTATTTAATTGTTATCAAGCTTTTGTTGGTGTTAAGCCACACTTGAACCTAAGATAGACTGGTACAAGAGGGACCAGTAGTTCAATGGTAGAGCACTCCAGCAGCGTATGGAAGGTCCTATATTTGAGTCTTCGCTGGTCCATGTCTCAACAGATTTTACTAGTATTTAGTATCTTAGGTTTTGATTCGGGAACATATTGCTATGTAGTTAAAGCCTTTTTGTGTGATACGTGCTCAATAGGCTTTCCAAATATTTAATTATTACCAATCTTTAACTTTGGTATCTATTTTTTTTATTTTCGAGCTTTGGTAGTATAGTTCTATTCGAATATCTCTTAGGCAGTAAATATTGTATGTTAGAAAGTAATGACAGATGATAGTTAATTTGATAGATTAGTCATATTAATTAAAGAATTCTTTTAGCTATTGTGTAATATTAAATAGAAAGGGTAGGAATTTCAACGATTAGATCAAATTATTAAACACTTTTTGCAAGGTGACTTACGAAACAATTTGGTCAAAAATTTAAATCAAGCAAACTACTAATCCTTTTGTGCAGGACACCTCAAGATCAAGGCACCTCACTTGATTTTCTAACCTTTGAACTTGCAGAAAGGGGTGCCATTTGGCATTTTGTTATATTTTTGGATATATCATCATATTTTGTGTATATATTTTGATTTCTTGTAAATACTTATTTGTGTGTGTGTTGATTTATAAAATTTTTGTCGTATTGTGCCCATCACATAGCTAATTAAATTATTTAATTAATCGTATTGTGTGTTTTGTTTGTTTGTTAAGCTCCCCTCTAGGATAGTACGTGACGTGGAATTGATACCCACACACGGACTTAGTCTATAGGGGTTAGTGTCGTGGATTTCATCACCATGCTCTAACCAAACTCTGTGTTCCGATAGAGTATAATGATTAGGAGAAATGTCGTTACGGCCTAAGCAAAATTTTTCATAAAAAGTTTCGTGGAGTGATGGGTGGTTAAACTCCAAGGCCCAAGGTAATCAAACAACGTCCTACACGGACTTGGGCCCCAACATACCATCATGTATATCAGAGATGCACCTAGATCCTTTTGTACACCTTACATTAAGGTACTTCAGCCATAATAGGTGTTTCGTTGCAAGAGTCAGTATCAGCTTTGAAGTAACCATCAAGTGTGATCAGGGTTGAGAGGGTTCGATTGCCACAGTAACGGATCACCGGTCTACAGCCTCATCTGTGAAGCCATTGGATGGTGTGGATATTGGGTTATACACCCTTGAGTTTACTAATCATAGGTTGTGGATTGCTTGTTTGAGTGTGTGTTGTGCTAAACTTGTATTATTTGTGAGTCAAGTCAGCCTTCCACCAAACCTTCACACATATCTAAGTCTTTTTTCACAACTCATCTTGTATTCTTGCATCATCTCATATCATCTTGTATATCCTTACCACATCATCATCCTTTGTATATCTCCTAATCAGTCATTATCCCATCATACATATTGTCTTTGGCTATCTCCCATCTTGCCTACCCATATACATTTATCATTTATCATACCCCCTATCATCCCCCATATTATCATCATCACCATCTTGATTTCATCCCTAATAATCACTCTACATCCTAATCACATCTTATATATCCTAAATCCATCCCCTTGTACCTAATTTATTCTCTTGTACATCCTACTAGTCTTATCCCATCTTAGTTTCACCTATCATTCATGCATCACTCACCCATATTAATCATCATCTTGTCACCCCTATCTCACTATCATCTCATACGTATCATCCTTTTATATTTTATCCCATCTACCATTTTGTCTTGAACATATTCACCCATCCTTAGTCATACCCCTATCACCAACATCTTGTACATCCTTATCTCACTATTCTCTTGCATATATCCTTCATCTTGTACATCCTTATTTTGTACATATTATCCTCTTAGATCCTTGGTATTATCCTTATCTCGTTCCCCATCTTGTCCTCATCCCATCACATCCACTCATCATTAGTCACATCACCTATATCTTGTCTTATACATTCTTAACGTATATCAACCTTTTGTACATATCATTCTCTTACATCCTTCTCACATCCAACATCCTTGATTTTGTCCCATTCTAGTCATACCCATTCATCATTAGCCACATCCCCCATCACCAATATCTTATCTTTTACATTCTTAACATCATCTTGTACATATTTTCCTCTTGTATATCCTTTTTGCCTTATTCTTGTCTTAGCAAAACTATATTCACCACATCTTCCAAACTTGACCTTATCCATCTTTGTTTCACCATCATCCCCATATCATTTTGTCTCAATTTTCCTTCATTTTGTATATCCTTGTCATCATCCTTTTGTTGCCTTTTCATCCCATCCCACATTTTGTCTTAATCCCATCCACTCATCATCAGCGACATCCCCATCGCCTATATCTTGTCTTAAACATCATTTGTTCTCTTGTATGTCCTCTAGTCACATCTTATCCTAGTCATATCTCATAACTTACATTTTATCTTGCGCATCTCTCATTCTCCATTTTGCCTTCATCCCATCCTAATCTAGTCATATCTGCCCATCGTTTAGTCATTGGCCCATCACTCATAACCTAATTATCATATTATATACTCTCTTGTTTATAGTTTTATTTTCTTGTACATCCTGCTAGTCATATCACATTCTAGTCCCACTTAGAATTCATCATATCCTTACCATATCATAATCACACCTTGACACACAATCCACATCATATCATAATCACATCATATTTTGTCATATGTATCTTGTCCTAATTTTGATATCAATCATTTGTCTTGACCTTATCCTCATCACCCATCTAGCCTAATCTCACCCGTATTTTATCCTAGTTGGCTCTTTAGGGTCTAAACTATCCTCATATCATTGTTCTTTATCATCCTCAACCCCATTCCATAATTTACCCCTTCATCACTTCATCATCACCTATCATTATACCTATTGTCCTTTATCCTAATCACTTTCATCACATAAATCATATCGCATCCTATCTTAAGCAAAATTGGTTTACGTTCTGAGATAGTCTTCTTATCCACATCATACTATCATCCTAATCCACCATCACTCATCACTTGGTCAGATCTCATGCCTAGTTAATATCTTGTTATCAACTTGTCAGTTTATCTATATCAATCTAGCAAACCCATTAAACACCATCAATCATCAATCATCTTGTCTTATTCATAACTAGCAACCCATCATATCGTCCTCTTGCTAGTTTGAATTTAGGCACCCATCAAATCTCCAATCCATTTACTAGCTTAAAAATTAGACATTGTTGATAGGTCGATAATGCCTATTATACTACCAGTTTGAAATCTGATCATAGTCTTTAATCCGTCAAGTCTATCCCATCCTCATCATCGTCCTATCATACTAGCTCGGTCCTTCGGCCTTACTTTGTTCAAACAATCCTTAGTCTACCTTCACATCATCATCCATCTTTCCCATGGATTTGGACATGATTCTTGTAGACCAATACATTCTAGCCAATAAGGATGAAGTCCTTTTGCGGGCACTAGAGTTAGGTGCTCACCTACCCTCAAACCTTGATACAATTCACCCCAAATCACCATCTCGTAGCACCACAAAATCAGTCTCAGCCTTCCTTAATGTGGTCACCTTAATCAATCAATACATCACAAAGAATAAAGATGAGTTGCTTTTTGTGGCTATGGAATATGGGTGCTCGTTTTCCCAATGATCTTGACCCTATAAGCCTAAAGTCACATCGTAAACAAGTTCAACATCAACCCTTATCTCATCCCCCTCCACCATCCACTAACTCTATTGAAAACCCCTTGGTCCCAATTTGTACCCATTCACAGTCAAATCCTCCATCTACTAATCATAATCCATCACTTTTGTCACCCACCACCATGCAATTGGACCCCGCTTTCATAGACCAATACATAGCTGCCAACAAGGATGAGATCCTTTTGCAATTCATTACGATGGGTGTACCACTTCCCGAAGGTATCGACCCCCTTCAACTTATTGCACCTCCATCCCAAATCCCTTAGTGTAAGTCTCATTCCAATCCCTCATCCACTAGTCATAGCCAATCATCTACCCTTTCCCCTACTAACAAAGGGAATCCAATATTGGCCACCCGTCCACCCACCCAACCACATCAAACACCATATGATCTAAAGTCCAATGCTTCCACATCAAAGTTACAAAGCAAAGCAGGGTCTTATACTCCCCTTCTTATATCCTTGGAAGACCTTTTCCAACAGCTCATCACCGCTAAAATGTTGGTCTATCCACCTATCCGACATTTTGATCCCACCAAGCCTAAGCCCTCTTGGTATAAAGCAAACCGATATTGTCTATATCATCAAACTTTGGGGCATTCCATTAAACGATGACAAAACTTCTGAAACTATGTCCAAGACCTCATCAATAATGGTGACATAGTAATCAAGGATGAATCAAATGAATTTAAATCCTTGGGTGAAAAAGAAGAGGAATGCCAATATTCTATTTTCTATCACAATCAAACCCTTCCCCTTCCATGCCAAGGTCAAGACATCCTATCTATCCTCCACGATCCCCCTGTCTCTGACCACCCATCCATTAAAAATAAGTCTACTTCCCATAAACCTAATCCTCTTATATCCCATAATCCATTTCATGGACCTATCTTTGCTTCATCCATTATTCATCCATCATCTCCCTATCAGCCATCACATCAAATACCCCCCATTGAGAGGAAAATCATGAACAATCACTCCTTTACTTGTAGCATTACACATGTACATCAACGTCAGCATTAGAGTCAGAACAAGTTTTATTTAATCTGGATCATGTTTCACACTAGCATCCAAATCAGATTCCTCATTAGAATCATCATCCCTTATCAATATTACAACAGATGATGATAATTCCTACTCTTTTGTAGATCCCAATCAGGATGATGAAGTCATAACTAAATTTTTGAATGCTTTATCTATTGAGTATTGTCAAAGTGGATCTGATCCTACCTTGGATACATGTCTTAACAATCCTTTTGAGATTATTGAGGACACTTTCTCCAACATTGAGGCTAGGGCTCCTAGTGACCTTTATAAGGATGATGTTGCCCATTATCCCCTTAGTGCATCCCATCACATTAATCCTCCATCTTTCATCCATCATCCGTCTATCTCACTCCATGAAGGGGACAAAAAAGAACATGCGTCATTGGATTTCCCTTTGCATGCAATATCATGTGCCACAAATACAAAAGTCCAAGACCATATTCCAAAAGACATAAATCGTAATCAAATCATCTTTGATCCCATCAGTTAAAGTCAAGAAAAATCAAATCATCGACCTAATAAAAAAATGTCTTCCCATAGTGAAGCCCAATATCAGGCACTAGAGGACCATCAAAGTCAAAATAATCATTGTTTATCAATTCAAAAACCAATCCCCTATGGTAAAGCCCAAAATTTGGCACCAGGGGGCAATCAAAATCAAATCCAATTCAAAAATAGTCATATGGCTGATCATCCTCTTAATGCTTGAGTCAAAGAATTAGCAAATCAAAAGGTCTTAGATCCCTTAATCTCATGGCACCAATCTTAAGAATCCCCTCCACCATATCCAACGGTGTATGCAGCTGTCAAACCCTATCTCCACTCCTCATCTCATCATATCAACTATCCCAATCATATCCCTCTTTCCCATCCCATACCCCATCATCACAATCATGACATCCTCCCATCCACATCACATCTCACATCCCTAGGCAGCATTGTCCCTCATATGGGTCATGAAGACACCTAGTTAAAACATTTAGAGGATGTTAAATCGAGAGTCAATAAAGGTCACCATTACACAATCCTAGCATCACATATCTCTAGAAAAGGTGTTGGCTAAACCATCCATCAAGTATCTGCATCTTGCATCTTTCCCTCCTCTAATAAATTGAGATGCCCATCCAAAAGTTTAAAAAAAGCATTCGTCTAATGGTGAAAACTAGTCTTCTAGCACCTTGGGCAAGTACCATGATGAAAACTAGTTTCCAACATCATTGTAAAATAATCTATTGTTTGCATTGTCCCTCAACACTTGGGGACAAAATCCATCCATTTCATATCCTGTGTCAATCCATCCATACTAGTCTCATCCCTCATCAACCTTCTCTTTATCACTCATCCATATCCCTTGGTCCAACCCATCATCTGCCTTTATGTCCTGCATCTTATCTTACATTCCTTCCATCTTGACCTTCTTAAGGAAGTGGAAGGTATCTTGAGCAATTTTCATATAACCATATTTCCATATCTTCTAATGGACACTCAGGCAACTAAACATATGGTTCCTTCATGATGTTGGTATTGGCAATCCCTAGCCCATTCTTCCTTGATCCTCTTCACCCCCATATTTTTGTCATCCCATCCATCATTCCGTCAATATTTATCATGGTTGTTGGGATTGGTATTCCCTTTGCTACTAACCCCTTTGTATAGTGTATATACTTATCCCAAAATCCCTAAAATTGAAATATGTCAAAAACCCTAAAAATCCTAAAATTTGAAAAATCCAAAAATAAGCCCATTGTGTCTTGTCTTATACCTAATCCCTTAGTCGCATCTATCTCCATACCATATGGTATCTATCTCTATGTCGTTTGTCTATCTTCCCATCTGCCATCCTTGGATACACCATTTGGTCTTGAAAACAAATCAGAATGGTCACCCATCTATGTCTTCATCAATACATTTTGGCTAAGTATTATCAACACACATCATCTTGTTTAAGCTTTTAATCTAGCACCCATCACTTCCTATTTGGGCCTTTTCATACCCAACCCCCATCCAATTACCCTTTGCCAGTATGAAAGATACTTGATCCCATCATTGTCCTATCATTTCCTCTTCATATTGAGCACCCATTAAATCACTCTTTGCTAGTGTGAAAGGTATTTGATCCCATCATCTCCTAGTCTCCTTGCTAGATTGAACTCTTGTAAGGTCTTGTCTGTTGGTAATCCTTCGTCGTCACTTTTATAAATCACCTTCCTTGGCCACTTTTTGATTTGATCTCAAGATCAAATCAGTATTCAAAGACCTTATCACATCATTCATCCTTCCATCCTAAACTAGGGTAAACATCTTGTCTTAATCATCCTATCCCAATCCAAGTCCAATCCAAGTCCCCAATCATCATTATAACCAACTTAGTCCAATCACTCATCCCATCCGTAGACAAGACATTGTGATATTACATGTAGATACTTTTTTGTTGTTTGTTTTGTTTGTGTCATATATATATCTTGTTTGTCTTATGTTTCATTTGCATCATGTCTCTTTTTGTCTATTGGGCAATGAACAAGGATGCTATGAGGACACCAAAAATGCCCTCAAGGTTGTATAGTTCGTCAATTGCCCACACACTTTGGCATCATGTCCTCTTGGTCATGTCTATATCATGGGGCATATTGCCAAGTGCCATATTTAATAGATTATTTAGACTATGATGAGCCTTATGACATTTGTGATGGCTTGATCTCATCATTTATCTAATCATCCTTGTCTCCATCACAACTCATTCAACTAACATCCTATATTTTATCCTTATCATCTTCATCTCATCATCTAAGTCATATCCTTCAATCTCTAACAAGCCTAATCATCCACATCATCATCACTTTCTAATCATTAATCTTCATCTTCATCATTGTCTTCTATCTAGAAATACATCGGCCTGAGGTCTTTTAGGACTATGTAGGCAACACCTAATCCCATTATTTGTGCCCAAGGATAACTCGACCACCACTACTAAAATTGAAATTCCGGGCACTTCCATTTGGTTTTTGGGAGTCAAAACCCACCAATTAGAGCTATGTGCCATCTCACAACATTCCTCTCATTCTTAGATTTCCAATGGTTCAAATGGGGAGTCAAACGGAGCTATGGTACAAAAGTTATGGCTCCCATAAGTTCTTCCACCAATTGGGGTAGGACTGTCCCCTAAATTATCACCTGAAGTGTTGCCCAGATCATTTCCTAAAGTGTTGTCTAGATAAAAATATTAAATTCATCTCTAACCTTGGTGATCTGGAGCTTATTACCAATTTTTTCCCAATCACCCTTTTTGTTTTTCTTATAAAATCATTGCCATAGCCCTAGTGAATTGTTTCACTATGGTATACCTATAATCGTGCAAACTAAATAAATGGGCTTCATAAAAATAGATATATAGTATATAATCTAATTATATTTTTGGAGTGAGTGGCATGGGATTAGGCCTCTTGATAAAGGACCATCTTTCTCAAATTTGATTTGGAAAAATCTTATGATTGAATAGAATTGTCCTTTCTTCTCGTTATGCTAAAATATTAGGGCTTTGTCCAATTCTTTCTTTTGATAGTTCAAACTTTGTTTTCTAATGCATAACCCTACCTCACCACCAATGGGCACAAGTTCAAATGATTTGTATTTTTTCACTCCATAAGATAGGGTTTACCCTCTAGCTCATGCTTTGTATGTTTTGGTAGCTAAGGCATTTGGTTATCTTCTTTTTCACATAGTATATTGAGGACTTATCAACTTGGTATTGTTTTTCCTAATCACTCCCATAAATGAGAAAGAATATTCCTTCTTAGAGGTGCTTAAATGCCTTGGATTTTTTTACAAAGCCAGGATGTCTAATTTGTAATGGGCTAAAACCCATGCAAATAAAAACATGATGTCTTTTCCTAAATGGCTCCATCATTATCAATGGATGTGAATACAAAAATAAGAGATATTTAAATTTCTTGATATTCCTTTTACTTTTGATATCTCTCCTTAAAATCTATGGAATTATGTCATTGATAGAGTGAAAAAGAAGGTTTCATACTATATTTTCAAGCCCCTTTATTTAGATAGTAAATTTTAGGTTTGTACCAAAATCCTTGCAGCCATTCATGTTTCTTCATGTTGGACCCCCTCCAAAGACTCATAATAAATTATAAAAGGTTCATATAGATTTTCTTTGGGACAATGCTAAGCAAATTAGAGGTTATCATAAGGTTGCTTAGAACATACGTTGCCTTCTTCATGACAAAGGAGGAATGGGAATCATTGATGTCTATAGACAAAGTATTACCCTTTGTTCTAAGTGGGTGGTTAGAGAAATTAAATGTAATTATGCCTTGAAAATTATTCTAAGGTAATGTATCTCTATAGGTACTTCCTATGGTAAAAATAGCTAGAAACATTGGTTTACACACCCTATTGATTACCACTACCCCAATTTGGATAGAATGACCTTTTGTAGCCAAGAGAATTTGGAAAGATTTTGAAGAAATGAAGCCTTTTCAAAATGAGTTGGAGTTGGATATCATAGTGGTCTTTCCTTTAATGACCATAATATCAAGTGGTCCCATATAATGAGAAATACTAGTCTTTATTTAGTACAAATGTCAAGAATAAAATATATGCATATATTTAAAAAAGGCATTCACACAATTAAGTATTTGAATTCTTATCAAGATTGGATTACACATAATTTAATAAAAGAAGAATATAAGTTTCTTAATATGAACTTACTTTTCGTTTTATGTATCCAAGAGTTTATCTCTAATGTCATGTTGCATAAGATCAGTTTACAACCTCCATGTGCATGGTGGAAGGACATGTTAAGTTGGCATTGGAATTTAAATTATTTGCCTAGAACTTGGCTCACTAAATAGGCCCATGAAAATATGTCAACAAACTCTCTAAGAAGGGATATAAAGACTTCAAATTATTCCTCAATGAGGGATGCACCTAATTTGATCCACTTTGGGTCTTCTAAAGTCCCAATGTATACTTTTGTAGTATCCTCTACAAGGAGATTGCATCCATATTTTAAAATAGTTGGCAAGGATGTAAATTGCTCAACAATGACAAAGTCCTCTAGTTGAACTGGTTCTTCAAGTTCTCCCAAAAAGGATGAATTTGAATCTCCTAATTATATCAAAGGCCATGTAACAAACAATATAGGACATTCTTGAACAATTTGATCAAAAGCATGTTTTTCCTATGTATTGAGCTCAGACCCAAAAGCAAGTGTGTTGTTGGTAGTCTTCTAAACTTCATTTGAAGAAGGGTGAAAATCCCTATCTAGTGGTGCTAAAAAAATTTACCAAGAGATTAGCCTTGTTCTTGACTTTTACCTTGGTCCAAAAGCGCCTCAAAGAGGTTTTCACTTTGGGACCTCAATGTTTTGTTCTTTTATTTGTGGATAAGGGTGTTCAACCACTCTCTAAAATAGGTTGCATGATCCAGTTTGATAGAGAACCCCTTTTATGGTCTCCCAAAGGAACATTATCTCTTAGGCCTAGAAAATCACAAAAGGCCTCATCATTATCAAACTCATCGAAAGGTACTGTGGATTCTCGTTGGTCCCAATCTATTAGTTGAGGATGATATATGGTAAGTAGGGAATACAAAATTCATGGAATGATGATATAAATAGTATATGGGCTGAATAAGTTGGTACTGGCTAGGTCTTCGTATATGTTATGATTAGACTATGCTTTGTTGTTGGCATCATCGTCACTAGTCATCGGTGTAGGAACATGAATAAGATACATGGGGTCACCCCAAGTTGTTTAAATATAATACCATGAGTTTATTTATATTTAGTCATAGAAATGGGCTCAATAGTACCATTTTGATTTACCCCAACCTTCTACCTTCATAAGCATGGGTATCTAGAATCTTTTTAGGGATGGGATACTTTGTACATTAGTAGAAATCAGCCAATTATCATTATATAACCAAGAATAATCATTGTCAAGTGGGTCTTGTTATTGGCTAGTGATCAGTGTGAAAATAATAGGCATTAGGATATGAAGCCTTCCTTTTCCCTTTTTCCACCATTCCATACAAATTGGCTTTGATTTAGGCCTTCCGTAAGACTTGGGATTATGTAGAAGCTTATGGAACGTATCCTAAGTAAAATACTCTCTTGAACCATTGTCCAAAATGGTAAAATGATTAGACATTTCAATAAGAGGTGTATGTGGATTTGAGGCAAGGATATCGATGGCTATGTAATTGGTCTCTGACAATTCAATAATTATCTCCTTATCTTTGTCCTTCATTGGTACTAGTTCTAAACCAAAATGAGAATTATAGCTTTCATATTCGACCTCTAAATGTTTGCAGTGTTCATATGGATATAAATATCCATGGATAGTTACCTCCATCCTAGAATGAGGAAACTTGATACACTAGTACAAGGTTAAAGGTATTTCATAGATTTTATGTATCCACGATCTACCCAAAATCAAATTGTATGATAAATATAGGTCTAACACATGGCAAAGTGTGTCATGGGTCAAAGGCCCAATGGTCATTGGTAGACTAATGGTTCCTTACAATTCCCTCTCTTTATTTTCATAGGCCTTGATAGTAATAGTATTTCATTGAAGGTCATCTATTATATATACCAAATACTAGATTAACTTCAGGGACACAATATTTAGGCATGATCCATGTCTATGAGTATATGTTTAACTTTGTGCCACATGATGACAACTTTAATGTACAATGGGTTATTATGGAGAGCACCAAGGGATGACATATCACTTTGGTTTAAGTTTAACTATTATCCTAAGGCTAAGTGTCCAACCAAAGCTTGAAATTTGTCTGATGTAATGTCATTGGGCACTTGGGATTTATCTACGAGTTCTGTAATGATACTTTTGTGGATGGTAGATGTACATAAAAAATATAGAATAAAGATTTGTGCAAGTGTATTGTGGAGTTATTCCATAACATCATATGTTTTTTCCTTGAGAGTGATAATTGGTTTACTCATATTCGGCATAGTGGGTTGGATTAGTTCATTGGTAGGGGGTTGTGAACATAAGATGGTGAATTTAGAAAGTCAAGTTATGATTGAACA
The DNA here is from genome assembly GCA_037957365.1 of Torreya grandis. Lineage (NCBI taxonomy): Eukaryota > Viridiplantae > Streptophyta > Pinopsida > Cupressales > Taxaceae > Torreya > Torreya grandis. Next base: position 6,849,981 of record JARHVA010000110.1, read on the forward strand.
ATTTGGATTGGGTATAGGACCGTCATGACTAGAAAATGATGGATATTGGATAAAGAGGATATTTATTGATGTGCTTGGATGTGGTCATGAGGCAATGAAGGTTTAATGACATAAGGACTTGAGATGGTAATCCTCAGTTCTATTGAGCTTAAATATGGTCACAAGTCAAGGAAGGATTATCGACATTGGTAGGTTGATGGACATTGCTAGGTAACGGTCTTGGTCTGTTGGTATTCAATCTAGTATTGAAGGTAATGGTATAAACATGACCTCCCACAATATGAATTATAACTTTATTTTAGTTGTGTGCAACTATGTGATAGGTATGTGGGTTATGGGGGTCATTCTGGCCTTGGTTCTATCCATTTTATGGTTGACATTGTTGTTGGTGCTACTATTATTTTTTTGTTGATATTTTTGTGGTCTTTATTGTTGTTGTTGATTAGTATTGCTATGTTGTGGAAAAATATTTTGGTAGATACCCAAGTTTTGATTAGAAGTAGATGCTCTATTATCCAACTAGATCTCTCCATTTTCTAACATATTCTTAATGAGGTGATTCAACTTCACAAAAAAACATTTAGAATGCCCATGAACATGATGGTATTCACAAAACTCAAGCTCTTTATAATAATCTAGATAAGGTACTCCTTATAAAAAGTTTTTTGGAATCAGCCAACTAATCAAATTGGTCATGGCTAATTTTTGAAACACTATTTTAATAGGCTCACCAAGGTCACTGAAGACTCTAGGAATGGGGTTTCTTCTTGGAGGAGGAATTTGAAAAAATGGTGGTTATAGCATTTGAGGAGCTAGCCTAGGTTGAGGCATAGATTGTGTTTGTTGGATAGGGTACATTTATGGGAGAGGCTGAGCAGACAATGTTTGCACCATTTAAACATGACACAACTCTATGACTCAATTACCAACAACATTCTTATTATAATTATATGGTTTAGTTTTTTCATAGTTATTAGTCTGAATGGGTGTAGATGTTTGAACTTGGACTGGACTAGGGATCTGACTTGGGCCCAAATTTTGGTTGTGGCTCTAGTTTTAGTCTCAAGAAGATAACTTAATAACCACTTTATTAATAATGGCTTTTTCAATTTGTATACCTTTTTCAATGATCTCCTTGAATGTGTGAGCACACTAAATCTCCAAGTGATAAGATATTTTGTTGTGAATTTTTTTGCTAAACATAACTACTAATTATTTATCTGGTAGATTATGCATGAAGCAACTAGCAAGCACTCTCCCTCATTATAAGTAACTCACAAAGTTTTCACCAACTTTACGCTTGGTCTGACTCAAATCAACTATTGAAATCTCATGTTTGATATTGTAGGAGAAATGTTGTACAAACTTATTTGAAAGATCATCAAATTTAGATATTGAATTCTTTGGCAACTTAAGAATCCACTCCAAATCCTTTCCAATCAGACTTTGAGGAAAAATAAGAAGTAGGTAGATGTCACTTTAGGCTACTAGCTATTAAGTGATAAAAACATCTTTTAAATGCTCTATAGGGTTTTCTTTACCCCTGTATTTTTCAAATTTTGGTGGCTCATAACTTGGAGGAAATGGTAGTTGGAGATACTCCATGTTAAATGGTTATGAACACAAATCATCCAATTTGAACTTCTTAGTTTGTTTTCCCATTTGAATAACTGTAATTACATCCTTCATCTATTACAATTCTTTGACAAAGAAACTTGATGCAATAGTTGGTTTTGGTTGTGTTTGGATGATCAAATGTGGATTAATTTTATCGATATATAGTGAAGGAATGGATTATTATGGAGTGTTAATTTGATGGACCAATCGACTAGGAATATGCATCCATATATTAGGATTAGGTTGTTGATACTGCATGCATTATTAGCAAATATTCAAGTTTGGATTTAGAATATGGCTTTGGATCTAAGGAAATTGGGGCTATGATGGAAGTATGTGGCTTAATGGAAGGTACAATCCATGTTGCATTTGAGTAGGTACTTACTACTGATTAATCAAACCCAATGGTATAAATTGTACTTGTTGTTGACTAATGCCCTGTCTTTGAATATGTGGTAGATGTTAGGTAAAAGGAAACTATTGCCTAATAATAGGTACTTACTAGATATTGGCACCTATTTATTAAAAAAACACCTATTGTGAATTGGATGCCCATTAGGTATTTGGTATTTTTCATTGACCAATAGGAACATGTGGTTTACTAGACAATGTATGCGAGTATTGAGGTATGTTATTTTGCATCTATTGAGGTGGAAATTTTGTTGCTAGCTATTGAGGTGAAACATTTGTTGCCACCTATTGAGGTGGCATAGTGTTCTACCTTTGTTGAAGTGGTAAATTGGTATGTGTTTGTGGCCATGAAATATTAGCTATTTCTTGCTAGGGCAGGGTAACATTCATCATTTATTGAGATAAAACATTGGGTAATCCCTGATTACTTATCCCTTGTTATTGCATTCTTAAAGAAACATCTAGTTGAGGAGTGGAAGTAAACTACTATGGTTAGGAAGTAAGCATTTCTTATCCATATTGTTGTGAAATAATCATGGTATTGGTAAGAGGCACTTTTTATTTTGGATTATTTTGTGGTGCATTTATTCCACCTTGGCCCAAATTAGGAAATACTTGTGTGTTATCCATTACATTTGGCACATGGTCCTAATTAGAAGCCACTGTCACTTATTAAATGATTGGTACATTAAACATATTTTCTAATGAAGTGCTTTGGGAAAATGGGTCCATAATTGGATTAATATGACCCAACAAATCAACTGGCACTCCTACTAAAGGAGTTAGCTCTATAAGTGGGGTATTTGATATGGCCATAACATTGAAATTCCACACTAGATTAAGATAAGTTTGATATGCTTGATGTATTTGTATGAATTGGTCTACCATGGGGCCCTTTCCCTTTGTAATCACATTCAGATCTTGGTTTGACATTGGACGAGGGCTTGATGGTGACAATTATAAGCTTGTTTGATAGGTTTGGTATAAGGTACATTATGGGGCACTCTAACTAGACAAGGTAAATTTTCATGGGGAAATATTTCATAAAATTAGATCCTACCTCTATGACTCTAACCAAAACCTCATCATTATTTTCAATCAAATGATGATTGAACAAGTATAGGTCATAACTTGATGGCATGGTAATATGGTAAGGTTGTTGTTGGACTTGTTCGATAGTAGATGGTACACTAATAAGGTATTGAGTTGTCTATTCTTGCTCCTACCCTAGATAAGGAGGTGTACTAACCAGATAGTGCACTAATGGATCTTGGCCTTATTTTGCATATTGATTTGTGTAAGGGGGATATGGATCCATCTCATAAAATATGTTATCTACATATGGGTCTTGAATAAAGGAATCATTCATGACTATGTTTTCATAATCTAGATTATACATGGTCCCACTACGTGTGTAACGAGGCATATCCAAATCCATGACTAGGGTCTCATGAATAAAAAGGTCTAAAGCTCACAAAAACACTTGAAACATAGTCTAAAAAATATTGGTCGATGCTTGTAAATATCTTAAAACTTGGTCTAGATGGAAAATTTGGTCTATCACTATAAATGGTTTAAACTTGGCCTAGAATGAAACTCTTATAAAAAATTATCAATGGTAAACCTAGTCTTAAATATCTCCAATATTCTAAGGTCCTTCACACAAATGGTAAAATGAAAGGCAAATTTGAATCCCAATCTTGGGAAAGTGTTTCAAACAAATCTAATCTAGGTCTAAAATGATAAAGGTGCTAGGTATTTGGTAAAAAGGCACAAAGCTAGACATAAAAATGCATGAACTAAATCTAAAACGTTTAAGGCAATGCTAGGTCTTGCAAAAAATAAAGATCTAAAAGGTAATAAATAACTGATGTTTGAAACAAACAACCTTTAGCTCTATTCAAAGAGGCCCAAAGGGTAAAATAGATAACTAGGTAGAGGCAAGGACAAAACAAACTCAAAACCGGTCTAATAAAGGTACTAATTTTCCCAAATGTAGCTATAAGCAGTGGCGAAGGTAGTAAAAAAGCTTAAAACTTGTGTAGGGCAAAGGTACTGATTTTCCCAAAGGTGGTTATAACTAGTGAAAAATATATTTATAAAAGGTAGAATAATTATATATTTTATCAAAATGATAATAAAAATTTGCTAAAATATGGTTATAATCATTTAACATGAAAAAAAAGGCTAGATTGAAAAATAAAAGTTGGTTTAAAACAAGAACTCAAAAACAATCTCAGCTAAGGAAAAAAGTTTGAAAAACTTTGATTCAATCTTGGCACATGGTTTTTTTAAAACAAACTTGACCTTGGTATAAATATTTCACTCTAGAAACATGCCTAAAACTAATTAGGAAAGTCAATCTCAAGTAATCAAAATAAGAGTGATGAATAAAGCATTCAAGCCCATAGTTTTAAGCATTCTTGGCACATGATTTTTTTGGGGGAAGAAAGCTCAATGGTTGGATTATATTCCTTTTATATGTAACTTATTTAGAGCTATAGTTTTATTTCAACCATTTAAATATATGAATTTAGTGACATTTTAATGATAAAAGGTAATTGTTATCTCTTCGACTCATGTAGATCCAATCTCAAGTTGAGAAGGTAGTGCTCAAGTGTTAAAATTTTAGGAGTTGTTCAACCATTGGGGGAGTGTTCCTTACACTATGGCCATCATACCAAAATACCAATCACCTTATGTCTCCCCTCCTCTATTGAATAGTGGTCAATGTAGTTGCTCTCTTAGTCATAATTGCTTCTCTAGTCCTGCTCAGTTGGGGTGATTGGAGTCCTCTACTTCCACATGGGAACTCCATCATTGGCCTATCACAATGAATCTTACCTATGCAGGGGTGGTATATTTGGTATATATTTTTAGATTCATTCTTATTGGGTCATCATTATTTCTTTATGCCCCTTGAAACTAGTTAGGATGATTGGGTGGTTCATGATCCTCCTTCTGTTGAGCCTTTCACTTGGAGCACCTAGCC